>OX459065.1:5474739-5794428 GCA_949775005.1 Orthosia gothica | reverse complement strand
CAAACAAAAAAATATTTGCTCTTTATAATACATTATATTGTATTGTATATATTACTCGTCTATTCTCGTGTCACAGTTTTCGTTGCCAAACTCCTCCGAAACGGCTTGACCGATTTTGATGAAATTTTATATGTATATTCAGTAGGTCTGAGAATAGGTCAAAATCTATTTTTTTTTTTTTTTTTTTTATGGGTAGGGTAGGTATGTAGGGTAGGGTAGGGTAGATAAATGTTTGGTCTTTTTATGGCAAAACAAAGTTTGCCGGGTCAGCTAGTAATAATATAATATAATATATTACGTAGTATAATAGTATAGATAGAGGTCTAGACGAAATAAAATCCCATTTTTGTTGTGGGACAGAACTATCTCAAATTCACACTATAAGTATAATATTGTTCTCATTTAGAATACGTTTTCAGGTACGAAATTTATTTCGTTTTCTGCGTGCTATGGGGCTTTGGTTCTGGTCTGTTCCAAGATCAGCTGGTTGACTGGCGTAATGAGTTCAGCAAGTGGTTCTTGAACGAGTTCAAACAGATCAAGTTCCCCTCCACCGGCAATGTGTTCAGCTTCTTCATAGATCCTGAGACCAAAAAGTTCCTACCGTGGTCCGAGAAAGTCGAAACTTTTGAATTGGATCCCGATATTCCACTTCAGGTACTTTAGAAATAGTAAAACTTTTTTCAGTCGTAACTATGTAGAAATGACTATTATCAATTCATCTGTGCGCGCGGTGCTGTGTGTGGGTAAACCTTGTTTGCTCGACGCGCCACTGCTACATAAATTAAAGCTATGTCATTACAAGAGCACGCACACATCGCGCCGCGCGCTCAGATGTGTTATTAACTATTGATACCTATTAGTATGTAGATGAGGAATATGAAGCAACGTTGTAAAACCTCCACCATTTTCTTTTCGAGTCGATAGGACACTGTTTAAATATTTTAGGCCCAATAAGTGACCATGTTAATTCTAGCATCAATAAGGTTATCTAAAGTGCATGTAATGCTCTGCAGTACAAGGTATGGGGCACTCTAGCAAGTGATTCATATTCTGCACAGAGGCACTGCACTCACATCAAATGGTTTTTTTTTTATTGTTGATAAAAACCAATGCCAAATAAAATATGCACATTTATCAATATTAATAGTTGACTCGCCAACGCACCACCGCACAGGCCGACAGTCCGATAACTAATGATCGCCCCACCACTCGGACCGGTATTTATAACCGAGCGACGTATGCGCACGAGGCAACGTTGCAGTACTGTTATAGGCTTGCGTTTGACTATCATCTGGGTGGTAAGCGATGATGTGATCGACGGTGAAGCCCCAAATTATGTTTCCATCATAATTCGGATTAATCATGTATCCACGTTAATATTTCCAGTCCTGCTTGGTTTCGACGTCGGAGACGACTCGTACCCGGTTCTTCATGGACCTGTTGATAGCGAAGAACAAACCGGTGATGTTGGTCGGCGCGGCTGGCAGCGGCAAGACAGTGTGTGTGGCGGACAAGCTTAACTCGCTGCCCGACTCCTACGCCGTCACTAATGTACCACTCAACTTTTACACAACGTCAGGTACTTATGAACGTGGTTCTTCCTCCAAAAGACTAATCTGCATGGTCCTAATATGACATTGCAAGGCTGTGGGGGCGAAGCTCAACTCGCTGCCACCAATGTACCGCTCAACTTTTACTCCACATCTACTGATAAAGAGATCGCCTTAGATCTATGTGATTATTTCTTCAAAATACCATCTCATACAATAATCTGCGTAATAGTTATACATTGTACACCACATCAGGTAGTTCCTAAGTAGCCCGCGGGGTTATATGTAGTTGACTACTGGGATACATTGATGTTATATGCTCTCCAAGTTAACTGTATAAAAGCTGTAGGTATAGCATGCTATACTTGTATATCTTTTACAGCCGATTTAAGTACAAATAGTACAGCTTAAATAATCAAAAAATTTAAAACTTAAAAACTTAAAAAGCGAACTAAAAAGACGTAAACAAGCCGAAAATCATGCTGTGCAGTCGGCGAATACATGTTTTTGGTCAGCCAGTTCGCGAATATGTATCCTACGACTGCATAGCAAGGCCCCATATTGTGGAGGTTCCAGTTTTTTTTTTCCAAACCCATCGAGTGGAGTAACAAAATGAAAGGTTTAGAAGTAATTACAAAATAGTAGATTGTTTACCTAGGGAGCAAACAGTAATTTAAATCCTGAGTTCAGCACAAAGACACACTCATTTTTTTATAATTTGAAACAACTATAAACGAAGGCAGTATGCATTAAATTTCGCGCGTTGCTAATTTTTTGTTATTATTTTTTTTTTATTTGGCCCTTTTGCAGTTTTCCAGCCAGACGCTTATTCATTACATTGTTCCCGCATGGTTTGTGATTCATGTCTTTGCTGAGTGTAACATTTACTAACAATATCAACATTCCAATTTGAAATCACTTTTAGTCCCTAAGGGATTAATGAACTACGTATTTTGGTCCCTGTTTACGAGGAAATAACTAGCTCTTTTTGAATAGATGTGATAAAAATACAATTATACTAACTATATGTTTAAAACTAATACGAAATAAATAATTGAACTTAAACAAAAAGAAATATAACCAGACTGCTTACGATTCGAACTAAAAAGATGTAGGCAAGAAGAAAATCATGCTGTGCAGTCGGGGAATACAAGATTTTGGTCAGGCATTTCGCGAATATATATCCTCCGTCTGCATAGCATGATTTTCTTCTGGTTTACATCTTTATGTTCGTGTCATAAGCACTCAGGCACAGTTTTCTTTTTTTATTCTCGCTACCGCGCATTAACGAATTGCATCTAAAATATTGCAGAAATGATTCAGAGCGTTTTAGAGAAGCCTTTGGAGAAGAAATCGGGTCGCAACTTTGGGCCGCCAGGCAGCAAGTTCATGATCTACTTTGTGGACGATATGAACATGCCTGAGGTGGACGCTTACGGCACTGTGCAGCCGCATACGCTGATCAGACAGTTCATGGATTATAAGCACTGGTAACTAAAAATTTAATGTTATTGTCTAAGGGTCAAAACACAAACACACGATACGACTTTTCGGCTTCGCACTAACGTGCTTAGTAACGTCGTCGATTTTGTAGATGTCCACTACGTAATGTTGTATGTGCCACTATGCCACGTCTTATAGTGTGCGTTTTGGCCGTAAATCCATTATTACAGCTTAAGAGATTGTGGACGTTAATATAACCAAATTGGCATCTAGTTGAACTATAGATTCAATATTCATAGGTTTATTGGGAATAATTGGGCACATCGTCAAATGCCCGTCCTTGTTCCATGTTACTGTAGGGTTTTGTTATACAGTTGTGTTGCTGGTTCTGATTTTTGTTGGTTTCAGGTACGACAGACAGAAGCTGACTCTGAAGGACATTTCGAACTGCATGTTTGTGGCCTGCATGAACCCCACAGCTGGCTCCTTCACCATTGACTCGCGCTTGCAGAGGCATTTCTGTACCTTCGCAGTCAGGTAACGCAAGTTTTCATAATATATATTACTGTTACAGTTTCACTTCCTTATACATTTTTGATTGACAAACAAACGAGCTATTAACGTGTAACATTTCAACGATGAATAAACGCAAAGTAAAATGAGAGGATTGTCAGATAAATGCTCGCTCGCCATCGGTATTATTTCAACCCGTGACATTTAAAACGTTCCATAGATTGAAATTCCTTTCAAAATTCAAATTAGCTTGTATTGTATCATTCGTAAGCTCACGTTACAAACTGCAACCAGCTCAAATGCATATTGCCCTACCGAGGTATAATGGAATAAACAATGCATGCGAGCTGCTTGCAGACAGAAACGCGGAGTAAGAACATAACATACTGGAAAACGACAAAATGCTATAGCATACTCAATTCTTGGCAAATAAAGACTTATAGAAGAAGAAGTATCGGTCGTCCGGCGCCGGCGGCGAGTTGGGCAGACGACATAGTTGCTATCGTGGGTAGAACCTGGATGAGAGTAGCACAGGAACGTGGGGATTGGCACAAGAAGAGAGAGGCCTATGCTCAGCAGTGGGCGAAGTCGGGCTGCGGATGATGATGATGAAAGACTAACTCTGTGTCAAACATAACTGTGAACCGGACCGAACCGAAAACGTGGAGAATGTGAACCGAAGCGGAGATGTCAAATTAGGTGCAGCGAAGCGAACTCTTGAAGAAAGCGAAGTGTCAGTGTGTGTGTGTGTGTTGCGGGTCGCCACTCACTCGCGGTTTACGCTTGAACCAAAGAACTCGTGTCTGTTATAATGTGGAGTGAAACGGATTCTGAAGCCGATAATATACCTATACTTTTGACTGTTTTGGGTATTTTTTGACACATTTATAGAATGTGTCAAAAAATATCCAAAACTAATTAACTAAATTAAATTAATTAATTTAATTTAATTTTTCGCTATCTGTCATGGCCACGTGTGACCACGGAATGTTTTGAATTTTTGTAAATAAACGGTCTCGCTTCGCGTCGCGCATTCGCTCTCTGTTTGACGTCTTGCATACAGAGCCAGCTAATGCAACTCTCTCGCTCACGCCTCACTTCGCGCGTACGCCTTTGGTTTGTCATGGCGTCTGACGCCTCTCGGTTCGCCGCGGTATCGGCACGTATCGGTTCGCTTTCGTTTTTCTATGTGACCAGAATAAAAAAAAAAAAAAAAACGCTTCACCACGCTATAGGTTCTCTGTCTATTTGACGAGATCTTTGTGTTGTTCTTAGTTTCCCCGGTCTGGACGCGTGCCACCACATCTACAAGAGCATCCTTAGCCAGCACCTGGGCAACGTGGCCAACAAGTTCGGGCCCGTCATCCTCCGCTACACAGAGACCCTCGTGGACGTGGCGCTGGCTCTCCACACCAAGCTGTCCAGCACCTTCCTGCCCACGGCCATCAAGTTCCACTACTTATTCAACTTGAGAGACCTTTCTAATATATTCCAGGTACCTACTGTTTTACAAGTTTTTATTAAGTTTTACCTGGGAAGGAGCCTGTGGTTAAATAACGCTTGCATGCTACTTAGCGAGATCCTTCCGTGCCCCGGAAAGCACTTTAAGCCGTTGTTCCCGGCTGCCATTTGAAGATCTTTGCCAGTCGTTACGGGTAGTCAGAAACCTGAGATCTGACACGAGTCTTGCTAAGGGGTCTCGTGTTACCCAGTAACTGGGTTGTGGAGGTCAGTTAGGTAGTCGCCCCATGAAAACACGGTACACAGCTGAATCCAGTTAGCTTGGAAGCCTAGCCCAATCTGATTTATTAAATTACCTGTCTCGTTGTCTTTAATGGAATCTTGCAATTTAAATTGAACCCACTTTCCGGTATACGATTGAGTTGAATTTTTGCATGCGTATGTAAATCGGATGATAACCCAATAATATTATGATATGGAGAAGCCGATCTGATAACGCAGCCGGAAAGCCATGAGAACTCTGTAATAAAACGACGCAACCCCATCGAGTTAGGGCTTCACACACACGGCACAACACGTGCATTTTCCGAATCGAAATTCCGATTCGGCAAACGAACGTAATATTTAAGAATACTGAATATATATAAATCTCCGCCACCATTCTCGGATCCGGCACCTTCTTATCCTATCCTTCGTGATTTCAATAGGAGATTTTTTTTAATGAATGCATAGCAAATATAATTACTTAACAAATTATTATTTCACACTGGATGACACAATGTCGTGTTTTTCTCGTCTTGAAATCAAGAAGGCTGAATATATATCAGAACGTATGCGGCCAGTCTTAAGGTGGTACCCTGACCAAAAAATCGGCATGAGATATGAGCATTCCTATTGGCCTAGCGGCACTGGTGGCGCATGAATTACATTAGTGAATACGCCCAGATTTTAGAATAAAATCTTTATAAAATAAAATTTTGGTCTTTTGAAAAAAAAATACTACAAAAATGTTCGTTATTAAATTGTCTATCCATTAGTGTTAGTACAAAAAATAATTAATGAACACTTTACGAGGAGATGCATGCTATCAATAAATATTTCTCATTTTTATGGTTTGTTTTGGAAGAAGATTAGTGAAATATATACAACATTAAAAAAAAAAACGAAATCTACCATTTTAGAATAAATATTATGTAGAAATTTAATGTATTTTTATTAATTGATATTTCTTTTTAAATAACGAGTAGATAGCTCCTAAAAACAGCACGAAAAATGGCTTGCGCGGCGTTTTGCTCGGGGTACCGCCTTAATGCTGTCGCAATATCCTTGGACAGGGAATGCTCTACACAACTGGCGACGCGATCAAGACGACAACTGAACTCGTTCGACTGTGGATGCACGAGGCGACGCGCGTCTACTCAGACAAATTGATCGACGCCACCGATAACGAAACCTTCGGGAAACTTATTCTCGAAGTAATCAAGAAGAACTGTGAGGTAAGTCTCAATGGGCAACGTCTAATTAATCTTACTAATATTATAAATGTGATAGTTTGAATGGATGTATGTTTGTTACTAATATATTATTATTAATATATGTCGCATCAAGAGTGGCCGATAGATACAAACCATGGTAAGTCAGGATGTATTCCCTTAGATTAAGACATCGTGTGTGGGCAGGTCGGTGGATACAATCGTGAAAATGAAATCACACAAGGTATTCGATACACTGGATTTATTCAAATAGTCACAACTCACAGTTACAATCTTGCTTACTAATATTACGGATCAACACTGATTCTACGACGTCTTAGGCGGTCCGTACTCAACCGCCATATTCTGCTGTCCCCACCACGCAAGTGGTCAGAAAAACCGCGCCAATGCGTAGTTGTTCTTGATTGCCGCCAAGGGCGTGCTTGTGATTTGTTTTGACGTCCGTACTATTGACTAAAACCGACATATATATAAATATATAATTATGTATTACTAATTATCACGCCGGAACGGCTCAACGGATCTGGATGAAATTTGGCACAGAGATATATCTAAACAATGTTACATTATGACTGATTTCTACTACTGTTTAGCGTAAGATTGTAATTACTCAAAACAAATATTTCTAAATTTAATTGTCTGGCCACTGTATAGGCTATATATTATCACACTATTTACTATGGAGATTTAGCATATTTTTAGGAAATATTTTTGATGTACAATAACGACTTTTTCTACAGATTTATTATAATTATGTATCGGAAATAGGAGGGCTATCTTCAATTATACCCTCGGTCTTGTGGGCTTACTGTGGGTAAATGCATGCCAAAGGACAGAACGTAGCTAAATTATGCAGCTTAGAGACAGTCCATTGACTAATTACCAGCAGCAAGTTGACGCGCCAATTTGTAATCACTAGCCTTCACACATACTCTTACATATATCAGACATACGTCCCTCAAGTCAGCCCGCAGTGGCCAGTGCTTACTCTTCACCCGAGCCCTCAATTTTTTTTTTTTTTGATATATATTATAGGCTCGCGCTTGACCACTATCTCACCTGATGGTAAGCGATGATGTGGTCGACGGTGAAGCACGCTTGTCTAGAAGTAACCTATTCACTCTTGACTTTAAGACTCCTTACTTCCTCTATTATATATTAGTCTATGCCCGCGCCTTTTGTCTCTCCACCATAATGCTGTCACAATGCTCTAGGATCACAGACTACTTACTGACCACTTTCTTACTTACTACTACAGAGTGTCTAGGATTAATCCTTCGCTCGCATTGGACATTGGAGAAATTAAGTGTTGCCAATTGAATAAAATCGAATTGAAAGAAGGCAGGTCCCCATACATTGTTTTAGCTGAGATTAAATTCCTACGTCTTTAAATGAAAAATATCTCGTTTAACTCAGGGTGATGTTCTGAATTAGTTCTTGCAAGAATTTTTGTTAGAGAATGTCGAGAATAATAGATATTCAGTCGTAAACTTTTGTAGGTTATGTCTGGGTAACTATTAATAATGTGTTTAACGTTGGTAATATTATTCAATTTCGAGGAAATAAAAGGGGAATATCGCATTAGTATTTCCCTTACGTAGTTATTTCAGCATGAAATGTACTCTTTGAAAAGAGAATATTTATTTAAACTAAGCGACTTTGACGTAATTGACTTATATCAAAAGGTCGTCGTCAACAACTAACCTATATTTTTTTTAAGACTTGGATACTAGTCTTTTTGCCAATCAGTCATTGAAAGTAATTCATTTATTTCTACTACACTACAATATTCGTACAAGGAACATCTACAGTTATACATAAACTGTATTGTTAACTCATTTGCTGCAATAAATACAATAATGATATTATTACTTAATATACATAGTTACTACTTGTCACTTATCAGATAAAATATACAATGGCAACACTAAGCTAAAGAAATTAACTAAAAAATCAATTAACTTTTTATTTATTATGATTTTTTTTATCCGTTTTGAACCAGCCCAATTATATATTAAAAAAATGTAGACAATTAATAGAACGTCTTTCGTATATAACTCACTTTTAGACGCTCAAATTTAAGTCAGCTAAAATCTCGCCATTGTTCTTTGAATCAGTATCAAAATGTTGCCAATGCATCAAAAGTTTACAAGCGATATTTCTTTGTCCCTGATTATTGATCATCTACATTCCTCTGACTGAGCTGAGGAGCTCGTGGCTAAACAATAACAGCCGCACTGGTCGATCATCAAGGTTAAGCAACGCTTGACGAGGTCTGTCCGTGGATGGGTGACCATTTCAACATACCGTTTTTCCTCCGTGCCTCGGAAAGCACGTTAAGCCGTTGGTCCCTGCTGTCATTTGAAGATCTTTGACAGCCGTTACGGGTAGTCAGAAGCTTGAGATCTGACACCAGTCTTGCCGGTACCCCTTGTACCGTGTTACCCAGTTACTGGGTTGTGGAGGTCAGATAGGCAGTCGCTCCATGTAAAACACTGGTACTCAGCTGAATCCGGTAAGACTGGAAGCCGACCCCAAATTTAGGAAAAGGCTAGGCAGATTGATTGATATTGATATTGATGAACACATTTACAGGAATATGACGAGAGCGTGATACTGCAGAAGCCCCTCATCTACTGCCACTTCGCGGAGGGCGTGGGTGACCCCAAGTACTTCCCCATCAAGGACTGGAACCAGATCAAGAGGCTGCTGGACGAGGCGCTGTCGGCTTACAACGATCTCGTGGCCACTATGAACCTGGTGCTATTTGAGGACGCCATGCATCATATTTGCAGGTAATTATATTACAAGCTTAACATTAGTTTGGTTTCATATTTTGTGTGTCCGGTAACTAGTAAGCCTTTTTTACCCGGCTCCAAGGAAAGAGTTATGTTTTTCGCGCGTATCTTGTATGTTTGAATGTATGTAATATTCTTTTCATCCCACCATCTCGGAAAGAGTATTTTTAATCTTCAATATCTGAGTGGAAAAGCCGTTTTTATTCACTAGAGGATAAAGTAAATTGAATTTAGAACATCGTGTGCACTAAGTTTGTGAATTAAAAAAAACATTAAACCTATTTACTGCTACCTCTATGGTGCCGAATATATCATACAACTTTTTTTTAATTTGTTAAAAACTCAGACTCGGAACCTTCTTGGTGTTCTTTTTTCAATTTGCTTTGTACGCGGTTCTTTACGCGGCATTTTTTCACGTCATTGTTAAACCTTATATTAAAAACAAGAAACTTGAAAACAAGTGAAAAAACTATAATGAGTGATTCTAGCGACGAGGAAGTTTGTTTGACGCCAACAGAATTGACTGAAACTGTTAATAATGCGCAAATGAGCTTTCTCCCTCAACAATAACTGTAGCAACGTTACTTTAAAATTTTCTTAATTATACCTTAGTATTATTTTGTTATAATTTAAAGATTATTCTGTAATACTTACCTGTCATAATGTAGTAATTAATACCTAAACTGAAATAAAAGTGTACCTATCTTGTGATTGTAAACGTTTTTTTTTGCATTTAGTCATTTCCTCGCTGAGGTGGAATGAAAAGTTACGTGTTGCACTCGAGTGCAAAGATTTTTCACCTCGTGCTCTTTTGATTCCCTCGCTAACGCTCAGGATTCTAATTTTGAATCACTCGCTGCGCTCGTGATTCAATTTTAGAATCCTTCGCTTGCTCGGTCATCAAAATTGAACACGCGGTTAAAAAGCAACTTTGCACTCTTGTATAACAAATAACTATTATTATCTCGTATCTTTCAAACCACTTGACGGATTTTTATAATTAAGACATCGTTATAAGTCATAAGTCATTTATTCATTTGTTTAACATAGGTACAATAATAATGGTATATACAGGTAATAAAGAGTGCGCTATGTCATAAGTCATTTATTCATTTGTTTAACATAGGTACAATAATAATGGTATATACAGGTAATAAAGAGTGCGCTATGTTATGCCAGAGGGCGTACAAATGTTTGCAAGTATTTAAAAAAAGAAATTAAATAAAATCAAGGCAGCTAAATCAAAATAATGAAATAAAATAAGCCTGGACAATTAAACAACAATTATAAAGAATTGCATAATCCAAATTAATAGAAATCAATGAGAGACAGAGATAGGAGATAGGTTTTGGCCGCCCAAGTGTTCTTAGATAAAGCCGTTAAAAAAAAAGAAACATGGCGGATTTTGGGCGCCATATTGTAGGGGTTGCAATTTTTTTTCTTCGTATCCCATCGATTGGGGTATCAAAATGAATGGTTTTTAGAGGTGATTACAAAAATATAAACCGCTTATACATTAAAAGTCATTCGAAAAAAAAGTATAACTAAAAACTTGTAAATAAAAAAAGTTAATAAAATCATAAAACTCGACTGCAAAGATGTAAACAAGAAGAAAATCATGCTGTGCAGTCGGAGGATATTTATAGTTTTGGTTTAGCTGGCTGACCAAAACTATAAGAAGACCGAAGACCTGTTTAAGGCTACGGGAATCTGTTTGATGCGAAACGCACAGGACAGGACTGATCAGCGTGGCGAAGGCATTATATCCAGCTGTGGACGTCTTTCGACTGAATTGATGATAATAATGGTTCATATGTCAGCCAATCAGAGATCACATTCTAAGGTACAAAAAAAGTGTTTTGACGCAATAAACTTTAACGTGAAGGATCAACCGTATCCTGGAGGCACCGCGCGGCAATGCCCTGCTGGTCGGCGTGGGCGGCTCGGGCAAGCAGTCGCTGTCCCGGCTCTCGGCCTTCATCTCCTCACTAGAAGTCTTCCAGATACAGCTGCGGAAGGGATACAGTATCGCTGACCTCAAAGTTGACTTAGGTATGTATAACTATTTTATTTCTATTTTTTTTTGGTTCCCCGTGCACTAGGCAGCTTTTCCACCACGGCCTGGCTCATCTTCCTACAGTTGAGCCATGCTACTCGGGGTCGGCGCAACACGTTTTCTTCTTCCATACCGTTCTGTCCCCCGTCACGCTATCACTGACTCCCTTTTCTTTCATACCACTCCTCACACAATCCATCCATCTTTTCTTTGGCCGTTCCCATCCTCTCCATCCATCCATATTTATATTCATAACTCTTTTTACAATATACAGGATGGCCAAAAACTCGTTGATCAAACGCAACTGGGGTTAGATGGGGTCATGAGCTGCAAAAAATTGTTGTACGGGAGGACCTTAAGGTCAACCCCTGCAGAGTTATAATTTACCTGCAGAGTTTATTTTTAAATAGGCCTAACCGAGTTTTATGGTAGGGTTAACTTTGGCCTTGCTACGAATGATCGTCCTCGAAAGATATCAAAGCCACACATAGCCAAGTGTAATATATTTTTAGGACCCCTATTAAATTTGCCAAAACATGTAATCCAGGGTCACTTTTCGGTAGAGTATTCTTTTTTCACAGTGGGGTCCGTAGTAAATAAAAAGTTATGGTTTGAGTTTTTTTTTTTTCGTTAAATTTAATATTATCTTCAACACACCCAATAAACAACCATAAATAGCATGTCTAACGCAAGAACACAAAATAAATTATAACTCTGCAAGGGTTGAACTTAAGGACCTCCCGTAGAACAATTTTTTGCAGCTGATGGCCTCATCTAACCCCTAGTTGCGTTTGATCCACGACTTTTTGGCCACTATATTTGTATGTATGTTCATATTTACAATTCACAATACAATATTTTCTTTTCGTACGATCCTAGCTGCTATAAACATGAAGGCTGGCCTGAAGGCGATTGGCTGCATGTTCTTGATGACGGACGCTCAGGTTGCCGAAGAGCGCTTTTTGGTGCTCATTAACGACTTGCTGGCATCCGGTGAAATTCCGGAGCTGTTCCCAGATGAAGACATCGAAAACATCGTCAATGGAGTGAGAGCAGAGGTAAAGATTTAGCATAGACTTGGAAACACATAAATCAAGGGCGTCGCTAAGAGGGGGCGGGTAGGGGCATGTCCTCTAGAGATTAAAAAAAATACCCAAATGCAAAGAAATCAAAGTCCTAAGTCAACATAAACCTAACCCAACAAAGTACAATGGCAGTTTTTTGCGATAATGGTACGGAACCCTTCGTGCGCGAGTCCGACTCGCATTTGGCCGGTTTTTTTAATAAAAAAACAGTTATTTTCTGGCTTTTATGTTTGGGTAGGCACAACAAGTGTCCAAAACCTGAATGATCTCTTTTCAGGCTAACATAAATCAAGGGCGTCGCTAAGAGGGGGCGGGTAGGGGCATGTCCTCTAGAGATTAAAAAAAATACCCAAATGCAAAGAAATCAAAGTCCTAAGTCAACATAAACCTAACCCAACAAAGTACAATGGCAGTTTTTTGCGATAATGGTACGGAACCCTTCGTGCGCGAGTCCGACTCGCATTTGGCCGGTTTTTTTAATAAAAAAACAGTTATTTTCTGGCTTTTATGTTTGGGTAGGCACAACAAGTGTCCAAAACCTGAATGATCTCTTTTCAGGCTAACTCCATAACGTTAAAGTTCGGCAGGCTTATTACGTATGAAACAGCAATTAACAATATTTGCGCAGAGATTGTATACAATCATCGCGCGAATATCGCTTTACGTCAAAAAATTAGAAGGCATATTTTTGCGAAATAATTGCTCTTCAATCGCGAATCCGCATTATATATGAGCTATAGCCACACCATAATAATTTTACGACAGCACTGCTAACAATAAAAATCTATTAACTGAAATGTGCATTTATCGCAAGGTGATCGCGATAATTTCGTATTACGTATGGTTTTTGACAGCAGAGCGACAGCGATCGGCGAGCAAATGTGGCTGTCAAATTGCGATTACTTTTTCCCTTGTTGTTGGTCGATTGCCAATCGCTGGCTGATGGCTGAGTAGGTACAGAAGTTTTTGAGTTTTTGGCGGCTTTTTTCGTATGTTATTTTGTGGCTACTTTAATTATCCGCAAATTAGAATAATAATATAAGAATAAATATTTAAATAACAAATTCCTAGTGAATATTGTAAATATAAATGATAAATTGGTGTTGTTTTGAGTCTCTAATGTTTAAGCAACTGGACTATTTGTTGAATCATTGAAACAGAAGTGATCACGGTAAAGTGGAGGATTTTTTTATATACAGTATAAAACAATCCTGTGTTGGCTACCTCAGCGAAGCTTATATGTTTACTACTAAATACTTACAAACACATGAGAATTTGATAAGTCCGCAATAAGTATCTTCTATTATATATTTTTTTATATGGCAAACACCGATGTCGACTATTCTGTCAATGTCTAAATTAAATTTCATAAATCTTTTTTACGTTTCATAGCTCAAATACGAGATAATGTAGTCTACTAAGTGATGTTCTAATGCGTTATCGATTCAATTTTTAAAACAATCGAAAATTCGAAGAAATTTTAATTGATTTTACACATTGACATACATGTAAATAAAATGCAAATATCAAATTTTAACTGCCATATTTACTTTACACAAATTCTTTACATCTGCGAATATTAATTTATCGGAATATTGGAGCTAAATAGTAATCAAATAGACTATTGTAAAAAAACAGCCTCCACGAAGTGTTGCTCTTTCATAAGCTGGTTAATTCATCAAACGATACATTTTATAAATCATCGGACAGATAAAATAGCTTCTGTTAAAAGTGACTGTCAAAAAAAAAAGACTTGACTTAAAGGCCTCAGTAGCTAGGTCACTAAACTGATCGCGCAATAATTGTACAATACTTGCTGTTCCTTACGTAATAAGCCCGCGGTTTATGAATCTGGCCCATAAAGCTACTTTGTTCTATCTAAGGATGACGTATGAATCGTAGCAAAATGAATCTTATTTCGGTGTCATAAAAGTCACGTTACATGTCATCGTGAGATAGAACAACTATATACCTAATACTCGATTGTATTGCAGACCAAAGCAACCGGTGTGCCAGATACTCGTGAAAACTGCTGGAGCTTTTTCATCAACCGCGTTAGAACTTTGCTTAAGGTAAGTCAGTTCGATCATAATTAAATCCAATTATTTATTCATCAAATCAAGATCCATATAATGTGTTAATAATAAATAATAGTAAATTGTACTGGGATCGGTCTATCATCACTGATAGGATTATTGTTGCCAATAAGCCGGATATTGTGGTGATAGACCGATTAGCGCGCCGCACAATGATCATCGATGTCACAATCCCGCATGACGAGAACCTCGTGAAAGCTGAGAAAGAGAAACAAATCTAGTATTTCGACTTAGCATACGAGGTTGTCGACATGTGGAATGTGGACTCGGCGATCATTGTGCCTATAAACCGGAAGACGTTGCGTTGGAAGGCATCCCACCAGGTGGACCGATGACCTGGTGAAGCTTTCGAGGATCCCGGGGACCGGTTAATGTGGCGACGCTTGGGGGGAGCCCTATGTCCAGCAGTGGATGTGTTACGGCTGATATGATGATGATTTATTTATTTATTTATTTGGAAACTCAACAGCTAATTACTAATTTACATGAATAGATGTTCACCTCACTGTCAATGAACAGCCCAGTGCAGTTGTATCAACGTTACTAGCATCTTAGTAATTAGTAAACACACACACACTGCACAGTGACAGCGAGATGATGACAATTATCTCTTAAGCCAATAACAGAGTTTCACGGCATGGATAAAGCTAGGTTATTTTATGTTAATTAGCTACACACAAGTGCAGCTATTAGTGATAATGTGGGATTGAAGACTCATTGATCACATAAAATCAGAGTTAGTAGTATGTAAAGTAAACATGCAAATATGACTATATTAATTAGACAAGGGGAAAACAAACAAAATATTAGCGAAATCTAACATCATGAATGCATCTAAATATATCACACATAATCCTTAATCCTAAGAGTTATGAGAGTTAAGAGTTATGGCACAATCAGTGTACTAAACAATATGATATGAATAATGATGATGGGGAAAGACCGGCGGCAGTCGTATTGCATAAGTGAATACGGCAACGCAATGAGTTGAATGACGCGATGTGGATATCCGTCTGTGTGATTGGTCGATTTGGTCGATTGGATAGCGTCCGAACTCTTTGCGTTGCCGTATTCGCTTTCGCAATACGGCTGCGGAAGACGTTGCGTTTGACCACTAACTCACCTGATTGTAAGCGATGATGTGGTCGACGCTGTAGCATGCTTGCCTAGAAAACAATAACAACAACTATCGGGAAACAGACTCCGGCAGGGACTTACTTCTCAGCTCTACCCACTATGAAAGTATTCCCAAAACGTTAACGTTATTAAGGCTCTAGACAGACGGACTGCATTTTGCAGTTCGGATGCAGTTGACACGACTGCAATAGAACTAACTATGTGTCAACTGCATTCAAACTGCATCCGAACTGCAAAATGCAGTCCGTCTGTCTAGAGCCTTAACGTTCGGTTACTGGCCGGATGTTCGCCATTTAGGTACCGATGGCATATCGCTGTCTTTCGTCCGATGATGTAACAGGCTTGGCGGAATTAAATCATGCAATTCCATCGCACACTCTCACACGCCAGGTGGTGCTGTGTTTCTCGCCGGTGGGCGCTACACTGCGGGTACGCGCGCGGAAGTTCCCGTCCATCGTCAATTGCACGTCCATCGACTGGTTCCACGCGTGGCCGCACGAGGCGCTGCGTTCCGTCTCCAAACGGTTCATAGCTGAGGTCGAAGCTTTACCGGTAAGGTTATTTTGCTTGATTTCTAACTATACAACTATTCTCCCCAACCAACCCTTTATGTTAACAAGTCGAGCAAACAAAGCCACAGCCGTACCATCCTTTTCTCGAAGACATTCAGGACATTTTTGAACCCTGTAACAGATTTTTTTGTGACTAAGAGAACATAATATAACTAGATGCATTCCGATTAAACGAAAACCATAATGTCGACCACTTATGTAAAACTAAGTCTGTTAATTTATTTAGTGCGTAATGGTGAGATGTCCACTTTTTACCTAATTAGTACCTGGGCGACCAAGGCACCTCTGCTCGGATGAATATATTGGAGTTTTTTTTTCTCGAGAAAACCATTTTTCTCTGATATGGTTTCTAGCTGTATCGATTTTTCGCCCCTGTATAGCAAATTTTATCGAAATCGCTAGAGCCGTTTTCGAGGCCTTGATTTTAATATATTTACTACAAAAGAAATTATCCGACTTGCTTTTATATTCGACTAGCTGTTGCCCGCGACTTCGTCTGCGAAGCATTAGTAATTCGAATTGCTTATTTTTTATATCGCGGCTTAATATTGTAGGTTTTCCATACAAACTTCTACCCCTCTTTCCGCTCCCTTGAGTATGATTTCCGTAAGTATGTTTGGATAAAAACTATCCTATGTCCTGCCCAGGGTCTCAAAATATCTCCGAACCAAATTACATTTAAATCGGTGCAGCGGTTTAAGCGTGAAAAGGTAGACAGAGAGACAGACAGAGTTACTTTCACATTTATAATATTAACTCCGCCCGCGACTTCATTCGTGTGATGGCAACCAAAAATAAGCTGTTATTAAACCAAATAAAAATGTGGTTTTGTAAAGTTCTACGGTTTATAGGTTTGGGACGATTCGTTATTTGACTTAAAGAATAATACATTTTAGGTTACCGCTACAAAGTAAAATCCGCCCCTTGAAACTTAATATACCCTTTTTCTCTTTTTAATGTTTTGTTTATTTTAGTTAGTGTACGGGACGGACGTGATCGTCCAAGACCGACAGGCAATCAGGAGGTTGTAAGGCTCCTGCTTGAACGCGTTGACGCCCCTTGCACCTATTGTTCAGTTGTCATCTGGTAACTATGGACCTTGGAGACACTTGAAGGCTGCCAAGTAGGTTGAGGTGAAAAACGTGATGTCCAGGTTAAATAAAACTATTTGTTCATGGCCAGAAGCGATGTTCCTTCATGGTCCTCGATGCGCAATGATGCGTGGAAATACTTTAAGTGAAATAATGGCTACGAAATGTTCACGCGCCTGCGCACTATTAAAGAAGCGAACTCGACTGCGACGAGGACCACAACATTCCGACCGCAAAAACTTTTATTTTCAAAATAATATACGCTAAGACTCGTAGCTTGAAACTGACAGGAACTACCCTTCCACTGGACCGATTCTGGTGAAACTTGTACTTTTGGATAGGTCTCGAGGAGACCTTCCCTCCGGTCTTTGATCCAGGTCCCTAGCCCCTACCATCAGGGAGTTCTCGTAAGGAGAATGTCGAAGAAAGGGAATTCCCGCCAGTTTGAAGCTTTACAATCGAGTTTCTCCTAAAACTAGACATGTTAGCTCTAGGGTACCAGCGAGGGACTTGGAGCCCTCCTACTGGGCCGTTGACACACATAAGTGTTACAGTTATATTCAAAACATTCAGGCGTACAGCCGCGAAATGGTGCGAGAAGTTAGCTTATGCCCCTGATCTTGGCACATAAACTCGATTCCTACTCAGACCGCTGGGTGGATTTTTAAGTTACATTCACACCCGGGTAGCCCTCGTGATGGGCTATCCCAAGGTAGAAGTCCGGTAGCTACATGTCCAACCCCCGATGAGTTATTGTTTGTTACAAGTTTGTTTACATAGCAAATCCATGTAACCTCGCACCATATCAGGTCGCTTAACTCCTCAACCACCAGAGCTAAGCTCCTTCCGGAAGTGTGGTTGGGTAGCTGGAAAACTAGGCTGTCTGACGGCGGTACCCTGATGGGTGTACCACCAGCCTTTCCGCAGCTTAAGGTGCCGGGAAGCGGCCGAATACTAAATTTTACGTCGTCTCACGTCTCTAATGTGTCTGTGTGCGTTACATACCCCTATATACTAGCTCTGTGTCATGACTGAGTGTAGGCGCCTGCCTGAGGGTCCACGAAGGTAATGCTTCAGACAGCATATCTATAGCTGACCAGGCACCAAATGTCCCTGGACGCAGTGACACATCGGCAGCCGCATAGAAACGTCCATGCCGGCATACACAGACACATCCTCTCAAGCAAGTGACGCCCATGTACTAGAATTACATAGGTGCTGTCTATTTATAGGGCCTAGACAAAATTCTAGGTCACCTAGAAGCGCTAAAACGGCTTGTAACGAATTTTCCAAACACTTACTTGAGTAAAATGTATGTGTATTTCCCTTTTTAGAGTAAAAATGCATTAAGACTGGCCATGTACTGCTATTATGTATAATTTCTCAGTCATGGCATCCAGCCATCCTATCTAGAACACCTAGATGGTGTTTCCTAACAAAACAATTATATGTAAGGAAGCAATCTGATTGGTTGGTGAATAGAATACCTATAGCACCACCTGATACCCTGCTCAAAACGGGGGGTCTAAAATAAGTAAACAAAATATTTTTATTTCCTTAAACCTATACATTTATCATATAACTAAGGTACCTTATGTATAATTCTAACACATAAGCGCTATATTCACACTATAAACTATGTAAAAGCCCCCAAAACATGAGTTTAAAGTTATCAAAATTCTACAAAAACTGGTTTTAGTATAAATATAAGGTGCCGCCCTCTTACAGGTCATTGTGAACTAAACGCTCGTTGAGGACGGTTGTTTTTTACGGAGTTAAATACTTGTTTCTTTCCGTAATAACACAATCAGTATGCATATTAAAGCTTCTAATTTATTGTTATTAGACTATATAATTCTATTACCTACTGATAGACACATAAAATATAATTTTAGTGTCTCAAAAACATGAGCAAAAATTAGTTACGAGCTTTACTATAAAAGGTTTTTTCACCTACCGACATCGCTTAGTATGCGATGGCGCTCTGGGGTGAGCAGACGTGTGTCTGTCAATACTATTTATATTTTACATATGACAACCTATCTAAAGGTGACGTATCGTCGCGAACATCTCTCCCGCCGTGCAGTGTCGCGTCGACTCGATGCTACGTTGGCGCGGCGCTGCATCAGCATTGTGAGCGGCGCACGTCGGCAGCGCTCGTGACCTCGACGCTCTGCGACACGTCGCTCAGCTCTCGCCGCTGGAACTCTGCTGCACTCATTTTGGCAAAGGAATGAGCTTCTTCACCGGACGCTTTAGAGTGCCGCCAGTGGTGCGCACCTCAGCGGTCCGGACTTCTCCATCAGGGCCAGGGTATATGGCCTCGATGCGGCCTCGCGGCCACGTGTTGCGAGGCAGCTGCCCGTCCGCGATAAGGACGGGGTCGCCCACCAGCAGGCCAGGCCCGCGGCTGTGGGGCTCCCGCCGGTTTTGGAGCTCCGGCAGGTATTCTCGCACCCACCGGCGCCAGAACATGTCGGCCAGGATTTGTGACCGACGCCACATCTTTTTGTGGTCGATGTCTTGCTCGGTGAACACGCCGGGGTTTGGGAGTCTAGCCGACCCACCAAGTAGGAAGTGGTTCGGCGTGATAGACTCGTCGTCATCGCCGTCGACTGATACATGTGTCAGCGGGCGGCTATTTACCGTGTACTCTGCCTCACAAATCAGTGTGGACAACACCTCTTCGTGTGGGTGTTTCTCAGTGAGTACGGTATACAATGCGTTTTTTACGCAGCGAACTAGACGCTCCCATGCACCTCCCATAAAGGGCGCTGATGGGGTGATGAAGCGCCAAGTGATGCCTCGGCGACTGGCCTCCTCTCGGAAGGCCTCTCGTAGCTCTCGATCGGCACCGTGCATGTTGGTGCCGTTGTCTGAGTGGATCTCAGTTGGACATCCTCTGCGGGCGGCGAAACGGCGCAGCGCTAATATTGCGCTGTCTGCGCTGAGGCTGGCGGCGATCTCGAGGTGGACAGCTCTTGTGGTGAGGCATGTAAACAGTGCTACATATCTCTTGTGATGCTGGCGACCCACGGTGACAGATAGCGGGCCGAAGTAGTCTAGCCCGGTGTACGTGAACGGCCTTTGGTGATGAGCCAGGCGCGTTCGTGGGTGGTCGCCGGTCGCTGGCACAGGTGCTTGTGCCTTACGAATACGGCACTGAAGACATTGTGCCAGTACTTTCTTGGTGGTGGGACGCATCCTTACGACCCAATAATGCTGCCGTACCTCATTTATTGTGAGTTCAGTCCCACTATGTAGTAAGCTGCGGTGTGTCCAGTCTATATAGAGCTGGGTTATATGATGGTCGCCATGTAATATTGGCGGTCGCCTTACATCTTCTGTGACCTCGTCAGTGGCGGCTATACGGCTTCTAATACGTAGTAGGTCATCTACTACTTCTATTTGCAGCGCGTGTAGCGGACTATTTTTGTCCACTATTTCATGTGCATGCAATCTAGCTATTTCTTGAGCGAACGATTGCTGCTGTGCAACTTGTACGAGTATTTTCTCGGCTTTTTGAAGAAAGCTCGCATCTATGTACTGCTTTCGGACTTCTGGCGCTATGTATGACGGCTTGGTTGCTGCAGTCGCTGTCTTCTTTTTCTTTCGCCAGTCCGTGTCCTCCTCAGCGTTTTTCCGGGTTCTTTTGTAGAACGTTTTCTCTGTCCTTTGTTTACAGAGATGTATAAAACGTAGGACGGTAGCAGTCGCACGTAATAGCCGCTCCCATCTCGAAAAGTTGACGGGATTAGGTATAGCTTCTATGAGCTTCGAAGTGTATGTATGTCTGTCTGTTATTTTCTCCAAAACAGATTTTTCTTTTTCTGTGACAGTGAGCGTTCTTTCCTCTCCTGTCTCTTCTGTGATTGGAGGTTTTTCTGATGGCCATGAAGAAGGGTCTTCATACAAAAAACTTGGGCCACAGAACCACTCGTGTTGTGAGTCAAACCTCGGCGGCACGTCACGAGTCGCTATATCGGCGATGTTCAACTTCGTGGATATCCATCGCCAATCCTCCACTTTGCTACCTTCTTCTATGGCAGCTATGCGATGAGCTACGAAGGCTTTATAGGTTCGTGCTCCTTTTCTTATCCACGACAAGACTGTTTTGCTGTCTGTCCAATACGTGACCGACGATGGATTGTTGTCGTGTTCACGTTTCACAGCTGCAGCCAGACGGGTTCCCATCACCGCTGCCTGCAGCTCGAGGCGCGGTATCGATTGTAGCTTTAATGGAGCTACTCTCGCCTTGGCCATGACTAGGCTCACCATCTGTGTGCCTACTGCTGTGGTGGCTCGCCAATACACAGCTGCTGCGTATGCCAACTCGCTTGCGTCGGTAAATACATGTATTTGTATTTCTGTGGCATCACTATAACCAGGATAACATCTTGGTATGCTGATGCCCTTGAGCTGCCGCAGGTTTTCGATCCAACTTCTCCACTGAGATGCCAGGTCAGCGTCTAATAGCTGGTCCCAATCGACGCCTCGCCTCCAAGCTTCTTGCAATATTTGTTTAGCTCGAATCGTAACAGGCGAGGCTAGTCCTAGGGGGTCGTATAACGACATAACAATTTTGAGAGCCTCTCTTTTTGTAGGGGCCTCCTTTTCTAAAATTCCTGGCGGCAGTCTCGCAAGCGTTAGGTTGAAACCTAGCGTATCTTCACTAGGTCTCCAAATCAGGCCGAGTATTTTCTCTGCGCCTACTGTATCTCCGATGTTCACAACCTCAGTGCAGGTTTGTGACGGATCGATATTTTCTATCAGGCGCTTACTGTTTGATACCCATTTTGTTAGGTCAAACTTCGCCTGTTGGTGTATTTTCTTCACCATTGTCGCGACTTCTGTCGCTTCTTCGACTGTTTTATAGCTGTCCAGATAATCGTCCATATAATGGCTCTCTACTATAGCTTTCACTGCTACTGGATGCTGTTCGATGTGCTTTCTTGCGTTCCAATTTTTCGCAAAGATAGCGGTGCACGGCGAGCTTGCCGCGCCGAAAATGATGGACGTCATACGATATTCTTCTGGGGCTCCATCTCTTCTGTTGCCTCTCCATAGGTAGCGAAGTGAGTCTCGGTCTTCACTTCGTACTTTTACTTGCATGAACATCTCGGCTATGTCTCCGGAGATGGCCACGCAGTGTCTACGAAATCTCATCATGACGCCGGGCAGCGACTGCAGCAAGTCTGGTCCAGTTAGCAGGAAGTCGTTGAGTGACTTTCCTCTCGATTTTGCGGCGGCATCATGTACTATTCGAATTTTCTCTGGCTTCATGGGGTTGAAGACATCGAAATGAGGCAGGTACCAGGTTTTTCCTGGCGTGCTTGACTTGGGAGCCTTCTCAGCATATCCCTTTTCTATCAGGGAGTCCATTTGTTGTGTGTATTTCACACGAAGAGCGGGGTTTTTATCCAGCTTCTTCTCTATGGAGACTAGCCTTTTGAGTGCTGTCTCGTAACTATCGGGCATCTCTATTTTCTCGTCCCGCCATAACATAGCGGTTTCTATGTGCCCATTTCCTAACTGTCTTGTGTGACGGTTCAGTATATCTTCTGCCCTCTTCTGGGGGTCAGAAGCTGGTTGTCGTGGATTGATAGCCAACGACTCGATAGCGAAGAATTCACGGAGCTGTTCGTTCAGTTCCGCATCTTGCTTTGCGTCAACGGACTGACACCCGTTGACATAGTGCACCTGCTGGCCCAGTGTTCTGGTGTGCGCGCCGTGTAATGTCCAGCCCATCATGGTTTTCGACGCGATGGGTTGGCTTCTAGGTCCTCTGCGGACTCCAGTGGCCAACAACAAATGCCAGTTGTCTTGGCCGACGAGTATCTTTGGCACTCCAGCAGGATACGTAAGCTGCGACGTCAAGTCTCGAAGGTGCCTACAGCGGGCTACGTCTTCTTGACTGACTGCCTGTGGTGACAGGTTGAGCTTCGAAATGGTGCGCGCCTTGAAGGGCACCCTATCTCTCATACGACTTGCGAGAGTGACGGTTATACGTCTCGATAAGGGAGTGTCGATCATGGTGTTTCCAATAGCACCGATCTTCAGAGGGTCGATTGGGCCCACTGCTCCCACTCGCTGAGCGATTGCTTCGTCGATCAGCGAAACGGTGGATCCGTCGTCAAGGAGTGCGTATGTGTCTGCCTCTCCCGCCGGTCCTATTACCCGGACCGGTATCATCTTCAGGAAAGCTTGACTCGATTCAGTTCGCGAACTGGCCACCGTCTCCTGAGACTCCTTCTTCTCTTCTGGAACAGCAGGCTTCCTTGTCCTGTCTGTTTGAGGCTTCTTACCCCTATGAAGAAGTCGATGGTGCGTGGCTGTACACCCCTTATGATCACACTGCTTCTTGTTGCAAGTGTGTCCAGCACGACGTTGTCTTAGGCAGCGATAGCACAAGTTGTAATTCTTGGCTAGCTCCCATCTTTTGTCACTTGCTGCGTCTCTGAACCTTTGGCAGTCAGACGCGTAGTGACCACTTTTGTCGCAAATTCGACATTTGTTTACCGGCTTGTCGGTAGCTGTATGCGTCCGTTGTATGACGCGTTTTCCCGCTAGAGAATCCGTTTCCTTGATGTTCTCAGGCGGGGCGAATGCACTGCAGAAGTGAGCTTGCTCGGTTATGAAGTCGCTGAAGAGTGACAGATCCGGCAGCGACTGGTACTTTTCCGTGTACGTTCTGTACCATTGTACACGCAGAGAATTGGGTAGCTTCTCAGTTAGCTGGCGCACCAGCTCGGCATTGAGCAGATAGTGCCCCTTCTTGAGAGCTCGCAGAGTGACAACTCCGCTTCTGACTCGACTTGCAAAGGTGCAGATGTCCTTTGGCGACTCACTGCATTTTGGTAGCCCTCTAAGTCGGTCTGTTTCGGCCTGAGCTATTGAGTCAGGACGTCCAAACTGTAGTTCCAATTCTCTCATGATCTCATCCGGCTTTGCGTTCCCGATGAGCTCTGAGCTCACTGTCTCCAGTGCGCGACCACGCAAGCTCCTTCTGAGTCTTGCCGTGTTTTCTATGTCGCTGAAGTAGGCATGAGTTGCCTCGTAAATGGCTCGAAAAGATAGCCATTCTGTATGAGCTCCACCGAAATTCGGCAGAGTCATGATAACCTGCGACGCCGATCGGTTAGGCGTCCATGGTTCGATTTTTCTGTCGGCTAGCGACGCTATAGCGGATGTCAGCTCCGTTAGAAAAGGACGGAGTGACTCTTTCGCTTCTATTTGCCTTGGCGGCTCCACGTTGGACGGCTCTGTCCTAGGTGGTTCGATGTTAGACTTCACTTGTGGATGTTCTATATGGTCGATATGTTTCCGGGAGTCCGCTATAGCGTCGACGGCCGCAGCCGGGGTCCAATCGTCATTGTCCCCTTTGGCGACGTCATTCTCCCTCAACGGTGTGGGCTCTGGCGCCTCTTCGAGCCACGAACGGACATACTCTTCATTAGAATTTCTGTCATCCATATATTCATCCTCAGAAGCTTCTTCTTCTGCTTTTTGAAGTGCTAACTTAGCGAGTTCCAACTTTATTTTCAATAAGTCTTCACGAGCTCTTGAAATTTTCTTACGTGACCGGGTCGACTTGCTAGTTGACGGCGGTCCAGTATGTTCGATACGGGCGTCACCCCGGGTAGCCATTACTTCTCCTTGAACAAAGGTCTTATCCCGGATCCTTTGTTTTCTACCAGAAGGCTTCAGTGTTTTTTCTGAAGAATCTTCTGATTTCGATGCCTTTCTGCGTGTGCTTGGTTCCTGTGGTTCCTCCTCCTCATGTGTGGGCGTGTTGTCACCTATCTGTGACGTTGGTGGGCTTCTGACTGGTATGGACTTTTCTGTCCCTTCAGTAGTAGACGGTGAGCGTGGGGGCAGCTGATGTTGTACGCCCGCACCTGGCCGCTCAATGGGGACTGTCCATGATTCAGGCCTCTTGTCCTGGGATCTGGTAGTCGGCATCCTGATTGGTTCAAAATTTCAGTTTGAATACGCCAAGTACAAGTCCAATCTTCAACTTGTCTTCAAAACGTTGGCTCGAAACGGCTGAGTCCAATTCTAGACTTCTTCAATATGTCAGTTTGAATCGGCTGAGTCCAACTCTAGACTTCAACACGAACTGGTTGACATCTATTTTCGAGCTTCAAAACGGCTATGTCCAAACTTAATTTTTTCTTGAAAACTGCTAAGTGGTAACTCTGGGTTAAGTCCGATTTCAGTCGTCGGCTTGAAGAGGGTTCGCTTCCTTTTTCAAACTTCGAAAAGTATCTCCAAACTCCGGGTTAGTTTAAACTCCGGGTTATATCCGACCCTCTTAACTCCAGGTTATTCTTCAAACTATAAGTCGCTAGTCAGTCTTCAAAACTATAAGTTCCAAATCAGCTTCAAACTTCAATGTTGATACGTAAACAAGTTCACTATAAGACTTTCAACACAAAATGGGTAAGCACATGAGCATATGTTTTCACTGTACTTACTGTTGTCTAAGTGTCAACTTGTCCAGCAGCCTCCAAGGTTGAGCAGCCGGTCTGGTACCAATCACTGAACTGTTGGTCCAACTCTTGACGTTAGTAGTCACTTCAGACTCCAGATATCCAGGTTTGAAACTCCAGACTTCGATCGAGAGCTTCTATCTCGATAACGACTATTTGTTTTTAAACAAATTCTAAGTCAAAAATAAGCCTTCAGCTATAACGCTTCAGGAAATTTCAGCAACTATTTTTTCGTTCTATTTTATAGAACAAGTCGCCCACACGACTATTCAATATGCTTCTGTGTGTAAGCCTCTTCTTGGATAACGCTTCAGCGATAATCCTTCAGCCGTAACCCTTCAGGAATTCTATGAACGTCGTATGTTCGTTCTATCTCCTAAACGAGCTCCCAACACGCTGTTTGAAAACTCCGATTATGAGTTTCCTAGCGATAACTCTTCAGGCTATGCTATATTCCTTCAGGATACAGTTTCTGTGTAATCTTCGATTACTGTGAATTCTCAGTAAGCAGGTTACACAACAGAAACAGCTCAAAAAACCGTCTTTTCGCGACGGTAATCACACGGGAACGGTTAGCTTCTCAGGAAGCCGGTAGAACCACAGGAATAGCTCAGGAATGGCTGCTGTGTCCCAGCAAAATGGTTGTCTTCCAGGTAGTCCACGCGTGGGCCTAATCCACTCGTGCACTCTTCACGACTGTAGTCGCTCTGGAAGTTTCTACTATGAGACGATAGTACGTTGCGCCTTTTGACGACGCTAATCACCCAGTAATACGGTTGCTGACCAGTAACTGGGTTATCTCACCCAGGAAACGGGTTTCTATCGTCCCAGAGTGTACGCTATGTTTTTGACTGTTAATGAAACATGATCTTAACCCTGGCACTTGTAAGGTTTACGAGATGGAACGTCAGTATTCTTATTTCCCTGGAACTTTTCTCACGAACGCAACGCTTAGTACCCCAGTTGGCACATTTGTGTGGTGTGTAATCTTACCAGATTTATATTGAGGGTACCTTGAGATATTTGAGCATCAGTTTTCTTTGTTCTCACGAATGTTCACAGGCGTGAGCGTCAGTTTTCTTTGTTCTCAGGTACTAGTTTTCACAGGAACGATACGTTTTGACATTACCCAAGAAACAGGAATGTAACCTCAGTATATAAGGTCACTTTACATCAGGCTTGTTTGTTATCAAGGCAGCGTTCGTGTCCTCAGGGCATCAGGTTTCTTTTTTCACAGGAATGGGACATCAGTTTTCTTTGTTCTCGGGAACAAGGCTCTTCCTTGGCCTATATTTTCACAGCGTCCGGGACATCAGTTTTCTTTGTTCCCTCGAACAAGGCTCTTCGTTGGCCTATATCTTCACAGCGTCCGCTGGTCTGGTATTTTACCAGAGAATCCGGTACGAAGGACCAGCAAATGTACGGGACGGACGTGATCGTCCAAGACCGACAGGCAATCAGGAGGTTGTAAGGCTCCTGCTTGAACGCGTTGACGCCCCTTGCACCTATTGTTCAGTTGTCATCTGGTAACTATGGACCTTGGAGACACTTGAAGGCTGCCAAGTAGGTTGAGGTGAAAAACGTGATGTCCAGGTTAAATAAAACTATTTGTTCATGGCCAGAAGCGATGTTCCTTCATGGTCCTCGATGCGCAATGATGCGTGGAAATACTTTAAGTGAAATAATGGCTACGAAATGTTCACGCGCCTGCGCACTATTAAAGAAGCGAACTCGACTGCGACGAGGACCACAACATTCCGACCGCAAAAACTTTTATTTTCAAAATAATATACGCTAAGACTCGTAGCTTGAAACTGACAGGAACTACCCTTCCACTGGACCGATTCTGGTGAAACTTGTACTTTTGGATAGGTCTCGAGGAGACCTTCCCTCCGGTCTTTGATCCAGGTCCCTAGCCCCTACCATCAGGGAGTTCTCGTAAGGAGAATGTCGAAGAAAGGGAATTCCCGCCAGTTTGAAGCTTTACAATCGAGTTTCTCCTAAAACTAGACATGTTAGCTCTAGGGTACCAGCGAGGGACTTGGAGCCCTCCTACTGGGCCGTTGACACACATAAGTGTTACAGTTATATTCAAAACATTCAGGCGTACAGCCGCGAAATGGTGCGAGAAGTTAGCTTATGCCCCTGATCTTGGCACATAAACTCGATTCCTACTCAGACCGCTGGGTGGATTTTTAAGTTACATTCACACCCGGGTAGCCCTCGTGATGGGCTATCCCAAGGTAGAAGTCCGGTAGCTACATGTCCAACCCCCGATGAGTTATTGTTTGTTACAAGTTTGTTTACATAGCAAATCCATGTAACCTCGCACCATATCAGGTCGCTTAACTCCTCAACCACCAGAGCTAAGCTCCTTCCGGAAGTGTGGTTGGGTAGCTGGAAAACTAGGCTGTCTGACGGCGGTACCCTGATGGGTGTACCACCAGCCTTTCCGCAGCTTAAGGTGCCGGGAAGCGGCCGAATACTAAATTTTACGTCGTCTCACGTCTCTAATGTGTCTGTGTGCGTTACATACCCCTATATACTAGCTCTGTGTCATGACTGAGTGTAGGCGCCTGCCTGAGGGTCCACGAAGGTAATGCTTCAGACAGCATATCTATAGCTGACCAGGCACCAAATGTCCCTGGACGCAGTGACACATCGGCAGCCGCATAGAAACGTCCATGCCGGCATACACAGACACATCCTCTCAAGCAAGTGACGCCCATGTACTAGAATTACATAGGTGCTGTCTATTTATAGGGCCTAGACAAAATTCTAGGTCACCTAGAAGCGCTAAAACGGCTTGTAACGAATTTTCCAAACACTTACTTGAGTAAAATGTATGTGTATTTCCCTTTTTAGAGTAAAAATGCATTAAGACTGGCCATGTACTGCTATTATGTATAATTTCTCAGTCATGGCATCCAGCCATCCTATCTAGAACACCTAGATGGTGTTTCCTAACAAAACAATTATATGTAAGGAAGCAATCTGATTGGTTGGTGAATAGAATACCTATAGCACCACCTGATACCCTGCTCAAAACGGGGGGTCTAAAATAAGTAAACAAAATATTTTTATTTCCTTAAACCTATACATTTATCATATAACTAAGGTACCTTATGTATAATTCTAACACATAAGCGCTATATTCACACTATAAACTATGTAAAAGCCCCCAAAACATGAGTTTAAAGTTATCAAAATTCTACAAAAACTGGTTTTAGTATAAATATAAGGTGCCGCCCTCTTACAGGTCATTGTGAACTAAACGCTCGTTGAGGACGGTTGTTTTTTACGGAGTTAAATACTTGTTTCTTTCCGTAATAACACAATCAGTATGCATATTAAAGCTTCTAATTTATTGTTATTAGACTATATAATTCTATTACCTACTGATAGACACATAAAATATAATTTTAGTGTCTCAAAAACATGAGCAAAAATTAGTTACGAGCTTTACTATAAAAGGTTTTTTCACCTACCGACATCGCTTAGTATGCGATGGCGCTCTGGGGTGAGCAGACGTGTGTCTGTCAATACTATTTATATTTTACATATGACAACCTATCTAAAGGTGACGTATCGTCGCGAACAGTTAGATTGCTCAGTAAGATGTCTCAAAAAAACTAAAATCACTTAACCCAATCAGGGGGGAGGTAGTTTTAAAAAACGTATTATGTAAACTTTGATTATTTACTTTGTCTCCACGGAATGAGATTGTTCATACAAACAAATTGCCCCTGCGAACCGGAAAACGCGAATTAGGAAGTCCGACCTGGTCAAGGCTGCGGGAGTCCGGTGGATGCGAAACGCACAGGACCGATCAGTGTGGCGGCGCTTGGGGAAAGCCTATGTTTAGCAGTGGACGTTTTTTGGCTGAAATGATAATGATGGTGAAAGGTTGATTTTCCGCAAATTTCTTCTTCGTGCTCCCCTAGATCCCACATCATACATCAAAAACGAAACCTTGTCCAGTATGATTCATAACAAACTTTAACACCCACTTAATCCTATTTTGGAGGGTAGTTTCGAAAAAATATAATGACAACCTTTTATTGTTTACTTAGGTTGGTATTTATGTCAACTATCAAGTTTATTAACCCAAGACATAAAATTCTTTAACAAAACTTTATCATCTGTTAAATCGTATTTTGGAGGCAGTTTCGAAAATCTAATAATTAATATATTTTCGAAACTTATAAATAAATCCACCTTTATTGTTTGTTTAGGTTGGTATTTTTGTCAAGTATCAAGTTTATTAACCCAATAAATAAGAATTTTCAAAAAACTTTAACTCCCCCGTAAATCTGTTTTTGGGGGTAGTTTCGAAAAACTAATAATAACAACCTTATAATTTATTTAAGTTAGTATTTGTGCAATGTTTCAAGTTTAGTAACCCATGAAATAAAATTCTTCGATACAAACTTCAATACCCCCTTAATCGACTTGTGAGGGTAGTTTCAAAAAACTAATAATGTCAACCTTTTAGCATTTACTTAGATTACTATTTATGCCAAGTTTCAAGAGTATTTGCTGAAGGAATTAGATTTTTCATACAAACTTTGTCCCCCTTTTTCTCCCCTTTAGGGGAAGAATTTCGACAAATCCTTTCTTATCGGACTGCCTACGTCATACAAAAACTTACTCTCCAAGTTCCAGGTCTCTACGATCAGCGGTTTATGCTGTGCGTTGATCCGTCAGCCAGTCATTCAGGACAAACCATTTTATATGTATAGAAGAAGATATTTTTTTTATATGTATAGAAGGAGCAGAAGACTGGTCGGGTTTTTTGAGACGCATAATTTCGGGTGGCCCAAAAATTTCTTTAGTATGAAAACGAATGCTGCGTAAATTACGCGACACAACACAAAAACCTAATACAGCGTAAATTACGCAACACTAAAACGTCACTCACAACTATGTTTACCTGAGACAAACGGTCCAGTTCGGTAGTTCCCCGTATTAGTGCCATTTGATTCTTCAAAGAAACATTAACACCCCTAAATCGTCTTCTGGGGATAATTCCGAAAAACTAATGATGCCAACCTTTATTATTTTGCCAAAGGAATAAGATTTTTCATACAAATAAATGTATCCCTTTTAACCCCTTCAAAAGTTGAATTTCCAAAAATCCCTCCTAAGTGCTCCCCTACATCTCAAAAAGAAGCTATGTGCAGTAAAAGTAATCAAAAATCTTTACCACCCCGAAAGCGTATTTTAAGGGTAGTTTCGAAAAACTAATAATGAAAACCTTTATTGTTTATTTAGGTTGGTATTTAAGCAAAGTTTCATATTTATTGACCCAAGAAGTTAGATTCTTCAAAAAAATTAACATCCCCTAAATCGTCTTTTGGGGGTAGTTTAAAAAAATAATAATAGCAACCTTAAGGTTAGTATTTGTGGCAAGTTTCAAGTTTATTGACCCTAAATATCAGATTTTTCAAAAACACTGTAATACCTCCTAAATCGTCTTTTGGGGGTAGTTGTAAAAAACTAATAATGTCAACCTTTATTGTTTATTTAGGATGGTATTTATGTCAAGTTTCATGTTTATTCACCCAAAAAATCAGATTCTTCAAAAAATTTAACATCCCCTAAATCATCTTTTGGGGGTAGTTTCGAAAAACTTACAATGGAAGCCTTTTGTCTATTTAGATAATTAGATTCTTCAAAAAAAAATTAACACCCCTAAATCGTCTTTTGGGGGTAGTTTCAAAAAATTATAATAGCAACCTTTATTGTTCATTTAGGATGGTATTTATATCAAGTTTTATGTTTATTCACCCAAGAAATCAGATTCTTCAAAAAAAATTACATCCCCTAAATCATCTTTTGGGGGTAGTTTCGAAAAACCAACAATGAAAGCCTTTATTGTTTATTTAGATTGGTATTTATGTAAAGCTTCAAGTTTATTAACTGAAATAATAAGATTCTTCAAAAAAAAATTAACACCCCTAAATCGTCTTTTGGGGGTAGTTTCAAAAAATAATAGTAGCAACCTTTATTATTCATTTAGATAAGTATTTGTGGCATGTTTCAAGTTTATTGATCAAAGAAATCTGATTTTTCCATACAAACTTCAACACCCCCTAAATCATCATTTGGGGGTAGTTTTGAAAAACTAATAATGTCAATCTTTATCATTTACTTGGAGTACTATTTGTGCTAAGTTTCAAGAATTTTGGTCGAAGGAATTAGATTTTTCATACAAACTTTCAACCCCCTTTTTACCCCCTTAGGGGTAGAATTTCCAAAAATCCTTTCTTAGTGCACACTTAAGTCACTTGAAGAACCTTTCTGCCAAATTTCATGCTTCTAGGCTTAGCAGTTTTGGCTGTGCGTTGATTGATCAGTCAGTCAGTCAGTCAGTCAGTCACCTTTCGCTTTTATAGATATAGATATGACAATTTTTTGCGGTAGAAGAACTGCTTTGCGAGACTTGTTTGTTTTTTTACATTGATAAGCAATTCGTAACAACTTTCTTTACGATATATTCAAGGTAGGTTTGTGTCATACTTGCTAATAAATTATTTTTCACTTCTCATGCTCTGAAATTGCTTATTTGTGCAGGATATAGGCTGCACAAAATCGATTTTTGTGCACAAGTGCATTATCGTATCTACTTATAAATGTATCTATATTAAGGCAAAGAAAATGAGCCATACAGCCAAACACAATAAAAAGTTCACAGATAGAATTTGTTATTTTATAATATTTACTTTAATTTATTTGCTTTTTAAATGTTTTTTAAGACATAAAAGATATTAAAATTTAAATTAAAATACGGTGGGTTATTTAATTAATTAAAAATATATATATATTACAAAATTAATTTAATAGTAGGCTGAATAGGTCTTCAGCCCAAGCCTAATATCAATGTCGTAAGATTTAAAAAAAACAGTGCGGGAAACAGGCCTTGTTTTTTCGTGCGTTTATTAATTTCTTAAAATTTGCTAAAATTACTACTGTTTATAATTATTTCCTCGCAATCGAAATGAAAAGCATGCATTCCACAATTTTCATGGATAAATCTTTTGCTGTCCAGGCTGCTCGTCTGTGGAATGCATTGCCTGACCCGATTAAACGTGCTCAGTCGTTGCCTGTGTTTAAAAGACTTGTCAAGGAACATTACTTATCTCTGTAATCGTGCTCATAGTATTTTGACTTTCAATTTTTCTATGATTGTCATACGACATTTATTTTCACGGCTTATATATCAAATATGTATGTATTTATGTATCTATTACATGGCATATGTATCTATTTGTATTTGTATCATTGTTATATTAATTTTATTATCATTGTATTCTTTGTTGGTATTGTTGCACCACTGACAACCCCATGTCATGTCCACGCATTCACTGTCCATTCCAGGTTGCCTGGAAGAGATCGCAGAATGCGATAAGGCCGCCCATTGTATATATTTTTAGTTTTATGTTTCAATTGTTACTGTATTTTCTGGTGTACAATAAAGAGTATATAAATAAATAAATAAATAAATAAATAAATAAATAAATAAATAAAAGCAGAGTTTATAACTCGTCCACAAAACCATTTTATCCTCGACATTACTATCAGTTAATAGTGCTAATAGTCTCGGATAAAAATGATTCGTTTTGTGCACTCGTTGTAAAATCTACTATTACTTTCGTTCTTAGCTTCTTTCAATCATATTTGCAGGTGCAATTATTAGATCCTGTGTCGTTGTTCATGTCCCACGTGCATCAGAGTGTGGACAATATGTCTGCAGTGTACTTCCAAAACGAAAGGAGGTACAACTACACGACGCCCAAGACCTTCCTCGAACAAATCGCTCTGTATAGTAAACTGCTCACTGAGAAGACTATGAACCTCAAGATGATGATCGCGAGGCTGGAGAACGGATTGGAGAAGTTGGCGTCGTGCGCTGCTGACGTCGCTGTATTGAAGGTAGTTTAACAAGTTTAATTTCTTGTCCCCACCATCATTATGATTTCAGGCGTAAGACGTTCTCCGCTGGATATACTTAGGCATCCACCAAGTGTTATGTGAATGTGTGTGTCTCGTGCGTCTCGCATCCAACGGATTCCCACGGCCTTAACCAGGTGATCGGTCTACCCCACATTTCTAAGTCTTCTTCTTTTCGTGTGAAGATGTGGCCACCTCTAGTTCAGAGTTAATTAAGCCGCCTCTGGGAACCCCACAGGCCTCTGACATGGCTATTTCAGACCTATACATTAACTACACTCTTTTGCAAAAAAACGGGCATCTAAGGTAATTTTCATTCTAAGGTCGATTTCAGTTAATGCAATTTAATTGTTTGACGTAATCTGTATACTTATAATCGACATATTCTGGCAATTAAAAACAAAAATTATTTAAGAAGTGATCGGCAGAAAGACATGTTCTGTAATATGGCGTGAATCAAGTACAAGAGAGAAGAGCGGTACAAAGTAATGACCACAGATGAAAATACAATAGCGATACAATCACCCCCGTACTGCCCGAACTTCCAAATTAGGGATGATGATTTATTTTTTAGTCTGTGAGGTAGATTAATAAAATATTCGACACGTATTTCTTCAATGACGATACAATACGTTGAAATTTTGAGTGACGTCACGTTTTAGTACACTTTATACTATAAAGTTTTAGTGTCTATGGATTTGATAAAGCAATACGTGTTCAATGTTTTTTGATAATTTAACTGACTGACTAAATCGAATTCAGCATTATTTTTTAGTCATGAATCATCGCTATTACCATTAATTATTGCGTAGGTATTGCCACAGATAATATAATACTAGCATACAGATGCCTCATCTCATACAAAGAAACCGTGCCGATGTAACTAGCGTTTTTCATTTGATTATACCGAACGCGAACAATAAATCTACCTAGACTTTTTACAACTATATTGGGGTCGGCATCCAGTTTAACCGGATTCAGCTGAGTACCAGTGTTTTACGTGGAGCGACTGCCTATCTGACCTCCACAACCCATCAGTAACTGGGTACCAAGGTACCCCTTGGTTAAACTGGTGTCAGGATCTCAAGCTTCTGACTACTCGTAACGACTGTCAAAGATCTTCAAATGAGCCGGGACCGACGGCTTAACGTGCTTTCCGAGGCACGGAGGCAACTCGGTATGTTGAAATGGTCACCCATCCACGGACCGACCTCGGCAAGCGTTGCTTAACCTTGATGATCGACCCGTGCGGCTGTTATGATTTAGCCACGAGCTCCTCCATACCGAAGGCGATCAATGTACAAAAAACAATCATAGTTTCTTACAAAGATAGTTTTTTTGTATGGGATGAGACACCACTGGTATTGTCATTGTGTTTAGTGTTTCATATACTTTTTACTGTGGATCAACAGTGATTCTGTCTTTTGCTATACAGGTGACTCTTGCCGAGCAAGAGATAATACTGAAAGAGAAGAACAAAAATGCTGAGGAACTTATTGAAGTAGTCGGCGCTGAGAGTGAAAAAGTATCCAAAGAGAAGGCGTTTGGTAACGTATCCCGAAATTATGTATAGGTATTATTATTATATTCTGGTAAATACTCGTATATTCGTTCGCCTTTCGATTTCGGATTGAAACATGAAATCCAGCCAATAATCCGAGTTCCAGACACTTGATTCTAAAACCAGCAATAAACCAGTTGCGGCTAGATATTGCCAGGTAACCCTGCAGCAACCTATTTATCAAGTATCATTCATGAAAATTATAACAATGAATTAAATGAGAACTATAATTATAAACTAAAGTAAATTTATCGGGTACACTACATAAATACATAAAAACTTTATTGCGTCAGTCACAAATACGAATTTCAAAACACCGATTTTCATAATTCCGAATGGTTCAAATTCCGAATATAACAACTCTGACTCACACACTCATACCCCATTACTCCTATTTTTATAATTCCTAAATTTCAATATTCCTAACGTCTATAATTACATTCTCAAAATACTGAGTTTCAATAGATCGAATAACAAAAAGTCCGACTTAAAGATAATTCGAAACATCAAAAATACGAATTCCAATTATTAAAATACCGATTAACCGCAATAATCATGCAGACAGGCATGCAACATGCAAGCAGGCATGCAACATGCAGCAAGCATTGTTTCTGTCACGGCTAGAGATGTGCAACTCGAGTTACTAACTCGAGTTAACTCGAGTTGCGCCTAACTCGAGTTGACTCGAGTGGTATTCTTCCGAACTCGAGTTGCTATCACTAAAATCTAAAATAAAATATGGCATAGAACAACCATGTGTATTACACATTACAAACATTTAAATTATTATTTCTTAAATGTTTTAACAACAATATCAATATTTTTAAAGTTTAAAAACAAAAAAAAAAAAAACAAAACCAGTAGGCAACATTAAAAAGCATCTCGATAGTCAGGATTTCGGAACTATTATGATAACATAGTACAGAGTACTACAAAAGTATCCAATATATAAATATGGTTGTATATTTATAATTAGTCTGATTACAACCGAAATATGTACGTCGCTGTCGGAGGACCCAAAAAAAACCAAAATGATTTTAAACTATATTTAATTAAAGTAACATTACAATATTAATTATAACAAAAATAGAATTCCTATTCCGATCGATACTAGATACAGAATGAATCGCTAAAGTTCACATAATTACTTATTTCTAGAAAAACACCTGCATCCGGTAAACAGGGGCATCGTATGACCCACGTCACTGTGCGGCATCAGCGCTTTAGGCTACACGTGTAAGGCTGTTTCCATGCACTGTTTCTAGGTCGCTGCAATCTTGCCGTTTAGGTGTTGGCTCATACTATAACACCTCCACCGTCAGATCAGCAATTATTTTTGAAGTTTTAACTGAGAAAATATTGCTGAAGTTGTCTTCGGTACTCCAGATGCTTCAGGCTCCGCATAAGTCTCATCTCCTGTAGGTTGTTTCTTGATTTCAGATTTTGATTTCTTACGGTGTCTTAGAATGATGAATGTGCCAAGTGCAAGTATACTGGATATTACGACGTAAAACGGGATCGTTGTATGATATAAGTATTCCGCTGGTAATTGTTGCACACGCAGGGGAGGCTGCGACAGTACTTTATATTGGGCATCGTGTAGTTTAGTAAGATCGATCGAGTTGAGGTTGATTTGTGCTGGTTCTGGGTGGTCTTCTGCATTGTAAGTTAGTTTCGTAATTTTGATTGGTTGTCCTTCCACATGATCGTTGAGATTAGTGATGGTGAACTCTGGGGTATACAGGAAGCAGTTCACGGGTATAGTAGCCAAGTAACTACCATTCAATAGGGTGTATTCTTCTCGTCCGCATAGGGTGTGTATTTGTGTTGTGTTGGGAAATGATATGACGTAGTGCTTCTCATCCAACTCCTCCATTGCTATTCTTGATAATAATGTAGTTACAATTTCGCAGCTTCCATCGAGAGACTGGTCCATAATAAGTTTCTGTATGCAATCAGGGTCTTGCCGCAGATGGTGACTCATCTTTTCTCCGCAGAGATACCAGTTGTCATACTTCGGGCATTCAGCCTCTATGTACACATAACCTTTCCTGCTTGTTGCAATCAAAGGATAAGGGGGAATAAGGGATTGCCTAAATTTATTCGGGGCTATTGACAATTTATAGAGGTCGTATATTTCTGTAGCAAATATCGGGAATTTAAATATAATTACTATTTGACTGCCTGAATAATAATACCCTGGTTTAATAACGTCATAGTATTCTCTGAGTTCTAAATCTATTACCTTATCTCTACCGTAGATTTTAACTAATCTATTAATCATATGGCTTAAAACATCTATGCTGATCATGGAATGATGTGTACTTGAGCTATGAATAAATGCTAGTATGTTCTCAACTCTTACCAACTCGTTTAGTACTTCATCTAGATTTTCAGTTAATATAGTTAAACACTGTCCGAATTTTGCAAATCTTATAAGACTATAATCTTTGTAAGCATCTCCATCTAGTAATAATTTTAGTGTTTCATTGATTTTAACTTGGTTAGCTACTAACTGCTCGATGACATTGGAATACTGGGCCATCCACTCCTTACTGAAACTGATGTGGTTATTTAGTTCTTCAGTGGTTCTGTAGTCATTTTCCTGAAGGATTTTGATAGTATTATCGTATCTGACCGCGTCTGAGTAATCTAAATTTCCTGTGATACTTTTTATAATAGAACCTAATCCATCTATGAGACCTCGCTTTACACGTCCTGGTTTTATGGTTTCTAATTGGTATACGACGCTTTGTAGTTTTTTTGAAAGATATTCTAATTGAATCTCATACAACGCATGCATATTACTATCTAACTTTTGCCTAAAGTTATCTATCTGATCCTGTAACATTTTAATATTTAGGTCGATATCTCTAATTTGAATGTATTGCAAGAAGGTGTGATAATGAGTTATGAGTTTAGTTGCACCAAGCCGAAAGGGAAGTATTCCTGGACCATCGTCCAAGCTTTCAAGTGTTATCTTTTGGTATGTTTCCTGGGCTGCTATCAAAGGAACAGTCAGGACCAGTAGCACCCTGTAACAATAGAGCGCTTTTAGGTACTCTTTTTAACCGACTTTTAGCGACGGGACCTCGCTTTTTGGATGTATAAATGTGTATAGGTAGATCGGCTAATACGGTATCGTGGGTGTACCTAGCGGCTAATTTTTGACGACTCGCTAAAGGGTTACTGATGAAAATACGTTGTTGGGGCTGATATTCGGCTTCTGGTTCGCGAGTTTTGTTCTGGTTTTCTACAATTTTGGTACGGTTTGCGAGGGAAGATTCATTTATTAAGTTGTAGACTAACTTGATCTTTTCTTTATGATTCTGTGTGTATTGTTGTAAGAGATGTTTGGATAGATCTACATCAAAAGGATCTCGCGGGTCGAAGTGTCCAGTTATGATATCAAATGGTCGGCATTTAGTAAAACTGTGTATTGCGCTATTGTATGCTAAGATCGCATACGAGACGAGGTTGATTACATCATCGTCTTTATGGGTTAGTTTTAAGATACGCAAATGTTCTAATAGGGATGAGTGAAAACGCTCTACAATCCCATTGTCATTTGGAGCATGTGGCAGAGTTTTATGATGAATTATTTTATGCAGGTTAATGAATTCGTTAAATAGTTGGTTGGTGAATTCCGTACCGTTATCCGATACGATGGTTAAAGGTAGGCCGTGATGCGTGCAGAATTTCAGTAACGCTTGTAAGACACTAACTGCTGTTCCATCTCGTATATAATAAGCCTGTGCGTATTTGGAGAATACGTCCACAATTGTTAGGTATTTTTCATTGTGGATTGTTAACAGATCAATATGAACGGTCTCAAATGGTTTGGTAGCCGGGGGTACTATATTAAAACATTGTTTTATAGGATGACGATCGTACTTCGCTTGGCCACAGATAGTACAATCGTTGATGAATTTTGTTATTTCATTCTTCATTTTTGGCCAATAGTAACGTTCAGAGAGGGCTAGGTAGCATTCGTTTATTCCACGGTGGTTTGTTTTCCCATCGTGGTAATGCTTAATGATCTCTTGTTGCCTTAAATATTCCTTAACGTTTTCGACCTCTCTCTTGGCTAATACAAGGTTCATTGCCGAGCTTTTAAATTTATCTTGAATAATCGGTATGATTTCGTACATTGCCAGAGGTGGGTTTATAAGTAACGCAGTTTGAACTTTTGGGTTTACATATTCCTTGATAATGTTAATAATATCTGATTCTAAATTAGATTGAGATACTTGGACGGCTGTTCTGGTATGTGTATCAAAGGGCTTGGATGCTGTAGGGCGTTTTTTTATATCGCCAACTACAGTTATGCAAATCTGTCTATGAAACTTGTTTAATGGTTGGTCAACAATCGGAACCTCGAGGATGGGATTTTCCTGACTGGTGTGGGCTGATACCGTGGACGAGTTACCTATTGAAGCTGGGCGTTCAGAAGTATTTACTGCTAAAGAGCAAGTTTCCTCGTTATGTATTTGAATACGGGAGAGGGCGTCCGCGTTTGTGTTACTTGTACCCTTTTTATAGATTACAGTAAAATCATACTCGGATAGTTTAAGCTTCCATCTAGTAAGTCTAGAGCTGGGCTCTTTCAGACTCATTACCCACTGAAGTGGTTTATGATCTGTAATGATCTTAAATTTTCTCCCGAACAAATACGGTCTAAAGTATTTTGTGGCCCAAACTATAGCGAGAAGTTCTTTTTCGATCGTGCTATAGTTAGTTTCACTTTCATTGAGTGTGCGGGACGCATAGCAAACGGGTTTATCAGCGCCAACCGTTCCCTGTGATAGGATAGCACCTAGCGCGACGTTAGAGGCGTCAGTAGTTAAAATGAATTCCTTATGGAAGTCAGGGTATTGTAGAATCGGATCATTGGTTATTAGGGCTTTACATTTTTCAAAGCTGGCGGTGTATTCGGAGTTAATTATTACTTTTCTACCTTTCTTTAAACATTGCGTCAGTGGTTTTGTTACGCGGGCAAAGTCCGGGATGAATTTTCTATAGTACCCAACTAAACCAAGGAATTGTTTGATCTCTTTGGGAGTAGTTGGGATAGGGTAGTTTTGTATTGCGATAATTTTGTCTGGATTTGGCTTGATGCCTTCTCTTGTTATAACGTGTCCTAGGTAAGATGTTTCTAGCTTAAGAAACTCCGACTTGTCTAATTGTATTTTAAAATTTGACTCCCGTAATTTTTTGAATACCTTTTCAAGGTTAATTATGTGTTCCTGCAGGGATGTACTAAAGACCACGATATCATCTAAATAAACTAGGCAGACCGTGTTCTGGAGATCCTTGAGGACATTGTCCATAACACGTTGAAATGTCGATGGTGCGTTTTTTAACCCCATGGGCATTCGTAAGAACTCATAGTGGCCATTTTCCACATTAAATGCGGACTTGGGGATGTCGATGGTATCCATCTCCACCTGGTAAAATCCACTTGCAAGGTCAAGGGTTGTAAAGTATTGACAGTTCCCAAGTTTATCCAAAACGTCATTAATATTCGGAATGGGATACTTGTCATCATGGGTTTTCTCATTCAACTTCCTGAAGTCGACTACTAAGCGCCACTTGGCTTTCCCAGGAGCGTCTGCCTTTTTTGGAACGACCCAAATAGGCGAGCTCCAGGCAGACTCTGATGGTCTTATAATGCCCTGATCTAACATTTTGCTAATCTGATCTCTGACCTCATCTCTATGTATGTACGGATACCGATAGCTTTTTGTGTGAATCGGCACTTCATCGGTGGTACGAATACGATGTTTTATTTTATTAGTAAATGTTAAAGCCTCTCCGTCTATGTAAAATATATCGGAGTAATTTCCACATAAGGTTTCCAAGTTAATACGTTCTTCGTCATTAAGATGGTCCGTCCGCAAACGCGATATAACATCTTTTGCTCTTACTGACATCTGTTCGATGTGTGAGTGATGAATATCATAAGATTTTTGTTCGGTACGTTCGCACTGAATATTATAAGTCTCCACTTGCACGGCACGATCCATTGAGAATATCAAATCATGTGAAGTGGGGTTAAAGACTTCCAAAAATCCGCGGTTATTTTTTACCGTAGTTATACAATCTCTAATAATGCAATTTGCTATAGTCTGTTCGGCAATTAACGCATCGCCATCATGTAAATTAATGGGTACTCGCAGTATTTTTGATGAGTTGGCCGGTATGACATCCTCGTATAGATTTACATTACGCGAGTTGTACATACTGATTGAGTTAGTAGAATTACGCGTTATTAACAATTTATCTTTAAGATCGATTTTAGCTTCCCATTTTTCCAGTAGATCCAATCCTATAAGCCCGTCAAAGAATTCATGAAATTTGTAAATAAATAATTTAATTTCATCGTGTTCCTGAAATTCAGTAAATGTAGGAATGTTTATAGAATAGTTATTTCTTGTTGTAGCATGTACATTTGTGACCTCAAAGGAATCGAAATTCAAAGGAAAGTTACTGAAAAATGTTTGTACAGCTTCGGGGCTAATGAAAGACTGATTTGCGCCCGTATCGATTAGTAATCTTAAAGGCGGCTGTGAAATTTGAATAAATGGAAGCTGTCTTTGTGTCTGTAAATTTAGTTCTATTTTGACTTGTCTGATTTCGTCCGCCTCTGAAAATCCTCATCGCTAGCAGATTTAGATGTGGATGTTTCAGATTCTTTAGTTGAACCGACTGGAAAATCTACACCGATATTTTCGTGACTCAAATCAGTACCTGCGCAATATGCTGGTACTATGTTAAAATATTCAGGATCTTCCATGTAACAATTATAATCGGGTTCAATGGAATATTCTGGATAGTAATAAAGTTGACCTCCATCGTCTACACACACGTTCATATTCATCTCTTTAGTTTTAAAGTAATTAGATGGCGGCGGGTTTCCGTTCATACGCCAGTCACGATTTGCTGGTTGGCCAAACGTTGGCTTTTCCCTAGTAATATAATGGCTAACGCCACTCATAAGCTTAGGGCCAGAACTTTGAGGGGCAACTCGCGGTTGCATGTGGAAATTATTGTTAAAACGGTTATAATTCGGCGGAGCCGCGCGGAACATTTGCTGCGTATGCGACATCGGCGCGCGATACATCTGCTGTGAATGCAAAGGCATTCCGGAAACATTCCCAAACGGGATAGGCTGATTGACCCGATAATTCGGTCTCCATGTCTGAAGCGGCTGAAAGTTCGCAGTGGGCTCCGCTCGTGCATTAAAATTGAACGTTTTAGGTATAGGGTTAACATGTGTCGTTGAAACCATCGGCAACGGCTTGTTTAACTGTATATTTGACTTTTTATCAGTTACTGGTTCATGACGGTTTTGCAAATAAAGAACGTTCAATTCTTCTTGCACAAATTCAAGCGCTTTTTCGACACTATCAGGACGCATGCATCGTACACGTGAACCTAGCGGTTTTTTTAAACCACGAACAAATGCCTGCATGGTTAACTTCCGATACAGGGTACGTTTGGCATCTATGGTTGTTTGAATAGTCTCGTGTAGAGTAACATACGTCATAATGGTGCTGAATAGATTAAGGCATATATCATAAAACTCTTGAGGTGAATTGTTTCCCTGAGTTGCTAGCATAAGATCATTGTAAAGAGCGGTCTCATCTCTCTGGTCAGAAAAAATATTTATAAGACACGTTTTAATACTATCCCAATCTTCAGATATGCCGTTTGAATTTATAATACGCGCGGCAGGTCCAGTTATTTTATTTAAAATGCCGTTTATTAGACATAGCTTAGCCAACGCATTTTCGGGATTAGCTCCTAAATACTCAGAAGCAATTTGATCGCAAAGATGTATAAATCTTGGTAAGATGTGTGGATTACCGTCGAAATCCGGAACTAAACGTAAGGTCTTAAAAATCAAATCGGGGTCGGACATTATGACAGGTTCAAAACTCTCTAACCTTAACGAATTCTCTAGACTATCAACTGTAATATCTATATCTACACTGATATCTCTATTTAGGTCTATATCTATTCTACGTGCTAATCTAGAGCGCGATGGCCCTTCTGGCGTAGATTGCTTAGGGTGAAAAATGATTGCTATTAAAATTAACCACTATAGATAAGGGGGGAGGGAATTGAAAGCAACTCACAGAAACGATTGTCAGTGTACTTACATTATCTGCATTTTGGTACCTCTGGGATCGATGTCTGGATTTCTCCTCCGCGCAGGACGTCAGGTTCTTGTTCAGGATACTCGGTGATCGCGATCGCTCACGACGGCGGTAGCGAATTAGCGGGATGGTATTCGATATAAGAATAGCCCTATCTAGCTTAACTCGAGACGCCTCGAGTATCCTACCGACTGCGCCAAATATGTACGTCGCTGTCGGAGGACCCAAAAAAGACCAAAATGATTTTAAACTATATTTAATTAAAGTAAAATTACAATATTAATTATAACAAAAATAGAATTCCTATTCCGATCGATACTAGATACAGAATGAATCGCTAAAGTTCACATAATTACTTATTTCTAGAAAAACACCTGCATCCGGTAAACAGGGGCATCGTATGACCCACGTCACTGTGCGGCATCAGCGCTTTAGGCTACACGTGTAAGGCTGTTTCCATGCACTGTTTCTAGGTCGCTGCAATCTTGCCGTTTAGGTGTTGGCTCATACTATAACAACCGCTTGACGTGTGTTTGTTTACAAAAAGTTTTGCCCCCAGCGAATAGGGTATAAGTTTACTAATCTTATTTTTTTTTCTAAGCCTGTCTGGTCCCACTCCTGTGCAAAGGCCTACCCCATTCCTTTCATTTCCCTCGGTGTTGTGGCATATCTCGCCAATTCTCGAGGAACTTATCCAATTTATCTGTCAAATACAAATATAAAAAAAAAAATGTTAACAAATAAATAATTTATTCTAACTTAGTTTCGGTCTGCTAACTCGAGTTGCGTAACTCGAGTTCAACTCGAGTTATGTGAATTTCAACTCAGGTTAACTCGAGTCGTGTTTATCCCGAGTTGGCCCATCACTAGTCACGGCTCCGGCGCTGCGGAATTGGGCTGCCCCACCCCTCTGCGCTTTCGTGGGCTTAAATTATACTTTAGGGTAGGGCAGACAAGACGACTTGAAGTCGTCGGCATGAAGCATGAAGTCGGTGTTGCAGCGATTCGTTTCTGTCACTAAATTTTGTAGCACAACATGTTGACTTATAGTTTATTCGAAGTATTGAAAATCGGAATGTCGTTTTTCGGACCGAGAACCTTTGTAGCATTTGATTCTTCGAACGTATGAAAATCGAAAAACTAACAAATCGTATTTACGACTTTCGGTAAAATAAATTTCGTGGTTTTAAATAATAGACATTATAATTCATAGAATGAAATTCGGACTTTTGAAAATCGGAACATCGAAATTCGGAATAAAATATTTCGGAGTATTTGGGTGTTCCCAAATTTATCGTTATTCTTCGGCATTCGGTCCTAACATAATGCTAACGAGGAGAGTAACTATTATTAACATTGTGAGCAATCTAATAAATTTGATTAGTGGGTACTCCAAACAATCTTGTTTTGATTTATTACGGCATAATAAATTGCTTGGAAATAAACAGTTCGATCCCATTGACAAAATGCAGAAGTATCACTCCGTAGTTACTAGTCCGTAGTACTCATGTTAACATTTTACAGTTTTATGTTTTATCTATCATAATTATTTTTTATTTAAATTTTGTACTGAATTAATAATAAAATAATGTTTAAGTTATATTTATATTTTAGAGAAGGTGTTTCTTTTTATTATTGATAGCCTCGCGTTTAAACCCGATGATGTGGTCAGCGTGAAGCACGCTTAACTAGAAGTAACCTCTTCTATTTGCCACCAAAATGATCATTAGACTTTCTAAACCCAAAACATTCCCTTTTAAAATCCAGCTGCTGAGGAAGAAAAGAAAGTAAAGGTCATAGAGGAAGACGTAACGATCAAGGCTAAGATCTGCGCGGACGACTTGGCGAAGGCCGAGCCCGCTTTGATCGCTGCCCAAGAAGCGTTGAACACGCTGAACAAGAACAATCTGACGGAGCTGAAGTCCTTTGGCTCGCCGCCCGACGCCGTTGTCAACGTCTGTGCGGCCGTGCTCGTGCTCTTCGCTAAGAAGGGAAAACTGCCCAAGGATCGGTCTTGGAAGGGGTGCAAAGTATGTTTTATTTATATATAAAGAACATACACTTGACATACAATAACGCACAACAAAAACCATACACACAAGTAAAATTTCACAATTTAAAAAACCCCCGACACATTTATCTTGCGAAAACACCCCGATTCAAACAGTAAAATGGCCATAAGTTTGGAACGGCTGAACCGATTTTATTCAAACATAGCTAAGAACACTCTCGACAAAATTACCATTCAAACAAAAAAAAACTAAATTGAAATCGGTTCACCCGTTTAGGCGCTATGATGCCACAGACAGACACACAGATACACAGATACACAGCAACACACGTGAAACTTATAACACCCCTCTTTTCCCGGCGGGGGTTAAAAATACATCCGACATACAACAATAATCATACATGAATGCATTGATGTATTAAAAAGACATGAATGTAATGTAATACAAAAATTTAAGCAACTAAATTTAGTAAGCAATAATAATTCCTAATTAACATGAACATAGAAAGGCACACATATATTAGTACATTAAACCAAATAAAAGCAGATAGATAGGAAATGAATAACCAAAATTTTATTATTAAGGAAAATATTAAGCGCTTTTCCTCTCTCCTAGACGCTGACTGTATCTAGAATGTTGCTGTGCCCGATAGGGTCCATAATTGTTTCTGTAACTTATATTTACCACTTGTATGTACATTATGGATGCAATAAATTTGATTTGAATTTTGAATTTGAATACACTTAACACACAAGAAAAACACACACAACACAACGAGGAGCTGAGCACGCTCAACAAGAAAAATCTGCCGGAGCTGAAGTAGCTGAAGTCCTTCGGCATGCCGCGTGACTCCCGACGCTGTCGTCAACGTCTGTGCAGCCGTGCTGGTGCTCTTCGTTGAGAAGGGCAAACTGACCAAGGGTCGGTCTTGGAATTGGTGCAAAGTATGTTTTATTTATTTATAAAGAACATACAATTGACACACAATGGCAATCATACACAAATAGACTGGACACACAACAACAGTCATAAACAAATACAATTAACACACAACAACAATCATAAGCAAATACACACCAAAAACTCACACACAACACAACGAGGTGCGGAGCACGCTCAATATGAACAACCTCATGGAGCTAAAGTCCTTAGGCATGCGCCGCCCGACGCCGTCGTCAACATCTGCGCAGCTGTAATCATACTCTTCTCTAAGAATGGCAATCTGACCAAGGATAGGTTTTGGAAGGCGGCGTACAAATTCTTTTTATTTTTAAAGAACATGCACTTAATACACAACCACAGTCATACACAATATGCACTTGACATACAATCATAAACAAACGCTCATGACATACAACAACAATCATACACAAATAAACTTAAAACACAACAACAACTCACACACAACACAACGAGGCGCTAAACACGCAGAACAAAAACAATCTGTTGGAGCTAAGTCCTCCTGCACGCGCGGCCCGACGCCGCCGTCAACGTTTGCGCAGCCGTGCTAGTACTCTTCGCTAAGAAAGGCAAGCTGCCCAAGGATAGGTCTTGGAAGGCGTGTAAAGTATGTTTAGCTTAATACACTACAATAATCATACACAAATACACTTGACACACAACCACACAACAACAATCATACACAAATGCACATTACACACAACAACAACTCACACACAAAACTGAACACGCTGAACGAGAACAATCTGACGGAGCTGAAGTCCTTCGGCACGCCGCCCGACGGCGACGCCGCCGTTGTCAACGACTGCGCGGCCGTGCTCGTGCTCGCTAAGAAGAGCAAACTGCCCAAATATTTTAATAGTAACTAGCTGACCCGGCAAACTTTGTTTTGCCATTAAAATACCAAACATTTATCTACCCTACCTACCCTACCTTACACTACCTACCCTACCCTACCCTACCCTACCCTACACTACCCTACCCTACCCTACACTACCCTTCCCTACCCGACCCTACACTACCCTACCCTACCCTACCCTACCCTGCCCGACCCTACACTACCCTACCCTACTCTACCCCACCCTACCCTACTCTACCCTACCCTACCCTACCCTACCCTACCCGACCCTACACTACCCTACCCTACCCTACCCGACCCTACACTACCCTACCCTACCCTACCCTACCCTGCCCGACCCTACACTACCCTACCCTACCCTACCCTACCCGACCCTACACTACACTACCCTACCCTACCCTACCCTACCCTACCTATAAACATCACGGAGCCCGAGACCTTTCCAACGAATGCAAAACCTTGGAAATCGGTTCGTGCGTTCTGAGGCCTTAGTGCGAGTTTTTACTCACGGTCAATCGCGTTAACGTAAACGTCAATTTGTATGGAAACTGGATAAGCGCCGTCTGGGGACGGGAAGGAGACATAAGAGATCGTTTACGTAACACGAGTGAGCGTGAGTCACGCGTGAGTAAAAACTCGCACCAAGGCCTCTGGAGTTATATCGTCAGCAAGAAACCCGACTTATTTTTATATAGTAGATTTTACGTCATTGATCAGGGCCGGATTTGTCACAGGCGTAACGGTATAGGCCCCGTGGAGCGCTTTTTTTAAACTATTCAACTTGTGTGCAATTCCTACCTGTGTAAATGGAATTCATTCATTCATTTTAGCCGAAAGACCTCCACTGCTGGGCATAGGCCTCCCCCAAGCGTCACCATATACATATATGAATAGGAATGATGACCAAAAATTATTTTTTTGGTCCGTCAGGTAGAATAATAAAAATATTGGATACGTATTTTTTCTTTCTTCACGTAAAAAAACAGCAACGATGCGTTAAAATGTCATGGCACGTCACGTTTTACTCACAAGTGACGTCACAAGCTGCGCTTTAACTTATAATATTACTAGCTGACCCGGCAAACTTTGTTTTGCCATAAAAAGACCAAACATTTATCTATCCTACCCTACCCGACCCTACACTACCCTACACTACCCTACCCTATACTACCCTACCCTATACTACCCTACCCTACACTACCCTACCCTACCCAACCCTACCCGACCCTACACTACCCTATACTACCCTACCCTACCCTACCCTAACCTACCCGACCCTACACTACCCTACACTACCCTACCCTATACTACCCTACCCTACCCTACCCTACCCTACCCTGTCCTTTCCCAGGTCTCAAACTATCTTCATACCAACTTTCATCTAAATCGGTGCAGCGGTTTAAGCGTGAAAAGGTAACAGACAGACAGACAGACAGACAGAGTTACTTTCACATTTATAATATTAGTATGGATAAGTCCAATATTGTTTGATAATCTTACAGACGGACTGACTTGAATTATTAATTTTATACCCCTGAATCGTTTCTATTGACCAAAGAATAAGAATAGGAATAAATAGTAAGCAAATATATAAATTTAAATCAGCATAATTGTCAGTAAAGTTGTCCACAAGGTCGATAGATAGCAGCACACGAAATATTAGAAGTCGCTATAGTTTAGTTACCGCGCGAAGTATAAGTACCCCGGTCGCGTTGAACGCTCTTCAAGTATATATAATAATGTGACTTATTGCATTTTTGAATGGGAATTGACTGGCCAAAAGGCACTCAACGCTCACAAAAGCTATTCTTATTTTTATTCTATTTATATTTTTCACAAACAATTTAAAAACAAATTTACTTACCAATGAAAGAAAACATTTCCAATGCCTCCGCCAACCTTTTCTATACATTCTTTACAGCTCAATATGGCATTTTTCTAGATTTCGATGGATTTCAAATGCCGATAATGCTAAATGAAAAGCTCAGATTATGATCATTGATCGTAACTTTACTCCGTTTTTTGGCACGCGAAGAACATACAATCGCGTAATCTAGTTAGATTTATGTCTGTGTACACAACTCACAACTCTCTTTTTACCGACTTCAAAAAGAAGGAGGTAATCAATTCGACACGTATGTATGTAATATTGTTGGAATTGCACAATATTCAAATATGTAGTAGTGTATGTAATATTTGTCCACGCATATCTCAGAAACTAGTTATCGGTTCGTGATCATTTTTTTTCAACTTAGGGAGTAGTGCAAGTTTCATCAAAATTGGTTCAGCGGTTTTCAAGATACATTTTTCGATATACAACCGAACTCCTTAGCGACAAACAGCACGAATGTATACATTGAGTTATTAGTTTGTGATGCGATGATTAGTTCTGAAATTGGTACCTACTACTTCGATCCATTTCTATCCAACCCAAACTACTTACCAAAAAATACGGTACCCTGACGAAAAAATCGGCATGAGATTTGAGCATTCCTATTGGTCTAGCGGCACTGGCGGCGCATGAATTACAGTAGTGAATACGCCCAGATTTTGGAATAAAATCTTTATAAAATTGAATTTTGGTCTTTTGAAAAAAATAATTCTACAAAAATGTTCGTTATTAAATTGTCTATCCTATACCCTAATTATTTTTGGTACTTACACTAATGTGTTAGTACCAAAAATAATTAATTAACACTTTACGAGGAGATGCATAATATCAATAATTATTCTTCATTTTTATGTTTTTTTGGAAGGAGATTAGTGAAATATATACAACATTTAAAAAAAAACTAATTCTACCATTTTAGAATCAATATTATGTAGAAATTTAATGTATTTTTATTAATTGATATTTCTTTTTAAATAACGAGTAGATAGCTCCTAAAAACAGCACAAAAAACGGCTTGCGCGGCGTTTTGCTCGGGGTACCGCCTTAACTCCTAAGCTATCGATGTAATAATGGAAGATAAAAAATATGTCCGAATATGAATTTAAATAAAGATAAAATCCAATATTTCTCTTTATTTTAGATGATGATGGCCAAAGTGGATCAATTCTTAAATGACCTGGTGTACTATGACAAGGAGAACATTCATCCGGACGTGATAAAGGTAAACCTCGTTAGATACTTGGAACACGGTGAGTGATGGCAGAACCGAAACTATGGGGAATAGCGATTTTTAGGGATCCGTACCCAAAGGGTAAAAACGTGACCCTATTACTAAGACTCCGCGGTCCGTCTGTCTCGTCTGTCACCAGGCTGTATCTCATGAACCCTGATAGCTAGGCAGTTCACAGATAATGTATTTCTGTTGCCGCTAGAACAAAAAATACTAAAAACAGAATACAATAAATATTTAAGTCGGGCCCCATGGGAGCCCGACTTAATTTACAACATACATGTTTTTTTGCCGTTTTTTGCGATAATGGTATGGAACCCTTCGTGCGCGAGTCCGACTCGCACTTGGCCGGTTTTTATTAATACATAGCCGGATTCGACGACTCAAAGATTGTACTAGTTACATTAAACACAACAATCATTTCGAATCCGTTTAGAATATTCTCCAAACATCGTTTACGTCATCAATTGCAAGTTACATCTTTTTGTAGGTAGATTCATTTTTTACATAACCCGCAAAAATAAAAAGACAATTTGATAAAACTGAGCTCTTTTCTGTTTACCGTACTTACGTCATTACTTCCCAGAATTTGATCCTTATTAGCGACACTATTGAATTTTGCAATAACGTGTGTTGTTTTGCCAAAATCAACTGGTTTGATGGCCTAGGCATATTGAGTTTTCAATATTCCAATGATACAGTTTTCATCAAAATCTGGCCAGAGACTTCTTCGAATGTTTTTCGCTATTCTTCATAGTTTCGAATTTGACCACGCGTTATTCGGAAAATAGTAGAAAATAAGCTTCTTATATCAGCTTGATAATTACACTTATGTATAACAAAGAGTAAAATTCTTACAACAAACGTTTTTTAATTAGAAAACTGGGCCAAAACATGCATAATTTCTATTCAAAATTATCATTCAGAATTATACCTTTTTTTTTCTATGTGATTGTCTATACTCCTTGCAGCCTCCCCTCCAAAATTGACAGATATAGCTTGTTATCTATTGACAGTAATCAAGTTTTGGTCCGTTGTCATATCGACTGAGTCGAGTAGAGTGGAGGAAGTTTATTTAAAAAACTTCGAGCGCATGAGTATGCAGCTCTTCTGTAACGTAGTGTATTTCTAAGTAGCTGTTCCCCGCGGCTTCGCTCCCGTGGGCCACCCCACAGGACCCGTTTTTGGGATTAAAAAATAGCCTATGTCACTCAGGAATAATGTAGCTTTCTATTAGTGAAAGATTTTTTTAAATCGGTTCAGTAGTTTCGGAGCCTATTCGGTACAAACAATAAAAAAATCTTTCCTCTTTTTAATATTGGTATAGATGAATGAGTTCATGTGAACGTGTTCGCAGGCAGTGCAGCCGTACATCAAGGATCCGGAGTTCAACGCTGCCTTCATAATGTCGAAATCGGCTGCGGCGGCCGGTCTTTGCGCTTGGGTCATCAACATCGTCAAGTTCTACGAAGTATACGCCGTGGTGGAGCCGAAGCGGCGCGCGCTCAACGCCGCCAACGCCGAGCTTCAGGCCGCCAGAGACAAGCTCGCCTTTCTCACCGACCAGATAGCCGTAAGTAGCCTAGATTCGTTGTCGGCAATGCTTTCCGAAGTCTAAATTGTCCAAATTCTTAATCCTTCGTATTCTTATTTTTCCGAATTTTTATTTTTACATATTCCGAATTTTTCATATTCATTTATTTACACTTTCTCATTATTACAGCTTCCATTTTATGCCACATTCTGTATTTGCCACATTTAAGTACAAGCACAATTAATATTTTGTAACAGATTTTGTTCCACACGCAATTCAACTTGTAGATGACCAAAATCTGCTTTGATTTGTGGAGTGGTTCTAGTGAACACCATTTACGGTTTCGGTTTCTAGGTTCTAGGGATAACCAACGATTTAGAGGGTTGGCACTTCCGTTTAAATAAAAAGGTAGGAAGAAGCAATTAATTCTTTTTTATATATTTTCTGGTAAAATAAAAATAAACATTGACGATTTTTTAAAAAGCGCATTATTACCTGAAGAATATTTAAAGACATTATTTTGGTTCAAATAACAGTATTTATAAGTGAACCACAACAATTCATAAAAAAAAAACAGGTTCCTTTTTATTTCAGAAAATGTTTGAAAGGGAATGAACTGCTTTTTCCATCTTTTTATACATGTACAGACGTAGTATAAAGTTTATATTTTACTCTAGACGTCTTTCTTTTTCTTTCTTTGATTTGTTTACTGAAATTAATGGTTTTGATTTTCCTAAGTTTACCTAAGTTTGATTATCTGATGAAAAATTTATGAGAATCCGTTTATTTTCCTTTTTATAGCGAACTGTACTCATTCGGAAAAATTTTGTGTTAGGACAATAAACAATTAAGAACACTAAGAATTCGGAAATATAAGAATTTGAAAAAAATATAATTAGGAAAAATAATGTTGTGTATTTTAAAGAATTCGTAAAATATTAATATGAAAAATTATGAATTTGGATTTTGGCGCTGACACCCTAGATACATGTATAAACGTAGAACGATGGGGTAAGGCTGAAATTTTAGAACGATCACCAACACTGAACCAAATTACTAAGAGTCTTACATACTCCAACGGAGTGTAAGTCATCACTCCCTTATTTTGCAGAGGGTTCGGCCATCGACAATTCAGTCTCAGACACCACCCTACTTTATTGCAATTTTAGCATAAACTTTTCTGTCAACTATAGGCATGAGGAAGCAGGGTACTGCAATTTGATCTGAATCTGATCTGAATCTGGTGACGTCATCATCATCATCATCAGCCTTTTAATGTTGCTGGGACACAGACCTCCGCTCTGTGAGAGGGAATGGGCACGGGGTCTCATTGCTAAGAAACAAAATTTGGTTCAAATAAATCTTACTAGATGGCGCGATATGTACACTCAATTCAATGGAATGTGTGTAAAAGTAACATTTTCTGGAATTGAACATAAAAATTGTATGTTATTGTTTAATCAACTCTCTTCAGTACAAAATTATGGAATATTGGGCTCTTAATTCACATTTCAAAGATTATTTGAACGGATCATTTAAAATTGATGCCAATAGATGGTGCATTTTTAAATTTTTGATGCATTCCACTCGATTGTTAAAATTTGCATTGTAACACATTTTGGTGCAAAAAAACCTGTAAAGACGTGCAAAAAAATACTATAAAACGAACCTTCACTGTATTTAAAGAAAACAATATTCACAAACCTAGTAAAGCCTTTAACTTGCAAGTCGTTGCTAACACCATCTATTGTCGTGAAACGGGATCGAACGCGATTGATGTACTTACAAAAATAACAAGATTAATCAGATGAAAAACGCTAGTTACGTCGGCACGGTTTCTTTGTATGGGATGAGGCATCTGTATGCTAGTATTATATTATCTGTGGAATGGGTAATCCAACACGCGGGTCCAGTGCGTGTTGGTGGATGTCACATGTCTTCGAATGTTTGGTTCTAGGACATGCCGGTTTCCTCACGATGTTTTCCTTCACCGTTTTGAGAGCAGCGGTAATGAAATAATTTACACAAAGAGAAGTGCCTGACTGGGTTCGATCTACCACTAGGCCACCATTACTCCCAGTGGTAACATATCATCAGATATTGTGACATTCATCAGGTATTGATGAAGTGTTGACAGAAATCCATTGCATGTACCGCGTAAAGGCTAAATGGGTTCGGGCGAGGAGTGTCATCACTCTAGACTAACCTATTGCCACATTTGACAGGAACTTGAAGCAAAATTGGAAATATTGCTCAAAGCCTTCCAAGAGGCAGTGAACGAGAAAATGAAGTGTCAGGCTGAAGCTGATGCCACCAACGCCACCATTGACTTGGCAAATAGATTGGTTAATGGTCTAGCTTCAGAAAAAATCAGGTCTGTATTCCAATTAATAACACGTGTCACTTCTTTTTAACTCCTCCACTTTCCTTTCCGTTCCTTTATTCAAACATTGTGTAAAAGTGACGAAAACGTTTTTAAAAAACATTCATTAATCTAAGGCTAAGTAGTTAGTAGGAGCTCGTGGCTAAATAATAACAGCCGCACGGGTCGATCTTCAAGGTTAAGCAACGCTTGCCGAGGACGGTCCGTGGATGGGTGACCATTTCAACATACCGAGTTTCCTCCGTGTCTCGGAAAGCACGTTAAGCCGGTGGTTCCGACTGTCATTTGAAGATCTTTGACAGTCGTTACGGGTAGTCAGAAGCTTGAGATCTGACACCAGTCTTACCAAGGGGTATGGTGTTCCCCAGCTACTGGGTTGTAGAGGTCAGATAGACAGTCGCTCCATGTAAAATACTGGTGCTCAGCTGAATCCGGTAAGATTGGTAGCCGACCCCAGCAACAATTGGGAAAAGGCTAGACAGATGATGAATCTAAGGCAATTACAGTGCAACATAAAAGAGTAGAAGTTAATTATTTGGGAACTAAAAGTTTTCATTTTCTGGCAACATCTAAAATGAGTACTTGAGCTGTCAATTCATCTCGATCGGTTTCGATTTTCGTAAGAATTTTAGTTTTTGTGTGATATTTCTGTGTGTAGATAGAAAAACAGTGGAAAAACATGAATAAGGTAATTCGTGAAGGTGCCCGTGATATAGTTTACAAAGTTTATATGCGGTGTATAGCCGAATTCTAAGCTGGGAAGCTTCTATCCAACTTAGAAGATGTTTACCATCGTACAGCAGATTTTACTGGTAAGTAACTATTAAAAGTTGCACTAAACGTTAATTACAAACGATTAATACATTCAGGGAGCAAAATTTTCGAACCAAATATCATTTACAATTTATTTGTTTACCATTTTTGAGGTTATGCTAAGATAAACAAATAGCGTTGTAGTTATAGCGCGACTTAACAACGTTGATAGTAAGGCAACAAAAATTAATGTAATTTATTTCGGATACGAAATATTTTTTTTTGCTATACCATATTTGTCGATGCAATCGACCTAATCGAAAGAATCAATTTTAAAATATACTAGCTGTTCCCCGCGGCTTCGCTCCCGTGGCCCACTCCACAGGCCCCGTTTCCGGGATTAAAAAATAGCCTATGTCACTCAGGAATAATGTAGCTTTCTATTGGTGAAAGAATTTTTAAAATCGGTCCAGTAGTTTCGGAGCCTATTCGGTACAAACAAACAAACAAACAAAAAAAATCTGTCCTCTTTATAATATTGGTATAGATATAGATTAACGTTTATTTACCGCGGAACTTCTTTCATCGGACTGACAGTGATTTTTTTCTTTGCTTGTTTTAGGTGTTTCTGTAAGCACACTGCGCAGAATCGTGAAACACGGCACTGAAAACGGTGGGAAATTCTCAACACCAGCTAAACACAGAAAGGGTCGTCCCCAAAACGTATTCGACGACTTCATATTGAAAGCAATTGATTATTAAAAATACTTATTTTTTGTGAAGTTGTTGTTTTATTACTACTACATAATTATCAAATATTTAATAAACATACTTATTTAATATATTTACTAATTATTTATACCCAATAAATAAATAATATTATTCAAGTATCAAGATCAGCTGGGTCGTACTAACTGGGTTGCTATCTGAGCGATTGTGGCGCCCTCATTAAATTTCTACACTTTTATGTCGCACTGTACAAAATTGAAGTTTTTGATCAGACCGCTTGCAGTCAGCTTGCAGTTGGCATGCAATTCTACAGACAGCCTCAAGTCAGTTGGCAGTTACGATGCAGCTATGTCAACTGCAAAAAAAATCGCTGCTGACGTACAGTCCAAATAAAGCCCGCGTTTAGACCCACAGCCTTGGGAGGCGGCTTCTAAAGATTCGATGACGTGTTGGTCTCTTGTTCTAGGTGGTCAGCGACGGTACTGAACCTGAAGGAGTCGGGTGTGTTGCTACCGGGAGATGTTCTGTTGGTGACCGCTTTCATCTCGTACGTAGGCTGCTTCATGCGACGATACCGCATGGAGCTCATCAACGAAGACTGGGTGCCCACCCTCGCTAAGACCGATGTTAGTCATTTTATTTTATTACTCTTCTATTCCGTCTACTTTTTAACCCCCGCCGGAAAAATAGGGGTTTTATAAGTTTGACGTGTGTTGCTGTGTATCTGTGTATCTGTCTGTGGCATCATAGCGCCTAAACGGATGAACCGATTTTGATTTAGTTTTTTTTGTTGGAAAGGTGATTTTGTCGAGAGTGTTCTTAGCTATGTTTGAATTAAATCGGTTCAGCAGCTCAAGATATGGGCGTTTTACTGTTTGAATCGGGAGGTTTTCGCAAAATAAATGTGTCGGGGGTTTTTTAAATTTTGAAATTTTACTTGTGTACTTTGTATTGTTAGCTGTATGTTACCCAAAATCAATCAAAGAAATATATAAAGTTTTAAAAAAATTACTCTCAGAATGTTAAGAGTATGCTCGGTATCGATAAAAAAAAACCCGATTACAAACAACAATAAATCGATTTATATATTCACAAAAGAAAGCTAAATTTAATATTTGGTGAAAACATTTTTACGCGCACCGTACTAGTGCTTACACACTTTCGGATTTGGTCAGCCAGCTCGCGCATATGTATCCTCCGACTGCACAGCATGATTTTCTTCTTGTTTACGTCTTTTTAGTTGGCTTTTTAAGCAGTCGGGTTTTTTGTTATTTTTAAAGAATTTTTTAATTTACAAACTTTTTAGTTTTTTTTTTTAATTAGGTACATTTAAATATATAAGTATTATTATGTATTTTTTTAATCACCTCTTAGAATGCTTCATGTTGATACCCGAAACGAAGGGTTTGTATGAAAAAAAAATTGGCCATTGTGTGGGGTATCAAAATAAAGGGTTTTAAGAGGTGATTTCAAAAATACTTAGCACTTATATGTTCAAATGTACGAAATTCTAAAAAAAAAATACAATAAGTTTTAAATAAAAAAAGTTAAAACAAAAATTCAAAAAACCCGACTGCTTAAAAAGCGAACTAAAAAGACGCAAACAAGAAGAATATTATGCTGTGCAGTCGGGGGATACATCTGGTTTTGGTCAGCCAGCTCGCGAATATGTATTTAAATGTAATTAATATAATTATGGTTTTAGTTTTTGGGCGTCTGTCATTGCGGAGATATTTCACTAAGGCCCGATGTTATAATATCAGATAATTTTAACTGAGGAATAAAAATAGCGCTTTGACAGGTTTTGTATAAAAAGTTATGAATATGTGTACCTACTATTGAAATTTTTTTAGTGTTTTAATCGTATTTATGAGTATAACATTTGACACAGCCTAAAATAGAGACGACGGAAGGTCTGGAAGTGCTATCAATGTTGACGGACGACGCGCAAGTGGCGTCGTGGAACAACGAGGGCTTGCCCACGGACACCATGAGCACAGAGAACGCCACCATACTCACCAACTCGGCGCGCTGGCCGCTCATGATTGATCCGCAGCTGTAAGCTCCATCTTGCAGAATAAGAATGCGCTTCGGGAATTATCGTCTATCTTCGGCAATACGAACGCGCGATTATGAGATCTAATTGAGTTATTAAAACCACGGCCTAAGTTTTGTTTTATTAATGATAACAAGACCTATCTGCGACCGGAGAATGTTCTCCAACGACGCTAATTCGGCATCGCGAAGATTACCGAAGTGCATATCTTATCTCTTGTAATTGTACTTTTATAACATCTATTTCAAAAAATGTATTAAGGGCCTTCCACCGCTTTAGTGCCGTAAAATTCATTTTTTTCTAAATCATACTCCTTAGTAACAGCTAGGTTAAAAGGTTTGTTTAAACATTTTTTTTTCTTGTAACTAATAGTTTTGCTTTAAAAAAAATTATACTACACGATATCTTTTCGCTACTATTGGATACTCCTCCAAAACGGCTTGGATGTTTCAAAATATTTTAACACAGAAAAATTGATGGCTAGAATTTCGTCTTATCTGAAGTCTTTCGTCTTATATGATATGTAAATCAAAGAATATTTTGCAAACAAAACTGTCCGAAAGGAGTTTCAAAGTTGATATTCTGGCTCCGAATAGGCGCTCGGCGAGTACTGCCTCAACATTGGAGAATATATACGCCTTAAAGAAAAACTACCTCATCTTTCTATACAAACATTTTTCACTAACCTAACTTGCAATTATTACTACAGGCAAGGCATAAAATGGATAAAACAGAAATACGGCGACGCTTTGGTGGTGGTACGACTAACGCAACGCAACTACTTAGACCGCATCGAGCGTGCCGTGAGCAATGGCGAAGTGGTGATGGTTGAGAATATCGGCGAGACCGTGGACGCTGTGCTCGAGCCGCTGCTCGGGAGAGTGCTCATACGCAAGGGGAAAGTGCTCAAGGTGAGCATCTATATTTGAATTTTGAAACTATACGACGTCTCTTTAGTGGTGGTTCCACTAATACAACTACTTGGACCGCATCGAGCGCGGCGTGAGCAATAGCGAAGTGGTGATGGTTGAGAACATCGGCGAGACGGTGGACGCTGTGCTCGAGCCGCTGCTCGGGAGAGTGCTCATACGCAAGGTGAAAGTACTCAAGGTGAGCATATATATTTGAATTTTGAAACTATACGACGCCTCTTTAGTGGTGGTGCCACTAACACAACTACTTGGACCGCATCGAGCGCGGCGTGGGCAATGTCGAAGTGGTGATGGTTGAGAACATCCGTGAGACGGTGGACGCTGTACTCGAGCCGCTGCTCGGCAGAGTGCTCATACGCAAGGGGAACTTCTCAAGGTGAGCTTCTATATTGGAATTTTGCAATTATACGACGACTCTTTAGTGGTGGTGCCACTAGCGCATTGTAACTACTTGGACCACATCGAACGTGGCGTGAGCAATGGCAAATTGGTGATGTTTGAGAACATCGGCGAGACGATGGACGCTCTGCTCGAGCCGCTGCTTGGCAGAGTGCTCATACGCAAAGGGAAAGTGCTCAAGGCGAGCTTCTATATTAGAATCTAGAACTCGAGATAGGGTTTGCTGTTCCAAAATTTAATAACTATCTCGAGTTAATTAATTTTATTGCAAACAATACTTTTAAAGCCTTTTCATTACAAATGATCACTCAAAAGCAAATTTAGAAGACACATAGTTAATAAAGATGGTTGTTGAGTTGAGTTAGTAGCGATGGGTTAAAAAAATATCTGAAAGTATATCCACAGTATTTTACATCACATTCACAGTCAGCACAAAATAGTAAGTATACAGAAGGGCCACTCCCGCCGTTTAGAAAATTGACAACTAAACTTGACAGATTCACTAGGGTTGCTTCTAAATTGATTCCGACTTAAAAAAAAGAGTAGGTTGCCCAAGTTACAAACATTAATACATAGATTCCTCTAAACATACATCATATCATGCTTACATGCCTTAGAGGGTAGACAGGGCATCAAATATCCATTTAAATTCACGAAACATTTAATATTACGCCACATACGATGAATATTGGAGAGTAAAAAGACGTAGTAATAGTGTAAGGCATGTATTTAATGCAGCAACTAAGTAAAATGAATAAAGGTTTAAAAAAAAATAGAGTGGTTACCATATAATAATGGGTTGGCAGCTAATAAGGAGTATCGTAATAAGTAAAAGGTAGCATATTAATATATCAGTTATAAGCTCCGTTTTAATTTAAACTAGCATCAAGTTTTTCTTTTGGGAACTGAATTAATATCTAAGCGAAAACTTAATGATGAAAATAAAATAGAAAATGGGCATTCATAAATAATACAAATCAGATTCTATTTAAAATTGTTTGTATGAAGAATAAATATAAACTAGCTTATATTATACATATATTGTGTGACTTTTAATAGCTTTAAATAAACTCTAAAATGACATGAAGAAAATATATTTTGCGGGTTTTATTTTCAAAATTATCGGTGAATAAATTAAAAACATAAAAAGAGTAATTACTTTTATTTATTTTTAAAAAGTCATAGAAGACAGTAGTTATACCTTAGTATTAAAGGGGTAGTATTTAAACGCAAATCAAAAAATATCCTTTTTCTACGCAATAAGATTCCGAATTCCCATCAAAATTACTGATTGCACAGCAAAATATTCAACTCAAAATATCACTAAACACACTACAATTTATTTTCGCAGCGTACAGCGATTTTTCGAATAAGTCGACGTAGCCCCGCTGCGCGGGGCTCCTATTTCTGTCTGCAGGGTCAAAAGTAACCTAACACGAACGAGATGACGGGAGCTGAGTTCGCTCGCTTTGCTCGCTCACTTCAGCTCCCGTCATCTCGTTCGAACCTAACCTGTCCGTGTCGGGGTGCCCTAAGTTCCCGAGCTCGCTTCGCTCGCTCTTGGACTGATTCTTTGACCATAATTTATTCGTAGATCAACTAAAATAGACTATGAAATATGGAAAATTTGCTGTGCAGTCAGTATTTATACTTCCGCCGTTTTTAAAGAAAAATAACAAATAATAAAGGTAACCCATCCAATGCAACCAACCTCGTTACAGTACTTAATGTATGAATGACGTGACAAACGCCTGCACAAAGCAATCATGACAGCCGCGACTGAGCTCGGTCCAATATTGCCCAATATTCCCTGTAAAACCGAAATGTCAAAGTGAGAGTGGCCCCCCTGTCTGCGGCGCGCCGCCGCTTACGTACTTTGTGCAGTCAGTGATCTAAGCCATAGGGATGTTTCCTGAATAGAAAAATAATAATCGTATTTAGTCCTTCAGTGAGATTATCAAATAATATTGGACACGTATTTTTTTTTTGTTTTATCAAATAAATAAAAATTGACAAAGATAAAGCGCATCAAAGTTTAGTGGGGGCTTGTGAGGTCACTTTGTCAGTATAAACTGTAGCACAACGTGACGTCACACGATATTTCAACGCACTGTATCGTAGTAATTTTTTGTTTACGTGGCAAAAGAAAAATACGTGTCCTTTATTTTAGGATAGGTATCCAATTTAACTGACGAACTAAATAGATATTATTTGTCAACTACCCTATTGTGTGTTTTATTTTGTGTACTTTACTTTGAATACAAAGTAAAGTTTATTTATACCATTCCCCCTCTAAAAAGCTTATTTTATTCACTGAAAACAGTGAATAAAAAGCACTTTTAATCACTGTTTTGGAGTTTGAATTTGGAACACACCAATGTATTAGCCGTCCATCTGAATGCTATGTAACCTCCTTGCGCAAAAAGTACTCGCTACAAACTTCTTGTGCAGAGAATAATCGACTTTCAAACTCCTTCGATTTTAATTTTGAGTTTTTTTTTTATATTTAGGATTTTAATAGTGATTTTGATTTTAGTCTAGGATATTTATTGAATACTTATTTGGATTGTAATTCTAATATTAATTGCAATGGTGTTTAATTAACTATAATTATTTAAAGTAACGGAGGTGGTCACTGGCCCCTGAAACACAGGTAACAGCACCTAGCTCAGGGGTCAGGTTTTCACATTTTTTGTAAATTTTGAAGGTAATAAACCATTTATTTATTACTCGTAATATGCCTTGTGCTTCTCGCTTAGATCTTGCTTTTTCTCGATGTCATGGTATAAAATATAGTATGCAACTCTTGAATAAAACGGATTTATATCGAGGGCCATGAATCACTCGCGTCGCTCATGATTCTAACACTTGAATCACTCGCTATGCTCGTGATTCAATCATCATGAATCACTCCCTACGGTCGTGATTCAGTCGTTAGAATCATTCACTTGCTCTTGATTCATCTGTGGCCCTCGCTTTAAATCCGTCTTTTATTCACTAGTTGCATAATATACTATTCATTCAATAATTGTAAAAGAAATGTACCCTCTTAGTGTATATTATACGCAGTTGATGACAGGACATGTATTTTTTACCAAATCAATCGATTGATCGTCGAATATAATGGATTGGATCCAAGGGTGGATATAAAGGGGGGGCACGGGGCCACGTGCCCCCCCAGACGTTATTTTATGTACTATGGAGATTTCATCACAGTACATACTTAGAAGCAAATCAAATTATCAGAGTTGTTAAAATATATGAATAAAATAACAGAAAGAACATGAGTGAAGTTCTATTGTCTTTTATAAATAGTTATTGTTGATTTTTTTGCCCGTCCGCCTCTTGTGCCCCATCCAGAAAAATATTCTGGATCCGCCATTGAATGGATCAGTCGACGTCGATTTACAGTTCCTACTAACAAAACCGTCATCGATCAAAGTCATCGATCATCTTCAGCCTTAATGTTACGTTTTCAGATCGGAGACAGAGAGATAGATTATCACCCGCTCTTCCGTTTCATGCTCCAAACTAAGCTTGCTAACCCGCACTATCAACCTGAGATGCAAGCGCAGTGTACTCTTATCAACTTTACTGTCACGAAGGATGGGTAAGCGAGTTATCTGTTTCTTTATACCCTCTCACCCATTGCAAGATAAGGTCAAAATTCGCCTTCTTACTGCTTTTATGAAATAAGATAACCTACAGTATAGTTCTCGCCAAACTCTTCTAGGCCGCCCTGGTGCCCGGTGTAGGGTAGTGTAGGGTAGTGTAGGGTAGTGTAGGGTAGTGTAGGGTAGAGTAGGGTAGTGTAGGGTAGTGTAGGGTAGTGTAGGGTAGTGTAGGGTAGTGTAGGGTAGTGTAGGGTAGTGTAGGGTAGTGTAGGGTAGTGTAGGGTAGTGTAGGGTAGTGTAGGGTAGTGTAGGGTAGTGTAGGGTAGTGTAGGGTAGTGTAGGGTAGTGTAGGGTAGTGTAGGGTAGTGTAGGGTAGTGTAGGGTAGTGTAGGGTAGTGTAGGGTAGTGTAGGGTAGTGTAGGGTAGTGTAGGGTAGTGTAGGGTAGTGTAGGGTAGTGTAGGGTAGTGTAGGGTAGTGTAGGGTAGTGTAGGGTAGTGTAGGGTAGTGTAGGGTAGTGTAGGGTAGTGTAGGGTAGTGTAGGGTAGTGTAGGGTAGTGTAGGGTAGTGTAGGGTAGTGTAGGGTAGTGTAGGGTAGTGTAGGGTAGTGTAGGGTAGTGTAGGGTAGTGTAGGGTAGTTTAGGGTAGTGTAGGGTAGTGGAGGGTAGGGTAGTGGAGGGTAGGGTAGTGTAGGATAGGGTAGGGTAGTGTAGCGTAGGGTAGGGAAGGTAGTGTAGGGTAGGGTAGTGTATGGTAGGGTAGGGTAGTATAGGGTAGGGTAGGGTAGTGTAGGGTAGTGTAGGGTAGGTAGTGTAAGGTAAGGTAGATAAATGTTTGGTATTTTTATGGCAAAACAAAGTTTGCCGGGTCAGCTAGTCTATAATATAAAAATGAATCGCAAAATGTGTTGGTAAGCGCATAAGTCAACAACGCCTGGACCAATTTGGCCAATTATTTTTTTTAAATGTTCGTTGAAGTTCAATGGTGGTTTTTACGGGGAGAAAAATTCTAATAATAGCCGGCAAAAAAATAAAAACAGCCTTTTTCTTTTTCCCATACAAAAGTCATCTAACTAAAACGTAGAGTCAATTTGAGCTTTATTGCTATTGTATAAGCTATTTTTGCTTTGTGTAGGGAAGGGTAGTGTAAGGTAGGGTAGGGTAGGGTAGGGTAGTGTAGGGTAGGGTAGTGTAGGGTAGTGTAGGGTAGTGTAGGGTAGTGTAGGGTAGTGTAGGGTAGTGTAGGGTAGTGTAGGGTAGGGTAGTGTAGGGTAGGGTAGTGTAGCGTAGGATAGGGTAGGGTAGTGCAGTGTAGGGTAGTGTAGTGTAGGGTAGGGTAGGGTAGTGTAGGGTAGGGTAGTGTAGGGTCGGGTATGGTAGGGTAGGTATTGTAAGGTAGGGTAGGTAGGGTAGATAAATGTTTGGTGTTTTTATGGCAAAACAAAGTTTGCCGGGTCAGCTAGTTTAACATACAATTCTGACGATCATAGCTAATTTTGAATTTTGTTCTGGCATGTTGTACCTTTAACGAACTAGATTGTTAAATAATATCCATACCGGTTTTAACACGTCTTTCAAACAATGTTGAATCAGGGCCTTCGGGGCTACGGGACAGATATAACATTGACTCCTTTACTACAAATCATTATCTTAAATGTTATGTTTCCTGGGTAGGAAAATGATCATTCTATTTAGTCCGTCATTGAGATTATGAAATAATATTGGACACATATTTTTTGCTTTATCAAATAAATAAAATTGAAAAAGATAAAGCGCACCAAAGTTTAGGACTGGGGGCTTGACCCTATTTCTAAGACTCCACTGTCCATCTGTCAGTCACCAGGCTGTATCTCATGAACCGTGATAGCTTGACAGTTGAAATTTTCACAGATGATGTATTTCTGTTGCCGCTATAACAACAAATACTAAAACAGAATATAACAAATATTTGAGTGGGGCTCCCATACACAAAACGTGATTAATTTGCCGTTTTTTTGTGATAATGGTTCGGAACCCTTCGTGCGCCTCGTGAAGTTCGTCTCGCACTTGGTTTTTTGTTTACGTGGCAAAAGAAAAATACATGTCCAATATTTTTAGGTAATTTAACTGACTGACTAAATAGTTATTTTTGTCGTCATCCCTATCGCGTCTTGAATCATGATCATCAACAATCATCATCTTCCTACCCAGAAAACGTGTGACGCCGACCCTAAGTGACATGGGACCCCGTGTTACCTAGGGTCCCCATGTTACTTAGGGTCCCCATGTTACCCACTCCTTTTTGTTTCAAATCACTTATTTAAAAATAAATCAAGCTTTTATATTTAACAGCTTAGAGGAACAGCTGTTAGGTGAAGTAGTCAAGGCCGAGCGTCCTGATCTAGAGGCCCTTCGTTCTGGCCTCACGAAACAGCAGAACGATTTCAAGATCACACTCAAGACTTTAGAAGACGACTTGCTAAAACGACTGTCCTCTGCCGGTCCCGACATCCTAAGCGACTCGGCGCTCGTCATCAACTTAGAGACCACGAAAAAGACCGCCGGCGATATTGAGGTCAAAGTGGAAGAGGGGAAAATAACGGCAGTCAAAATTGACGAAGCTAGGGAGAGGTATCGGTAAGTAAAAATACCCATTCCATACACTTTATTGATAACAATCATAGAAATATTAAATACAGGAGAAGTGGCAAGGGGGCGTGTCGGCGTCTGCGCGACGTGGTCACAGTGCCCATGTCCAAAATCATGTTTCAAAATGTCACAGCGACTGTACTATTTTTGCAATAAATACATTGCTCCTTAACCACTAGCTAAGTTCGTCGCTACGTAACCGGACAAGCAATGTAAAAATCACAAAACGATACTTTATTAAGCGAATGCATCGCGTAGTACGGCCGCTGCTTCTTGCGACGAGTTAGTGATGGGATTGTGTAGATGTTTTTGTGTGGGTAAGTTGTACGAAGCGTGGTAAATACACGCTGTGTTTGATGAGATAAGGTTTATATTTGATTCTGTAGTACGTTCTGATTTAAGAGTTGCGGGTGTGTGCGCGACTGCGTGTCTATTGCTTTTTCTGAACTGCATGTGTAGTAGTTGCCGTGTGGTAGGGGCAAACTGGAGACACAGGTTGCTGATATAATTCGTCTACCGGACATATCTCCTTGTTTATTATATCTATGATAACAATAGCATAGCATAATCATAAAGGCGAAAGTTTGAGAGTGTGTTTGTATGTTTGTTACTCTTTCACGCAAAAAAATCTGAACGGATCGGGATGAAATTTGGCACAGAGGTCAATTGCACATAGGATACTTTTTGTCCCGGGAATATTGTTCCTTCAGGGTGATTTTCGACTTTCAAGCGGGTGAAGCTGCTGATTGAAGCTTGTCAACCTATAAGGCCGCGTTTCCACTGACGCGGAGCTGGGCGGAGACGTGCGGAAGCGACCAATTACAATGGTTGAAATCCCTCATCGCGCCACTCGTCTCGTCTGTGATTGGTCGCTTCCGCACGTCTCCGCCCAGCTCCGCGTCAGTGGAAACGCGGCCTAAGGTAGGTATATAAGTTCTCAATGCTGAAGTGCTGAGATAAAGACCTCCTTTCTGTGAGAGGAAGTGAGTCCACTATATGAGTCTACTATCCACTACGCGGGCCCGTAGCGGGTTGGTGGTGGATTTATTCGAATTCTTGGTTCTACATAGCTAAACTCCATTTGCGATAACATAAGACATTTACCTAAATAAGCCCATTTTACAGCCAGTTCAACCGATTTTGACTTCTATTGCATTAGTGATACGACAAATGGTAGCTGTAGTAAACAGTTGGTTTTGGTAACAGGTTTATGCTGTTTATGTCATCCTTATGTTTACGGGATAGAACTCAAAATCGGTTGAACGGACTGTAAAAAGAGTTGTAAACATGTCTAATGCTATTTCAAATGGAATATAGGATATGCTGGTTTTACACAAAGTAAACTACCAGTCTGAACCCAAACTGGTACTTTAATTAAGGTTACACTAGTCGAAAATTCTTCCATACAAACGTAGTCTAGAGATTACTCCAATGTTTGACAATGTACTATCAAAATAAAAAATGATATCAATTTGCCTCATCATTATCTAGTCCTGTATGGAAACAAAAATGTAAAAAAAAATATATTTAAAAGTTATGAGCGTCGAAAGTTCCATATTTCAACACTAATTTGACGCATCTTTGGGCGGAAATAAATACCATAAGAAGAAGGAAAATTGAAAAACGGCATCCATACAGGAATAGATTAGTAATTCAACAACGCAAATAATTTTATTTTGAAAATATACATTTAGCAGTTTTTTCATGATATCTAGACTCCCAAAGGTCTGTTTACAAAAAATCGCGCGCTCGTTTTCGTCCTAAATCATCATCCATTCCTCTACAAACTTGCAAAAGTGCTTATTCGTACACGAACTAGCTTCTTACTGCTCATCACAGCATCTATCTCTATCGCACGTGTTGTCGGATGAGATAGCATGCATTTGAACCTCGCGCACAAAATAGTTCGTGCCGTCGACTAGGGCAACCTTAATGAACGGTCCTTATCATTCAGCCACAATTGCAACGTAACATAATATTGAATAAATGTTAATACATGGACTTGATGAATGAACGTAGACGAAGGATAGGATAAATGGACCCCTTTTCCGACTCCCATTTGGCCCGTTGTGCATGCAGGCCTCCTCTCTGTGAAAGGAACTGGGCCCTAATTCACCACGCGGGCCCAGTGCGGGTTGGTGGATATTACATGTCTTCGAATTTTTGGTTCTAAGACATGCCGGTTTCCACACGATGCTTTCTTTTACCGTTTTGAGAGCAGTGGTGATAAATTAATTTGCATAAAGTAAAGCGTACAAACGTAGACGAAGCAAAAAGACCTAAAATATGCAGTAAAGATGGTAGTAGATAATTTTTAGTAGTTTCTGACTACCTCCATGGGATAGGTGTGAGTTTATTTTTAATGAAGTAATATTTCCTTCACCCAGACGTGCCGCTGGTCGAGCATCCCTTCTATACTTCATCTTGAACGACCTATACAAGATCAATCCGATGTACCAGTTCTCGCTGAAGGCGTACAGCGTGGTGTTCAAGGAGGCGCTAGCTCAGGCCGAACCCGCTGATGAGCTGGAGAAGCGCGTCGCTAACCTGCTGGACAGCATCACTTTCGCCGTCTTCGTGTATACCAGCCGAGGACTCTTCGAGAGAGACAAGCTCGTCTACCTGTTCCTAATCACGCTGCAGGTTCATGATTTTCTTAACGCTTTATGTATCTGCTTTATAGCAGTTTTACAATAGTGTTTTATGTTCGCACTGCAAAAACGACAGCATCACTTTCGCCGTCTTTGTGATCACCAGCCGAGGACTCTTCGAGAGGGACAAGCTCGTACCCGTTGCCTTATCCGTTTTATATTGGTATTTTATGTTCGTATTGCAAAAACGACAGCATCACCTTCGCCGTCTTCGTGTACACCAGCCGATGTTTCTTCGAAGGAGACAAGCTCGTCTCATCATATCAGCCGAAAGACTTCCACTGCTGGACATAGGCCTCCCCCAAGCGTCGCCACATTGACCGGTCCCGTGCGTCTTGCAACCAGCGGATCCCCGCAACCTTCACGAGATCATCGGTCCACCTGGTGGGAGGCCTTCCAACGCAACGTCTTCCGGTTCGCGGTCGCCACTCCAGAATCTTTCTGCCCCATCGGCCATCCGTTCTGCGAGCAATGTGCCCTGCCCACTGCCACTTAGACAAATTTGGCAATTCTTCGAGCTATGTCGGTAACATTGGTTCTCTTACGGATCTCTACATTTCTGATTCGATCACGCAAGGAAATGCCGAGCATAGCCCTCTCCATTGCCCTTTGAGTAACTGTAAGCTTTCTGATGAGGCCCATTGTAAGCGACCACGTCTCAGAGCCATATGTAATCACTGGCAACACACACTGGTCATAGACTTTTGTCTTGAGACACTGTGGTAAGTTGGACGAGAAGACACCGCGCAACTTCCCGAACGCTGCCCAGCCGAGTCGGATTCGACGGTTGATCTCTCTCTCGAAGTTGGCCTTACCCAACTGGATCGTTTGTCCCAGGTAGACATAGTCGTCCACAACTTTGAGTGTAGAGTCTCCAACCTTGATAGGAGTGGGTGTAACATGGGCATTCAACATCACCTTGGTTTTGTCCATGTTAATTTTCAGACCCACTCTTTCGGAAGCTCTACTGAGGTCATCGAGCATTGTATTGAGGCTCTCCATAGTCTCAGCCATGACAACTATGTCGTCGGCAAACCGAAGGTGAGTGATGTACTCGCCATTAACATTGATGCCTAGGCCCCTCCAGTCCAGAACCTTGAATACATCCTCCAGCGCAGCAGTGAACAGTTTCGGAGAAATGACATCTCCCTGTCTCACGCCACGCTGGAGAAATATTACCTCGTCTACCTGTTCCTAATCACGCTCCAGGTTGATAATTGTCTTAGTTGACTTAAGATCCTATAGCCCCTAGATGGGGCAACACGGATCAGCCATCGCACCCGAAAATTTTGAGTCTAACCCTCCGCGTCAATTTCCGCGATTGCCAAACAGGTCTCAGCTCGGATCGCCAAAGCACGAGCTACCTTCGCACTAGCTCGTGCTTTGGCGATTCGTGAAGTGATGTTCTCTTTAGTTTCTCCAGACTTAGTCGCGACGCTCTCATGGAGTGACGTACCTACTTTGAGTCCCTCGCTTGCGCTCAATATTCTACTTTACTCTAGAATCCTCCGCTTTGCTCTGGATTAAAAAACACACTCTCTCCATTAAAATAGTTGTTTCCTCCCTAGATAAACAATCTACTATTTTATTAATATAAAAGCTTGTTTTCTTAACGCTTACTGTCCCTACTTTATTGTTTTTGGATGTTCGTACCTATTCTCGACGTTGAATATAAATACTTTACTTTAGCTCATCTACCTGTTCCTATTTACACTGAAGGTTGCTAGTCCATACTTCCATAATAATAATGTTGAAGTAACTCTTTCCGTCTGATTGTTACATTTGCACGCCTAAGTTGTTGAACGAATTTTATTATAGAAATAAATTGTACCTTGGACAATTGGTAACATATTACATAAGAAACATTTTATCCCGCGAGTTCATTCCTGCCTTACAGACGTTTTATACTGGTGTTTTTAATGATCGTACCACAGATTACCTACTTAGGGGTAATTTGTGGTTCGTACCTATTGCCAGCGTGTTTGCAAAACGCCCTTTGACCATGAAACTCCACTTGCTTCTATAGTAAAATATTCGTATTTGTAATGTATATTTCACACAATCTTATCGTAAATTGGTAGCATGTTGTTTAACACTGCAAACACAATACGTTCACCAGGTTCTCCAAGCAGAAGGTAAAGTGGACCCGCGAGAGTTGGACTTCCTGCTGAAATTTGCGGTGGCACCAGAGACTTCGCCGTACCTCTGGCTGACGAACCTCAGCTGGGGCGGTATTATCACGCTCTCCAAGATGGATGCCTTCGAGAATCTCGACCAAGATATTGAGGGCGCTGTCAAAAGGTATTTAGATTCTTCCTCATCAGATGCGGTAGAAAATAACTTTTTGCTAAATATATAGGTCCAGTACAACTATTTTCTTAATGGCGCTCGGCAAACTTCGTGTTTCGTCAGTCGCCGAATTTCTATTAGTTGCATTTGTACTTGGTGCAGACCGGGCGCTCTCTATCAACTTGGAAATATGGAGTTGTTAATACTCTTTTAATTTAGGTAATTTATTTTAAAAACGGGCGGAAAGCTGCTAAATTCGCTGGCATGACAGGTAATTTTAAGTGTATACTTGTACTTTTTACAAGAAGCTGATGAATTCTAGAATTAAAGCAGTGGTTGTTACACTTTACATTCATATAATTTTTCATAGAGTGTACCGATTGCGATGATACACAAACTAAGTAATACAATTATATATATACAATTCAAGTGACGTAAAATTTTTATGTATATAAGTTATCTACATTGGTTTCGTACATTTTACGTAATGCGTCTAAACAGACAACAGATAAACATACAAACAGACAAAAAATCTAAAAATGCTAGAAATAGGTTCTTTTGGTTACATTTTTTTTGGAAATATTTTCGATACAGTTCAGAAACGACTTTTCTACAGATTTATTATATGTATTGATGATTGATATTGATAAGGCATCATACCATAATAAATTATTAGTTAAACCTCCGAACTCAAACACTACTATACCAGAAATTTAAGCTGGGTCGCAGCAACATAACATTCTTCAAAACTCTCAAGTCATATAAATCGATCTTCAATGGCAAACCATTGAAAATTGATTTATATGACATTTTAAAAATACATAAAGAAAGATCCTCAGAGTTTGTAATTGATCGCATTATGGAAGAAAATGGCCATACCATTTTACGATTGCCACCATATCATCCGGATTTTAATCCAATTGAAAATATTTGGTCTCAAATCATAGACTTTGACTATTATAACTCAGCATTATTATAAAAATGTGGAAAACTGTAAATTTGGGGAAGGTAACATCCATCTGTACTATGAAAATAAATTTTGATAGATGATTTTTAAAACGTTTTAGTTAGGTTATTTGTTTATATTCTGTATCTAAAGAAAGTCACTTTAGTACGATGCAGTGTGGATTTGATACAGTTTTGTCACTGCGGGTTACCGTTTTGTCAGTGTGTGAATGTGATTACTGCAAAATCTCAAAATTTGTTGTTCTGCTGCATAATGTTGTAATTTACACGATTTTCTTGTAAACAACATGAGCAGGCATAGGAATATTCGAAATAATGATCTTAGTTAAATAATCTACCTAGTCTTGCCATAATTAAAGTAACAAAGAAAAAATATTTTTTTCTATTGCAAATAACATTTATTACTATTACAATGTGTTAGTTTAATACATAAATATAAAACTATTTAAAATATTGAATAAAATATTCGAAGTAGTCTCCATTGGCTGCAATACAGTCCTTTAAACGTTGAGGCCAGTAATCAATAGAAGCACGCACTCTTTCCATGGGATAATTCTTGACTGTCAATCGTATGGATGTTAATTAGGGACTGCAAATTATCATGGCGTTTAGAGCAAGCCGTAATCTCTAAAACTGACCATAAATCATAATTCAGTGAATTAAGATCGGAACTAGACGACGGCTAGTCTTCAGCTCTGATGAAGTCGGACACGTTCGATTCCAACCAAGACTGCGTGGACCGAGCTTTGTGACCCGGCGCTGACTCTTGCTGGAAGGACTATTCTTGGTTATTGAACATGGTGTTGTTAAGGGGCTTAACTACCGTCTCAAGAATGGTATCTTGATACACTTGTGCCGATGTTTTGTTACCTTTTTCACAAAAGTATGACTCAGTCACTCCTTCATAGCTAACACCCCACCAAACCATCACTGAAGTCGGATAATGCCCACGTAGCACTCTGTCAACTAATTGGGAAGCTTCCTTAGAGCTTTGAGCATAAATACGGTCATTTTGTTTGTTAAAATGTTGCTCAATTGTAAAAAAAAACTCATCCGTAACAAAATGTTTCTGTGACCTCCCTTTGCGTACCGCTTCAGTAGTTGTTTCGATTTTACCACCCTATTCTTTTTTTAAATATCAGTTAAGAAATGACCAGTACGTCTCTTATAGGCTGCAAGTTTTTTAAAACAATGAAAAAAATGACAGATTCCAAATTCAAATATAATATTTTGTTTATTTTTAATTCTAACAGTATTTATGGCCAGACTGACTAAGTATTATGCAAAAATCAAAACGCAAAATATCAAAATCATTAGCTCGAACGTTTATTGACGTTGCGATATCTTGTAAACATTGTCGTTTTTGGCTAAGAACTACATCGTGCTGTTCCTTCACATCTTGGAATTTACATAACGCCCGCAAACCACACGGTTTAACCATTTTTGGGTTCCGTACCCAATAGGTAAAAACGGAACCTTATTACTGAGACTCCACGGTCCGTCTCTCTGTCTGTCTGCCACCAGGCTGTTACTCATAAACCGTGATAGCTATACTGTTGAAATTTTCACAGATGATGTATTTCTGTTGCCGCTATAAAAACAAATACTAAAATAAGAATAGAATAAATACATTATTTTTTTGCCGTTTTTTGCGATAATGGTACGGAACCCTTCGTGCGCGAGTCCTACTCGCACTTGGCCGATTTTTCTAATAGTATTTGTAAATAAACAATGTAAAGCGTAAGCAATCTGACAGCTCAAGAACCACGAAAGTGACAGATGTAAAAGCATACACATAAAACTTTTTGAGGACCAATTAAGAGTTCTGCAGAGTTATATTAGCCAGAGTCTATGTAGCTATGTTTTCAATTTATGTAATTTTATTATCTAATATATAATTTAATAACCAATGTTCAATATCTAATTTATAATTCAATTATCAATTTAATCTTATGGTTCAGGATTTGGTGTTCAATTTTGATTTGATACTTCTAGATTTTATAGCAATATTTGAATTATTTAATATTATCTGATTAATTGGAATCAAGTTACATGAAGATTGTTTTTTTTTTTTCATTTTACCAAGTTAACAAGTGATTATTTAAATGAAATGAAATGCATGTATGGAATGAATAAAGCTATTTTTTTATGTAGCTATTAAAAACGTTGCAATGAATGGGACAACAATCAAATAAGTTATATTGGAAAAATAATAATACCTTTTATTGAAACTGGTGTCCGCAACGCCACGTCTAAGCGCGTATTTTGCGTACAAAGGAGTAAATGTTATTAAAATGCATATCCTCTTTTTTAGGGTTCCGTACCCAAAGGGTAAAAACGGGACCCTATTACTGAGACTCCGCGGTCCGTTTGTCTGTCACTTGTACACTGTGTAGACAGTTGAAATTTTCACAGATGATGTATTTCCGTTGCCGCTATAATAACAAATACTAAAAACAGAATATAATAAATATTTAAGTGGAGCTCCCATATGTAACAAACATGGTTTTTCTGCCGTTTTTTGCGATAATGGTACGGAAATTCGTGTGTGAGTCCGACTCGCACTTGGCCGGTTTTTTTTAAGACTTGTTATAAAGGAAAATGGTTTTACAGCTCTATATAGTTCACACGGAAATCAAAACAAAACAACAATAAAGTACTTAGTTCTGAATTCAAATTAATCACATCAGCATCAGCCTATTAATGTTCCCACTGCTGGGACACAGGCCTCCTCTGTGTGAGAGGGAATGGGCCGTAATCCATCACGCGGGCCCAGTGCGGGTTGGTGGATGTCACATGTCTTCGAGTTTTTGGTTCTAGGACATGCCGGTTTCCTCACGATGTTTTCCTTCACCGTTTTGAGAGCAGTGGTGAAGAAATAATTTACACAAAGTAAAGCACCTGCCTGGGCTCGAACCCACGACCTACAAATTGTAAGTCGCGGCCGATACCACTGGGCCACCACTGCTCTGAATTCAAATTAATACACACGATTAATCTAATAATGTATGGACATGCAAATGAGCATTCGTTTGAATTCGGAAATGCGATGATTGACGAGGGACATGAAGAAAATAGTTGTACTGTACTATTAAAGTACATGCACCAGTACTAATACATTTATTTTAAAGAAATCTGTTAGAATCTGTTTCAATATTTTACAAGCTTTTATTTAACTTTATGCATGGATCAAATCTTGCAACTGATTTTTTAACTGATATCCCCAACCACAGATATAAGTCTAACTAGATGACGCGATTGTATGTACTTCGCGTGTCAAAAAACGGAGTAAAATTATGATCAATGATTGTACTGTTCATTTAGCATTATCGGCATCGGAAATCCACCGAAATCTATAAAAATGCCTAATTTTGCCATATAGAGCTGTAAAGTAAGTGTATTGAAAAAGTTGGACGAGGCATTGGCAATGTATTCTTTCATTGATAAGTAAATTTGTTTTTAAATTGTGTGTGAATAAGCACGCATGGTTTTCATACAGATGGAGGGACTTGCGCTATCTAGTTAGATTTATGTCTGTGTCCCCAACCGATTGAGCAGATTTTTTGCAAACACTTTTGGTTTGGATGAAAATGCACGGTTAGTTCAATATGGCGGACTCCAAATAATGGTGGACCAATTATTTTATATGCAAACCCATGGTATGAATATTAAATGAAACGGATTTTTGAGATGAATAGTTTTTAAAAACTTAAAAATTCTATTAATTAATAATTTACTAGCTGTCCCACGCGGCTTTGCTATCGTCAACTGGCTACCAACCTACCCATCTACCCTACCTACCCTACATACATGATTTTTGCGTAAATTAAACCGTTTAATAACATTTTTCATTTATGCTGCGCTCCTATTGGTCGTAGCGTGATGTTATATAACATATAACTTCCTCGATAAATGGAATATCCAACACGAAAAGATTTTTTGAATTTCAACCAGTAGTTCCTGACATTAGCGCGTTCAAACAAACAAACAAATAAACTCTTCAGCTTTATAATATTAGTATAGATCTAATATATAAAAATAAGTCGTTTTCCTCCCTGACGCTATAACTCCAGAACACACGAACCGATTTCGATGGTTTTGCATTCGTTGGAAAGGTCTCGAGCTCCGTGAGGTTTATAGGTAGGGTAGGGTAGGGTAGGGTAGGGTAGGGTATGGTAGTGTAGGGTAGGGTAGTGTAGGGTAGTGTAGGGTCGGGTAGGGTAGGGTAGTGTAGGGTAGAGTAGTGTAGGGTAGTGTAGGGTCGGGTAGGGTAGGGTAGGGTAGTGTAGGGTCGGGTAGGGTAGGGTAGGGTAGTGTAGGGTCGGATAGGGTAGGGTAGTGTAGGGTAGGGTAGGGTAGGGTAGGGTAGGGCAGGGTAGATAAATGTTTGGTCTTTTTATGACAAAACAAAGTTTGCCGGGTCAGCTAGTATGTTATATGAACCCACTCCCGATCCCGAAGTCCCGACATCAAACGTTTTGCTAGACAACTTGAAAATGTTGTTTAATAATAATTTCTAATATTAATCAGATGGCAGAAATACACAGAGGGCGAAGCCCCCGAGAGAGACAAATTGCCGGGCGAGTGGAAGAACAAGTCTTCGTTGCAGCGTCTGTGCATCATGCGAGCTCTTCGCCCTGACAGGATGTCTTATGCTTCTAGGTAATATCAGTGGTGTCCCATACAAAGAAACCGTGCCGACGTTCTATGCTGATTATTTTTTTGTACATCGATCACGTTCGGTTCCGTTCCGTTCCGTTCCACAGATATAGATGGTGAACTATCTATCGCCGTGGAACGGAACCGAACGCGATCGATTTACTAAAAATAATCGGTATAATCAGATGGAAAACGCTAGTTACGTCGGCACGGTTTCTTGGTATGGGATGATATAATTATCTGTGGTAAGGTTGCTTCATAAGTTCCATCCATAGCTTAGTTTTGCCCACTACCTGGTATAAGAATTTATGTGTCATCGTAGCTCCTAGACGGATGAAGCGATTGATTGATTTAGTTTTTTTTATTTGAAAGGTGACTTGAATATCGTGTTCTTAGCGATGTTTGATGAATATTGGTAAAGCCATTCAAAGTTATGCGCATTTTGAAGTGTGGTATTATCGCATAATCGATATCTATTTCGATGGATTGTCGATCGAAACTTGTAACGTGTACTAATTAGATAAATTATGTAGTTTAGAAAACATGATTTGATAAGCCGCCGGGGATATTTAATTTATACTTGTCTTATGCAAACAAATGTGGATGCATGGAGAGGGAGGGGTCGGCCAAAGAAAGATGGATGGACTGTGTGAGGAGTGATTTGAAGGAAATGCGAGTCATTGATAGCTTGACGGGGGACAGGACGGTATGGAAGAAGAAAACGTGCTGCGCCGACCCCAAGTAACATGGGACAAGGGCAGGAAGATGATGATGACTTGTCTTATGCAAACCCCCACGCTCCTACCACTCGCACTTATCCAGTTTCTAACCGCGATGGCAACAAGGTCGTCTCCTTGTGACTTACTTGATAGTAAAGACAGCAGTCCTTAGCCCGCCCACGGCCACGTTTACGGTGATCTGAGCTTCACACTACATGGTACATTCAGCACCAGCAGCACTTCGCTTGAGCAAGCCTGACTTGATCGATAAGATACGGTTTTTCGGAGTGCGTTACGTGACTTAGAAAAGTGTAACACCAAATAACACGTCCCCGTAAGTTTACTAATACGAAACGCATAACAACGAATGCACGCTACCACGAAATCTTAACGCCGTAGCCATGCGATCTCGAATAACCAAATCTCTAATTCACCAATTCGAATCACTTAACAACAAATGCGCACTTATACGAAAAACTTATCGCCACAGCCGCACGTGACCATGCTTAAACAACTTTCGTGGTAGCGTGCATTCGTTGTTAAGTGTTTCGTATTAGTAAACTTACGGGGACGTGTTATTTGGTGTTACACTTTTCTAAGTCACGTAACACACTCGGTTTTTTCGGTTTAATACAAATCTTGGTCTGGTCGTTCTCGTCATTTATAAGAAATATGCAATCACTATATGAAAACCTTATTAAAATCCCTTTTTACACTTTTCTTTAGCGCATTTTGTGAAGAGAATTTGGGCACGAAATATGTTGAGGCCAGAACCCCAGCATTGGACAAGTCTTACGAGGAGAGCAATTCCACCACAGCTATGTTCTTTATTCTTTCGGCCGGTGTCGATCCATTGAAGGTAACACAGATATGTACACAGTAGATTTAATAAATACACACTGCTTAATTTACTAGACGTGTAAATATTTTTCCCGTAGCAACCTAGAAGAACCCTTTAATTGTTCAGCACATTCTTTTGTACGCTTTTAGAAATGCTCATGCATACTGTGCTACTATGGGGAGATAGCGCAGTTACGTGGGACTCTAGCTAGAAAACTAGGAGCTAGAAACTAGATGAGTTGGCCAGCAGCGAGAAGCAAGTGTGTAGTTATTATAGTTTTGTCGCTCGGCTATAAGCGAGTGTTCTTGGGCGGCGTACAAATACTTGCATCCCTCGCTCGGGCGGCCAGATCCGCACTGTAGGTAAAATACCGCTTGGTCTCTCTGCGTGAGTTCTAACCGCCAAGCGAGCATCGCTGAGCGAGTATTGCTGAGCGAATACTTATCTTTGACAGATTTTGTCGCTAAGACAAATTAGGGGTGAGAGAGTTTTGGCCAGCAGTATGAACAGCCATAATATACCTATGTGTCTCTTTTATTGACACGAGATCTATATCTTTTGTCCATTTGTTCAGCGAGAAAATAGTAGATAGCTTATTGCTTCCTCGTCGGAGGTGGGACAAGTACCTAAAACAAGCATTGACTATTTTTGAATTGTCAAAATGAAAGGCTGCTATAACTAATAGCCATTACGCACTGTTGACTTGTCGCCGGAGACTTGGTCTCTCGGCGACCAAAATATAGTCAGTTAGGGCCAGGAGATCAAGGCGAGCGTAGTGTTTCGTCATTCGTCAAGAATGACGTCGAAGAAGCTGCAATAGTAGCGGTCGTCTCGAAAGTTGCTCGCAGTGTGAACGCTTCCATTTGAACCCGTGCTCCTATTGGTCGCCGTCGAGCAGCAGTTGCTTGTGCGTCGCCACTGCGCGGTGTGTCGCCGAGTCGCCCGGGAGACCGGCGAACAAGTGCATAAACACCTATTTAAACTATAAAAAGTCACAGTCGCCGTCGACCAAATCTCAGTCGACCAAGTCTCAGTCGACCAAGTATCTGGCGACCAATCGACAGTGCGTAATGGCTCTAAATTTGAAACTATTTTCAGGATTTAGAGAAGTTAGGTCGTAAAATAGGCTTTGCGACTGATAAGAAGAATTTCCACATCGTGTCTCTGGGACAAGGTCAGGAAGTGGTTGCTGAAGAGGCCATGGGTATCGCCTCTGTTAACGGCCACTGGGTCATCTTGCAAAACATTCACTTGGTCGCCAAGTGGCTTTCAGGGCTTGAGAAGAAAATGGAAGAGTGCTTCGAAAATCCTGCGGATGAGTATAGGTTTGTTAAGATGATCAAATATAATATATTCCTATCTCACTTTAACACGTCGACTGTGCAACTTCAAAATTATACATTAACCTCTCAAGTGTTTCAAGGTTTTTGTTCAAGCATTCTTTCGTGAGCATTTGTAAACAAGCAATCGTAGATGAGCAACAAATGCTTTCCCGCGAGCCCAGCATTCACTTTCGAGCAAAACTATGAACGTTCGAGTCGAACATTCCCTTGCAAGCTTGAACATTCGAATACGATCTCGTTAAATGTCATTCATTCGTTAATACTATTGACCAAGAAGGTCACAAACACTTAAGATCAAGGAACAATTCCTTGCTTTACAAGTGGCTAGTAATATTCCTACATAGAGCGTTTTACGAGTATTTGCGAGAACATTCGAATGAGGACGTTCCTTAAGGCAATTGAAATGTCATACGTGATTGACAGAGATTTGACAAGACTAAAACTTTGTACAGGGGAGTACCACATGTGGGTCACGCACAGGGAACGTGTTAAATGATAAATTGTTATTCTATCTTATTTCTTATCTTATTAATTTATTTTTATAAATGTGAAAGTATGTGACTCTTTGACGCAAAAACTACTGAACGGGCTTGATGGAACTACAGAAATATCAACAAACACATATGCTATCCATACTTACATATCAATCAATCTGCTTAGCCTTTTCCCTATTATGTTGGGGTCGGCTTCCAGTCTAAATGGATTCAGCTGAGTACCAGTGTTTTACATGGAGCGACTGCCTATTTGACCTCTACAACCCAGTAACTGGGTAACACAGTACCCCTTGGCAAGACTGATGTTAGTTCTCAAGCTTCTGACTACCCGTAACGACTGTCAAAGATCTAATAAATATAATAAAATATAAATGCGAAACTTGCGAAAGTAACTCTGTCTGTCCGATAACTTTTCACGCTTAAACCCTATACCGATTTAGATGAAATTTGTTATGGAGATAGTTTGAGACCCCGAGAAAGACATAGGATAATTTTTATCCCGCAAATCCGGTAAGTTTTTGAAACGGGGGGTGGAATTTTGTAAGCTAAACTAATAATTTCTCAAGTAAGGCGGCCCCCACACACCTAAAGTACAAACATTTTCTTAATGTCCCTCGGCAAACTTCGTGTTTCGTCATTCATCGGATTTCTATCAGTTGCCCTTGGCACTTGATGCAGACCGCACGCTCTCTATCAACTTTTAACGTAAAGTAATTTATTAAGCTCTATATATTTCACACGGAAATCAAAACTGAAATTCGGAAATGTGATGATTGCCGAAGGACATCAAGAAAATAGTTGTACTGTACAATATTACTACGAAAAATTTAAAAAAAAATAAAAATAGTAAAACATTTTTTTTGCAAGTTCTATTATCGTTTTTGATTACTTAATCACGGCATAATTTTCTCCTTGACTTGCTTCATAAAACTGCAATACGAACAACGAGTTAAAATAAGTACAGTTTTGTTATACGATTTTTTTTTGTTCTTTTGACCTTAAAGGTCACGAAAATTTTGCGATTTAAAAAAAAACAGTTATTCAAAATTGGTACATGGGAGTTCTACTCGTGCATTTGTAATGAAGTATTATGTAGAAATAGCCAATAAAAAGCCAATGTCACTTTTTGGGTCTACAAAACACTGTGTGACTTTATCGGGATAAGCGTTAATCAAGATAACCAGGTTATAAGTTTTTGTAACCTTGATTACATTATATTGTATTCTATTAACACTACAACTACTAACTATTATCTCTACTATATATCTATCTGTGTGCAAGAAATCATTGAAATCAGTTTAGTCGTTTTAGTGTGATTGAAATACAAACTTTCACATATAAAATGGTTTCACTGACTTTTGAGAATTTGAACTCTTTGTTTTCAAAGGTTGTTTTTGAGTGCAGAGCCCGCCGGTGATCCAGCGTACCACATAATTCCGCAAGGAATCCTAGAGTCATCCATCAAAATAACCAATGAACCACCGATCGGCATGTGGGCTAACTTGCATAAGGTAAACTACTTTTAACGGTATCTTTTAAAAAAAGAAGTTAATATAATAATCAATAATCGTCTACTTTGTCTCTGTCACCGCTGACACAATACTTCATAAAAGATAGCTTGATCTCTGTGACAGCTGTCAATACAGTAACTAGCGCTTGACAGGCTAACAATAACGTAACAATAAAAAAAAACGTCAGTTTGACATACGTCGCAGAGATCAAGTTAGCTGACCAAACCAATTCTAATTAACATAAAAATAAAAAATAAAGTTATTTTTGGCAAGTACTCGTTCTATTAATAATTTACGTTTTCACAAAAGCCGAAAGTAACTATCTATTTGTCTATTTGTTGTTTGTTAGTTTTTAACGCCACCACTTTTGATGGTACAGATGTTACTGTAAAAGCCCGAACTACGATAAACCTATGATTTACCGGTAAAACCCAAGATTTACCTGTAAAACCCTAGATTTAGCAGTAAGACCTAAGATTTACCAGTAAAACCCAAGATCTACCAGTAAAACCCAAGATTTACTTGTATAACCCGAGATTTACTAAGTCTTACTGGAACGGTTCGAAATGAACTATGACAATCGCTAATTTCGGGCTTTTACTATACTTCACTTCACTTCTTGTTTGAATGGCAACAGTTACTATACTTCATAAAAGATAGCTTGATCTCTGCGACAGCTTTCAGTATCAATACAGTAACAATAGCGCTTGGCAGGCTAACAATAACGTATACGTCAGTTTGACATATGTCACACAACCACACCACACGGTAAATCTTAGGATTTATTTACCTCAAAGACTGGCAAATATTGAAAATAAATTATTATGTCCGGTTTATGGCACTATAAGCTCGCCTATTACTTGGGACCATATTTAAGTCCCACACCGAAAATTTGGGTGTACTTTAAGTGCACAGATGTAAATTGCAAAAAAACGAAATGTCTTTTTTCACAATCTTGAAAAAAAGAAAGTAAAAAAACTTGTCACCGTCGTTTTTTTTTCTGCATTTGATTTTGTTTTCAGAAAAAGTGAAACACTGAATTTGGTTGTTTTATTTTGAATTAAAGTCAAATTATGTTAAAATAACTGGGTACCTATTATTATGAACTTAGAAAATAATTAATTTATTACAATCAGGATCATCTTTTCTTTCAAATTAGGAAAATCCCCGTCCGTAAATGGTAAACTTCAGTGGTGTTGCCAATTATTTTACAATGCATGCCCTCGAAAAGAGCGGTTTTCCAAGCAGCCAAACTGTGCGGAAAGTGGCACTTTTTTTCACTAGTGCTTTTTACTTTCCTGTATTTTTTTAATTTTTAACTCCAACGTCAGCCCGACGCAGAGTTTTTATTATTTGAGAAAAGTTTTAAAAATTAGTTATGTACAGATTATCATTCATATAGAAGGTAAAATAAAACTAATACTTTATTTTAGGCATTTTTAATTACTCTGGATTTAGATTTTGATAAATTAATTAATTTTAAATATTCATTAAATATGTTTGGCAGAACGTATAATTATTTTGCTCGTGCCTTATTGCGTTACGATTTGACAGCTATTCGCACATGCGCAGTAGTTATGCCCGAGGAACTATTAGTTAATCTGTGGATATGCTGAACGCGCTTGAATAAGCCCGCCATTTTATTAATTTCATTTTATTAATTTATTTATTTCCTCGCACAATGCATAGTAAAATGTTGTATGATACACGTACGTAAGATGATTTCCGACTTGTGTCGATTTATCCACTCACTCGCTTCGCTCGCTCGTGAATAAAAATGCCACTCATCGGAAATCACCTACCTGCCGCACTTGTAGCATAAATAACTATTAAGACATATATGTAATAATTAACAAAAAACAAATGGTACTTTCTTATTAAACAAAAAAAACACAACTCATAAACGATAACCGCCTTACCATTTTTTTATTTTCCACAGGCTCTCGACTGCTTCAGTCAGGAGACTCTGGAGATGTGCAGCAAGGAAGCGGAGTTTAAATCCGTCTTATTTGCTCTTTGCTACTTCCATGCCGTGGTAGCAGAAAGACGGAAATTCGGTCCACAAGGGTGGAACAGGTACTTTTTACTGACTTATTGTAGGTCCGGTTTGAAACCAAAAACTTTATATGCATTTTAATTCTATTCTAGGTCTAATATGGGGTGGTCACAGAGTGTTTAAGCAAGCATATTCAGGGCGAAAAGTAGATAGCTGAATAGATACGGCTTGCTGTGAGATCAACATGAATATATCTTAACATTTCTAGCGCACAGCCTTTTAAAGTCGAAACAATCTCAGTTATTTAAGTCTCAGATGGAAAGCCCACAAATTCTTCGTCAGATTTGCCTATTAATTCTGTGTCAAGCCGCAACTAATCAAATGAAAATGAACCGCCTGTGCTTTATGGAAATCTGAAAATCCCTGACCAAAAGGCTTATATCTCATACATATTTTCGGTGTCCTCTCAGCAAGCCGCTCCTACATTTAGCTATCAAGGTTTCGTCCTAAATCGTTTGCTCGAAAACTCTGCCAGCTCCCCCTCTACAACAATTATTTTGGCATTAAATGGTGTAGTGCTTCAATGAACTTATGACACTTGAATGACATTGATAGGAGCGGGAGGGTAAACATTTGTTAAAGGGGTTTAAGTACTTTAATTGAAAAAGTGAGATAGTGGCTTTGGTTCCGACTTTGGTCACGCGTCAATAGATCCTTGTAGGCGCTATATGATGACTCTGATTTTAGGCTGTGATTAACTCTTGAATATTGATAAATGGAATCAGTCAAGGCATTATAAGGGTCTAAACAGACAACATTAACATGAACTGCAAGCCAGCTGGAAAGCTGCAGTTTGGACGTAGTTTTTAGGGTTCCGTACCAAAGGGTAAAACTGGGACCCTATTACTGAGACTCCGCGGTCCGTCTGTCTGTCTGTCTGTCACCAGGCTGTATCTCATGAACCGTGATAGCTAGACAGTTGAAATTTTCACAGATGATGTATTTCTGTTGCCGCTATAACAGCAAATACTAAAAACAGAATAAAATAAATATTTAAGTGGGGCTCCCATACAACAAACGTGATTTTTGTGCCGTTTTTTTGCGTTAGTGGTACGGAACCCTTCGTGCGCGAATCCGACTCGCACTGGGCCGGTTTTACTTTTTGTGCATTTGCCTGCATCGGAACTGCCAACCATATGCGCAGTCCATTCCGCATGAAAGCTGCGTTTCGTTGGCAATAAGCAGTTGCCGTGCAGTTTTATTGACAGTTGTTTGGCTGTCCGTCTATATTTAGACCCCTACAAGACACTCATGTCTAGTACATTTTCGTTTTTTACCCGACTGCCGAAGGAGGGTGATGTGTTTATCAGTCTATGTATGTATGTAAGTATGGTTTGTTCCTATATGGCGTTCCAGCGACCAAACGCGTTGGCTGATTTTGATGATTCGTACGTCAATCGATTCGTCTTAACCCTGCAAGTGTTGCTGGCTGCATTAAAATTGGACAATAAAAAAATGGCGGATTTTGGGTGCCATATTGTGGGGGCCCATATTTTTTTTTCTTCCATACCCGTTGTGTGGGGTATCAAAATAAGAGATGATTTCAAAAATATATAATACTTATATGTTTAAATGTACCTAATTCGAAAAAAAATCGTCTTTTTAGTTCGTTTTTGAAAAAGTCGGTTATTTTGTTTTTTTTTTTTATTTATAACTTTTTTGTTAGATAATCGGGTTTTTTGATTTAACTTTTTTTTGATGGATGAAGTTCTTCTGCAGAGTGTATCCATTCAATTTCGGCGACCTGACGATCTGTGTGTACGTACTGTACAACTACTTGGAGGCCAATCCGCGAGTGCCTTGGGAAGACTTACGCTATCTTTTCGGCGAGATCATGTACGGCGGGCACATCACCGACGACTGGGACCGCCGGCTCTGTCGCACTTTCCTGCTCGAGTATATGCAGGCGGAATTGGTAAGTCGCATCATTGAAATTCTATACTAATTAAAGGTGCAATTCGTTTGAAAACATGATCGATGATCGTAAACAACCACCCTTGTGAACAAACTTCAATCAACCACAATCAAATTCAATGAATGAGAGTGGTATGATATTCTTTAATATCGATTTGCACCCTTAGTTAAAATTAGCCTTTCAAATTATTATAAATTAATATCGGTCAGAGATTCTTGAACAAAAACAATAATTCTTTCCAAATTCTAATATGAACAAACTGCCAGAGCTCAAATTTTGTAATTATAGAATACTAGCTTAGCCGATAGACATTGTTCTGTCCAAACTGAGTGTATAATTATTTACCACTGTTCAAGGTGGACCAATGAGCTGGTAAAAACAGCGAGAATCCGTTGGATACGCATCAAAGACGCTCAGGACAGGATAAGGATACTTGAGGGAGACCTATGTACAGCTGTGGACCGTTTTTAAACTGAAAATATAAATTTATATTTATTTCCAAACTGAGTTTATATTTTTTTTTAAAGGTGACTCATTTGGAGGTACTTTTTTCAAAACTAAAAATAATAATGAATAAACAACACAACAACGCTTTCTGGATGCTATTGCGGTTGCCACGACGTTGCAGTGCATCGGGAATGTTTGGTGCAGCTCATACGGATGGCTTTCATGCTATCATGCGTAAGAAAGCGGCTTCCTTACTGCAACGCTTACGTGGCACTCGGAACGGCATCCTGAGAATGATTGTTGGCAGAGTGGACTGCCCCATCCAAAGACACTGGGTGTAAGTAGGTATAGGTTTATGTTAAATAGAATTAAGTACTTATAACACTAACATAGCACAATCAGTTACTAACCACTTACAAGTTATGGACTGCTGTAGGTCTGAAATAAAGATATTTCATATTTTTATAAACAAATTTATCGGGTTTTCTTTACTGTCGTAAAAAAGAACCATTCTTTGCATTTATTTTTTAAAGATTATTTATTTCAATTGTTGTCCGTAACTACAGTTGCAGTTACAATTTTTGATGACTCTATATTTGGCGAATAACGCGAGTAATGTTGGTTCGTACGCGGCTTATCCGTATAGACTTTACATAGCCCCAAAGGAAAAAGTCTAGGGGAGTGATGTCACAGGATCTAGGCGACCGACTGACCGATCCGTAGCGCGAAATTAACTATTCACCTACTTGTTCTTGCAATAACGCCATGGTTTCACGTGCTGTGTGGCAAGTGGCACCGTGTTGTTGGTACCAAATGTCCTGGAGATCACGGGCTTCAATTTCAGGCAACAAACAATTATCATGGCACGATAACGATCGCGAATACCACTCGAAATACTCGGACGCGTCATACAAAACTGTAACTGCAGAGTGGACCATGATACGGACAACATTTTAAAGAAATAATCTTTAAAAAATATATATAAAGATTGGTTCGTTTGTATGATAATATAACTCGATAACTATACTTTATTCAAATATGAAATATTAATTTTGAATGAAATACCTGAATGAAATGAATCAATAGATATAAATAATAAAAGAATATCTGACACGCTGTCCATATTGCCGAATCGGATTAAAACAATGGTAATTTCTATTGTGTCTGCTTGTTGACACTTGAAGGTCTAAGCTAAAGCTAAGGAACTAATTCGGACTATTACGTACGAACATTAACGAAAGAAAACAAAACAGACAGCATTTCTTTTTAACCCCCGCTGGAAAAAGAGGGGTGTTATAAGTTTCACGTGTGTTGCTGTGTATCTGTGTGTCTGTGGTATCATAGTGCCTAAACGGATGAACCGATTTCGATTTAGTTTTTTTTTTGTTTGAAACGTAATTTTGTCGAGAGTGTTCTTAGCTATGTTTGAATATAATCGGTTCAGCCGTTCAAAAGTTATGGGCATTTTACTGTTTGAATCGGGGTGTTTTCGCAAGATAAATGTGTCGGGGGTTTTTAAATTTTGAAATTTTACTTGTTATTTATATATACAGGTGAGTTTTTGAAGTGGCTGTGGATGGCCAAATCCGAAACTATGATGAATAGCGAAAAGGACACAAAATAGTCACGAAGCCAAATTTGATGAAAAATTAAAATTCACCATTGGAATTTTGAAAAATGATTGTAATGCTGAATAAAAGTGCAATAACTGAGTTGTCTAAGCCGGCTTTTTGTTGAAAGTAATAGTCATCATTTGGGGAGGGAAAAAAAGATTTTGTAAAAAATAGCCCTCTCCTTATGTTTTCCCTGTCATTACTTCCCAGAAATTGATCCTTATTAGCAACACTATTGAATGGTTTAATAATACATGATCAAATGATTTTCTTTTTCAAAATCAACGGTACCTATAGATGCCTAGCTGGGTATATTGATTTTTAGGGTTCCGTACCCAAAGGGTAAAAACGGGACCCTATTACTAAGACTCCGCGGTCCGTCTGTCTGTCGGTCTGTCTGTCTGTCTGTCTGTCACCAGGCTGTATCTCATGAGCCGAGATAGCTAGGCAGTTGAAATTTTCGCAGATGATGTATTTTTGTTGCCGCTATAACAACAAATACTAAAAATACAATATAATATATACTATGTGGAACTCCCATACAGAAACGTGATTTTTTTGCCATTTTTTGCGATAATGGTATGGAACCCTTAGTGCGCGAGTCCGACTCGCACTTGGCCGGTTTTTCAAAATTCCAATGATGTAGTTTTATTTTTCTTCAAAATTTACCTCTTGACTCTTTTGTGTTACCGCTTTTCCTTATAGTTCCGGATTTGGCCATACACGCCCACTTGCAAAACTCACCTGTATATCTCGAATTGAACTTTTTTTCCCAGGTGGACGGAGAATTGGCACTAGCTCCGGGCTTCATATCGCCACCGAACTCTGATTACGTTGGCTACCATTCCTACATAGACGATTACTTACCAGACGAAACACCTTATCTATATGGATTGCATCCTAATGCTGAAATAGGATACTTGACTACTGTTTCCCAGAGACTCTTCAAGGTATGTTCCTTACCATATAGAATGCTAGGCTAAGCTGGATATAGGGAAAAATACTTCGGTGACTCAGGTACCCAACGAGAGTAACAGCAAGACCAAGGCTCTGCTGGCCTTCCTTTATGAGCTGGGGTGGATTGGTGGACGGTTTTAACTTACCATATAAAACAAACAAACTATTTGTCTTACTAAAAAGTAAAGTAAGTTCCAGAGTGACGACCGCATACCGGTAGGCTTATTATGTATCTTTTGCAAGAGCAAAACGATAGCGATCAAACGCTTTATTTCATACTAGCTGACCCCCGCAGCTTCACTCCCGTCAAAATTATAGCCTATGTTACTCGGAAATAATGTAGCTTTCCATGGGTGAAAGATTTTTTTAAATCGGTCCAGCAGTTTCGGAGCCTATTCGGTACAAACCAAAACATCTTATCTCTTAATAATATTGGTATAGAAAAGTCGTAATTACCTGCAGTGTAGTTATGGTAGGTCCTACACAATCGTTTGCTAATCGCTTGCTGTTTGTCAAATGAACTTATTTAAAAACAAAAAAAACCTCCAACAATTTTAAAACTTTTGTATTGAAGAGCAATTATTGCGCAATAATCGCTGTCGTTTTGCTCTTGCAAAATCTACGTAATAAGCCTGCGGAAGGGCGGAGCGTTAGAACGCGGCGCCTTTTACAAGGTTTAGTCAGTAAAAGATTTAAAAAGATCTTTGGCCCACACTAAGAATTTCTGCCTGTATCGTGGCTGCGTTTACAAACCATTCCTCCGGCATCCAGATCCGGAACAGTTATCTGTAGGCCATAAAAATATTTGTTCCTTGCGGCAGACGTGCCGATCGCTCAACCACTACGCCAACCGAGTCGTCCAAGGTGTACCATCATCATCATCATGTTAATTTATTAATTAATCATGACTTTTAATGTCCCCACTGCTGGGAGATAGGCCTCCTCTTTGTGTGAGGGAATGGACCGTAATTCTCCACGCGAGCCCAATGCCAGTTGGTGGATGTTACAAATTGGTTTGATTTTTTGGTTTTAGGACGGTTTCCTCGCGATGTTTTCCTTCACCGTTTTGAAAGCAGTGATGATGAAATAATTTACTCATAATAAAGCACCTGCCTGGGTTTGAACCCACGATCTAAAACTTGAAAGTCGCGGCCGATACTACTGGACCACCACTGCTCTATAAGCCCACCACTGCTTCAATGTGGACCAATGAGCTGGTAAAAACAGCGAGAATCCGTTGGATACGCATAAAAGACGCACAGTACCGGATAAGGATACTTGGGAGAGACCTATGAACACAGCTGTGGACCGTTTTGAAACCGTTTTGAAACTGAAAATATAAATTTATATTTATTTCCAAATAAGTACTGTCATTTGGACGCACGGTTGGCGCAGTGGCTGATCGATTGACTACTGCGCTGCGTGTGGCGGGTTCGATTCCCGCACGGAACAAATATTTATGACCTACAACAACTCGCATTGGACTCGCAAGGTGAATTACAGTCCATTCCCTCTCACTTAGAGGAGGCCTGTGTCCCAGCAGTGGAAACATTAAAAGTCATGATTTATTAATAAATTAACATAATCATGATGATGATGGTACATCTTGGGCGACACGGATTGCGTAGTGGTTGAGCGATCGGCACGTCTCCCGCACGGAACAAGTATTTTTAAGGCCTACAAATAACTGTTCCGGATCTGGATGCCGGCGGACTGGTTTGTAAACGCACCCACGATACAGGAAGAAATTCCTAGTGTGGGGCAACGTTTTTTTTTTTAAACTAAAAAGATATCCGCTCGTAATGATAATTTAGTAACCTAACGAGATACGAAATCTAAATAAATCATTAACTTTCTAAGGTGGTGTTTGAAATGCAACCGAGAGACAGCGGCGCTCAGGCAGCAGGCGGTCAGAGTAAAGACGAATTGGTAACTACCTTGCATCCTACAAGTAGCTAATAAACAACTCATCTTCATTATCCATTGTTACATGATCTAATTCCGCCGAGCCCATTCCATCATCGGACTACAAGACGTACGGCGACGTACCATCGGTACATGGGGGACATCCCATCCCTACGCCCTAAACGTTTTGGAAATTCTTTAATTTTGCGTACAGCTAAGGAGTGGCATTCCCAGCTGAAGTCTGTGTTACCCGATAGCTAAAATCTAGAGATTTTTAAGTCAAGAGTAAAAGGTTACTTCTATGCAAGCCTGATTCAACGTCGACCACATCATCGCTTACTATAAGGTAAGATAGTGGTCAAGCGTGAGCCTATCAATAATAATTTAAAAAAACTTCAATTCAGAATTCTAATAGTTACCGATTTTGGGAACAATAGACTCAATGCCATACAAAACAAACTTTAAATTTCGTTGCAATCACGGTTTTTAAAGACTCTTTAATCGATACAAATGGCAACTCAAATAAATTTAATATCAATTTTAATTAAACTATCACATTTTAATTCAAATTTGCATGGAGAATTTAAATTAAGAATCTGCAAATCAGAATTTGAACTATGCATACTGGTTATAAAGTTTTTTTTTTAAACAAGGACATATTCTGTATTTAAATATGTTTAAATAATCTCTTCTTTCATATATTATTGTAAATTCGTAATCTCTTTGATATTTCCTTAGATCCGATTATTGATAGAAGACTTCCTAGACAGAGTACCGGAACCTTTTAATCTGATTGAACTGATGGGGAAAGTTGAGGAGTTGACTCCCTACACCATCGTAGCCATCCAAGAGTGTGAACGAATGAACCGCCTCATGGGCGAGATCCGAAGGTCGCTGAAGGAAACGGAGTTAGGTCTCAAGGTATGATGTTAACTTGTATAGCAAAGTGTCTCACAGAGAATGTCAGGCATTTTCTGTGAGACACTTTTCTATACATCGTCCCAATATGGAATACTAGCTGTCCCACGCGGCTTCGCTCCCGTTGGCTACCTACCTACCCATCTACCCTACTTACATGATTGTTGCGTAACTTAAACCGTTTACGCAGCGCACGCAACGGAAGCTCTCAAAAAGCAATACTTTTGCCCGTTTTTGCAACATTTTTCATTTATGCGCCGCTCCTATTGGTCGTAGCGTGATTTTATATAGCCTATAACCTTCCGCGATAAATGGACTATCCAACAGATACTGGTTACTGGTTGAGAATTTTTCATTTTCAACCAGTAGTTCCTGAAATTAGCGCGTTCAAACAAACAAGCAAACAAACTCTTCAGCTTTATAATATTAGTAAAGATTTACTTAAAGTAAATAAGTAAGTTAAAGTTAAAGTTAAATAAGTTAAAAAAAAAATCTTGACACATTATTTCATGCTACATAATTTATCTAGTAGGAGACACGCTTCGATCGACAATTTATTGAACACATATCTGAGTATTTTCGCAAGATCGTGTCATAAACACGACATCTTGCAAAAATACTCCGATTAAAACAATAAACGGCCATAATTTTAGAACGGCTGAAACGGTTTTCATCAAACACAGCTAAGAATACTCTCGATAAAGTCCCAATTCAAACAAAAAATAAAACGAAATCAAAATAGGTTTATCCGTTTAGGAGCTGTGATGCCACAGACAGATACACAAACACACTACATATTTTACAATTATTACATTTACAGGAAATGCAAATGAATCGCTAAGTACTATTGTAACAAAGGTTATCTATATCAATAAAGTTATATTATATTATTATAATATGATCACATATTTTCGTTAAACCCTGTTTAAGTCAAAGGCAAATATATTTATTCAACTAGGCCAATAAACGGCACTTTTGAACGTCAAATAAATTAAAATTTACAAGTAAGTAATAAAAATTAATTCTACCGTATAATCGGAAAGTAGCTTGTTATGGAGAAGAACGCACAAGAAACTCCATACTTACTCTTTGTAAAAAAAGTGTTTTACAATAGCACTACACACTATACTACGTACAGGTATAAAGTATTAAAAGCATTAACAGGTATATAAATTATTTTGATAAATAGGAACATGGTTCTCACATACTTACAAATATTGCAAACATATGTAGTGTGTTTCTCAAGGACTGTTTTTACATAGAGCTTATCCAACAAGACGTCCTTTAATTCAACCAGGGTGAGCTGACCATCAGCGGTGACATGGAGAAGCTGATGGAATCTCTGTTCATGGACCATGTGCCGGAGGCGTGGAGCAACCTGGCTTACCCCAGCCTGTTGGGCCTGGCCGCGTGGTACTCTGATCTTTGCATGCGACTCACCGAGCTTGAGAACTGGACCGGGGACTTCACCGTATGTTGTGCTGATAAATCTTTAGGAATATAGGGACTTGGTACCACTGTTCAAGTCATAGTAATTTAGTTGGCTGTACAGGGTGTAATGGTGGGAGCATTGGTTGCGGCCCCGACTTAAGAGTTGTAGGTCGTGGGTTAGAACCCGAGCAGGCGCATTACTTTGTGTAATTTATTTCATCACCGCTGCTCTAAAAACGGTGAAGGAAAACATCGTGAGCAAACTGGCATGTCCTAGAACCAAAAATTCGAAGACATGTGACAGCTATCAACGCGCACTGAGCCCGCGTGGTGGATTAAAGCCCACTCCCTCTATAAGAGGAGGCCTGAGTCCCAACAGTGGGAACATTAAAAAAAAAGCCTGTTGATTATGATGATGAGACAGGGTGTAATTGAAACAACGCAATAGGGATTATTCCTGTATAGAAAAATGTTAATTCTATTTACTGCGTCAGTGATATTATTATCAAATAATATTAGACACGTATTTTTTGCTTTATCAAATCAAAGTTCAGGACTGGGGGCTTGTGACGTCACTTTTGAGTAAAAAGTGTACTAAAACGTGAAGCCACACGAATTTCAACGCACTGTTTAATCGTCATTTCATGTTTACGAAAAGAAAAATACGTGGCCAATGCGTGGCCAATATTTTTTATTAATCTACCTGAGGACGGACTAAAATAATTTTAGTCATCATCCATATGCATATGGCGCTATTTCAGTTACTTTTCTTGTACCAGGCCCCTCAGAAAGTATTGCGAAAAAAAGTTTTTATATATGGGAGACTGGCCAGTTATAATGTTTTTCGAAAATATGATTATTTATAAGTAAAAATAAGTAAGTTCCAATTTCAAAATTTCCCTCCACATTTTTTGCGAGTTAATTCAAAGTATTGTGTCTCACTGAAATATGGATCTGCGCCGGGAACATTTTAGAGCTATGATTTTATACGATTTCAAGTGTCGCCTGAAACCGGATGAATCGTACGATAGACTTCAAATGGCATTCATGGATGAAGGCCCTTCCAAGGCAACCGTGTATCGTTGGTATAACGAATTCAAGCGCGGTCGACCAACTTTGGGGGATGACGAAAGAAGCGGTCGCCCTTTGACGGCTGTTACCGAAGAAAACGTGCTAGCAGTGAAAAATTTAATCCAAGACAATAGGCGAATTACATATCAGGAGATTCAACACATATTGAAGATTGGATCGGGAAGCGTTCACGAGATTCTACACAGCCATCTTCGCGTGAGGAGGATAGTATCACGCTGGGTGCCGCACAACCTCACCGATGCTCAGAAGCAGGCCCGGGTGGAATGGTGCCGTGATATGCTTAACAAATTTGAAGCAGGCTCGTCTCGGCGTGTTTACGACATCGTTACAGGTGATAAGTCCTGGATTTATCAATACGACCCAGAAACCAAGCGCCAGTCGACTGTTTGGGTGTTTCAAAATGAGCCAACGCCTACCAAAGTGAAGCGATCTAGAAGCGGGGGTAAGATTTTGATCGCTAGCTTTTTTAATTTGACTGGCCACTTGGTATCAATTCCCTTACGGGATCAAAGAAGCATTAATGCCGAATGGTATACTACCAAATGTTTGCCAGAAGTTTTCTCTGTTATAAGCAACAAGCGACCAAACACAGGGCTCCGCGGGCTACTGCTCCACCACGACAATGCACCTGCGCACACCGCACTCAAAACGAGGGACTTCCTGGACAGCACGCCAGTCAAACTCCTGGGTCACCCTCCTTACAGCCCTGATCTAGCACCGTGTGACTTCTTTTTATTCCCAAAAATAAAAAATCAGCTCAAAGGGATACAATTTTCGTCGCCGGAAGATGCGCTGGCTGCGTTCGAGCAGGCTGTAAACGAGGTGTCTGCGGCGGACTGGAAAAAGTGTTTTGAAAACTGGTTTAGGCGCATGAATCTTTGTATAGAGGCTGGTGGAAAGTACTTTGAAAAGATTTAATAAAAATATATGTACGTATAGAACAATTTTTTTTAGTTTCGCAAAACTTTCTGAGTGTCCCACGTATTTAGAAGATGTTTTTTTTTTCTTAGATGACGTCTTCTTGAGATTGATTAAAATTACAATTATAATAGCAATATTACATCAACGTGGATAATAGGGTAGTTGACAAAAATATCTATTAAGTCCGTCAGTTAGATAATATAAAAATATTGGACACGTATTTACTTTTGCCACGTAAACAAAAAATTACGACGATACAGCGCGTTGGAATATCGTGTGACGTCACGGTGTGCTACACTTTATCCTGACAAAGTGATGTCACAAGCCTCCAACTTTGATGCGCTTTATCTTTGTCAATTTTTATTTATTTGGTTGAGCAAAAAATTCGTCATTTATTTTTATTGCCTTTATATTTAGTATGTATGTATTTATGTATATATTACATAGCATATGTATTTATCTGTGTATCTATTATAATTATAGTATTTTAACTATGTTAATGTAACACCAACGAAAACCCCACTTCAAGTCCAGACAATTACTGTCCATACCAGGTTGCCTGTAGAGATGTACAACTCGAGTTAACTCGAGTTGCGCCTAACTCGAGTTGACTCGAGTGGTATTCTTCCGAACTCGAGTTGCTATCACTAAAATCAAAAACAAAATATATCATAGAACAACCAAATACAAACATGTCAAACATTTAAACTATTATTTATTAAATGTTTTTTTACAATAATATCAATATTTATAAAGTTTGAACCAAAAAAAGGTAAAACCAAAACACTAACCAACATTAAAAAGCACCTCGAAAGCCAGGCGTTCAGAAATAATAAGATAAAAATAAAATACAAAAGTATCCATTTTACGTTGTAAAGTTGTATTTTTTTAATTATTCGGCTTATAACCGTTAAACGTGTGTTTGTTTACAAATAGTTTTTCTCCAGTGAATATGGTATAAAGTTTACGCATATTTTTTTCTTTCTTAACCTGTTTTGTCCCACTCCTGGGCAAATGCTTCCCCCATTCCTTGCCTTTGCCTCGCCGATTCTCGAGAAAGTTATCCAATTTATCTGCCAAATACATATGTAAAATAGTAGATTATTAACCAAGGGGATAAAGCAGTGTCTTCTGTCGCGGGTGACGATTTAAATCGCGAGCGTAACGAAGGACTCGAGGTTTAATCCCGAGCGTAGCGAGGGTGTTAAAAACTTAAATCACAAGCAAAGCGACGAGTCCGGAGTGTAGCAAGGGATTTAAGTTCACCCAAGACTAAGACAGCTTTATCACCGAGGAAAATACTCTACTTTTCGTACCATTTGCGAAAAAAATAACACAATAATAATATGAGATAGGCATTTAAATAATAGGCATAATATAAAATAATGAAAATTGAAAGTAAAATAAATTAAAATAAACTTAACGTTTATGTATTTGAAGAAAACAAAAACGCGGCAAATTCCTAGACTAATATTTTTTTGTCGGAAAAGCAAAGGCATCAAGCTCATACGGCCTCGTCGGTTTTCGTAATTTTATTTAATATTCATAACTGCATAATAAATGCGTATTCCTTTTTCAAAAAGATGTATAATGCTTTATATACAAACTCAATGGTGTAAACACAGATGTAGTTCAGTATAAATTTCGGTAAGTATTCCAAATTTAAATCACATTCTCTCCCTAGAGGATGAATGAAATTCAGTACAATTTTCTTTCCCTGTTTTTAACAGATTAAAAATGACTATTGTTATGTTCGCTTATAAATTTATTAAAATTTATTTTCTATTTTTTTAGTACATAAGTACAGTATTATTTATAAACTAATATTAAAAATAAAATAAGAATAAAGATATGTACATTTACGGGGCGTCAAAAAATTCGTCCACATCGCTGTCAACAGGAAAAGTGCCCAGAAGGCTGGCAGTATTGCCACGTTGGATGGCAATGCTGATTCTTTGGCAAAAAAAAAGGCCAGCCCTCTGGTCTCGAGAAGAGTCGACCAACCGTTTGGCGATATCCCGAAATAATATGTGAGCACTCGGACCCCATGGCCCTAGTGTTTCAACCCCAAACGGCTCAAACACATAATTAATTGTTCGCTTTTTGTGGCATAGAATGTCACTTTTTTGAGCAAGTGGTACGAAAAGGTGGTTTTTATCAAATAAATAATTGGTTCTAACGTAACTTCGTTCTGCTAACTCGAGTTGCGTAACTTGAGTTCAACTCGAGTTATGTGAATTTCAACTCGGGTTAACTCGAGTCGTGTTTATCCCGAGTTGGCCCATCCCTAGTTGCCTGAAAGAGATCGCGCTTTGCGATAAGGCCGCCCATTGTATTTGTATTAATTTTAAGTTTCTTGTTATAATTGTATTTTATGGTGTACAATAAAACATATAATAAATAAATAAATACGGGTCCAATATTATTTGATAATCCCACAGACGGATTAAATAGAATTATCATTTTTCTAGCCAGGAAACATCCCTATTCCGTTCATTCTTACTTCTTATTATACCTAAAATCCCAAAAGAAAAAATATTTAACTTTAAAGACAATACAATACGCATAATGCCTTAATTCTCAGATAATCACGAGATGCCTTTTATCGCGCAAAATTCACATCGTAACCGTGACCCAACTATTCCAGCTGCCACCAGCAGTGTGGCTGGCAGGGTTCTTCAACCCGCAGTCGTTCCTGACTGCCATCATGCAGCAGACGGCGCGCAAGAACGAGTGGCCCCTCGACAAGATGTGCCTCAACTGCGACGTCACCAAGAAGACTAGGCAGGACTTCAAGTAAGCACTTTACCGCTGTTTGTATTAGTGAAAAACGTATCAAAATCACTTAGTTAGCGGAGAAACAGAAATGACGTCGACATACGCGGACAGTGACTGTCTTTTTTAGTTAGAGATGAGCATTATTCGGGCTAACTGGAACTTTAACTACTGCAAAAAATTAAAAAAATTTCATTGATGTATTAAAAAGAGGCAGATACGGGACTGGTCACAGCGCTTGGTCCTACTAAACTAAGTGGTTGCCCGAAGTGGGCACTCAGTCGCGCACGGCACATAGTTGATCACACAGCTCAATAATTTCAGTGTTTTTATGTTTTTTTTTGCAATAAATACGCATAAAAAGACTTCTTTGTGTCGCTAAACAGTGTTTAAATAATACCAGGAAGAAAAATAAGTCACACGGGATCACTTAACACTCGTAAGTACAGTCAAAAACTTTAATTTGTTGAAAATTACAATAATATTTCATGTTTGCTTAGCCGTATTTGTGAGAGCGAGGTAGATATTACATACAAGCGTGAGAGACGATACGCACATATTGCAATGACATTTCATTCATAATAGTAAACATTCGGCCAACATTCGGCGGCTAACGCGATTTCGCTTGCACTACAGCGCCGTCTCTGTCCTTGTGTATCGGTAACTGTAGGTTTGGGACTGGTGATGACACTGAACACAGATGTGTGAGTTTCGGTGCATGTAGTCGTGCGCCGAGCCCAGGTTTTCTGATCGCGATGTTAGCGCGTAACGTATCTTCCTCTTTTTAAAACATCAATATTCGAAATATAATCTTATACCCGTCACAAAACTATCATTAAGAAGTTCCAGTGGCCATCTGTGGTCTTCTTCATCAGTTCCACTTGAGCAAATGATACTTTCTGAGTGCAAATCATTGCATTGTTGACGCAAACACCAAAATCGCTATATGTAGGTATGCATATAATATGTGAGGACTTCCCTCGATTTCCATGAGATCCCATCATCAGATCCTGACCTGATGACCATGGGACTACCTGGATGGTATCAAACAAAAGAAGAATTTTCCAAATCGATCCAGACGTCTGAGTAATCAGGGAACATAAAAAAAAGATTCCGACTTGACAACCGCCTCCCTTTTTTTGAAGTCGAAGTTGATTAATGAACGCATTGATGAATATATATAAAGTTAACAATTATTAGTATTATCTGGGATATGTAGTGTTGAATTGCCAATTTAGACAGTCTACCAGTTGGATACTTATGAATTTCTTCAAAATGTCTATGACAGACTCGTTTGTTCCCATAGATAGTATGATGATCCAATAAAGCTAATTCACCACCAATATCTAAAACCCAAGTTTTAAATTTCTCTTCCCTTTTCTCTGGATTCGGAAACACGTTTTGGGAACACTTTTATTATACGAACAGCAAAAGAGTGGCATTCCCTGCCGAAAACTGTGTTTACCGATAGCTACAACCTGGGAGTCTTTAAGTCAAGAGTGAATAGGTTACTTCTAGGCCAGCGTGCTCCATCGTCGGCCACTTCATCGCTTACCATCAGGTGAGATCACAGGGATAGAGATAGTGGTCAAACGCAAGCCAATTAATAAAAAAAAAACAAAAAAAACAGGTGTAGCGGCATATCTAAAAAACATGAAGCAATTAGGTGTGTAACTTCAATCAGTCATTTGAAGAATGAGGAACTATACTTATTCAGCAGAGCTTGAGGCAGAGAACATAATAAAATCTTAGGATTAAGGATTATATATAATATTTTTCGACCAAGCATGATATTCATGATGTTAGATTTCGCAATATTTTGTATTGTTTTTCCATTTGTCTAATTAATATTTGGGGGTAGGTGGAACAGGGTGTAAAGTCCCACAAACCTCCATAGAAAAGGGAGGATCCTCCGACCAGACGGGTGTTGTGTCTGGTCCGGGCACCTGCCCAACGGTTGTTGTCGGACTGTTGTATGTGTTCTAATCGCTCCGAAAACTTTGCTTGCTCGATTCAGGATTTGTATGACGTCATGTCATTAGTTCGTAAGTGGCGGCGTTGGTGCCGCTACAAATATTGCCATATTTACATACCTACTTTCAACTCTGATTTAATGTGTTCGATGAGTCTTCAATCCACATGATCACTAATAGCTGCACTTGTGTGTAGCTAACTAATTTAACCTAACCTAGCTGTATCAATACCGTGAAACTCTGTTATTGGCTTGTGAGATAATTTTCATCATTTCGCCGTCACTGTGCATTTTATGCAGGCACTAAGATACTAGTAACTTTGACGCAATTGCACTGGGCTGTTCATTGACTTTATTCTGTTATTTTTCTATATTTACTTCAATAATAACATGTGATTAAAATTTTGGGCACAAAATTGGCCCAGTGGTGTCGGCCGCGACTTACAAGCTGTAGGTCGTGGGTTCGAGCCCAGGCAGGCGCTTTACTTTGTGTAAATTACTTCTTCACCACTGCTCTCAAAACGGTGAAGGAAAACATCGTGAGGAAACCGGCATGTCCTAGAACCAAAAATTCGAAGACATGTGACACCCACCAACCCGCACTGGGCCCGCGTGGTGGATTTCGGCCCATTCCCTCTCACAGAGAGGAGGCCTGTGTCCCAGCAGTGGGAACATTAACGGGTTATGATGTGATTAAAATTTTATTACTTGGTTTAGTTTTTTTTTTTTAATATTAAAAGAAGCTTCGAGCATCGAGATAATATTTTTAAATATTTTAACTATTTTTAACCATGTTTTAGTGCCCCACCGCGAGAGGGCGCTAACATCCACGGGCTGTACATGGAGGGCGCGCGCTGGGACACCATGACCGGCGGCATCGTAGAGTCGCACATGATGGAGCTGTTCCCCATGATGCCCGTCATCTTCATCCGCGCCGTCACGCAGGACAAGCAGGAGACCAGGAACGTCTACGAGTGCCCCGTCTATAAGATTCGGTGAGTCAATGTTGTTTTTGATGTTGTCTAAATTCTGCGCTAGATAACAAAAAAATAAAAGTCACTGACCCGACTTGTACCAAAAAGGATAATTACGTAACTCGAAAACATTTTTTTTTGTTTATTGTGATATTTTTTGTAGGAGCTCGTGGCTAAATACTAACAGCCGCACTGGTCGATTATCAAGGTTAAGCAACGCTTGACAAGGCCGGTCCGTGGATGGGTGACCATTTCAACATACCGAGTTTCCTCCGTGCCTCGGCAAGCACGTTAAGCCGTTGGTCCCGGCTGTCATTTGAAGATCTTTGACAGTCGTTACGAGTAGTCAGAAGCTTGAGATCTGACACCAAGTCTTGCCAAGGGGTACTGTGTTACCCAGTTACTGGGTTGTGGAGGTCAGATAGGCAGTCGCTCCATGTAAAACTCTACTCAGCCGAATCCGGTAAGACAAGCCGACCACAATATAGTTGGGAAAAGGCTAGGCAGATTGATTGTGATATTTTTTGTATTTTTGGTCTCAAGTAAAAGTTTAGAGTAGTAGAACCATTTATCCATTTAAATCATGTAAATCGGTCCACACGTTTATCACATATTAACTCATTACTGAATGCCAAGTGAAAGGGTCAAGGACGCCCCTTACCGCGATACGTTTGTTTTGATCGTGTTAGCGACACTGTCTTAACATTTTTTTCGTACCGGTTTGAAATATTGGAATACATTGGTAGACGGGTATTAACGACTTTTATTTTTTTGATATCTGGCGTTGAATTTACTTCTAAATGGAGATTCGCACATGATGGAGCTGTGCCCCATGTTGCCCGTCATTTACATACGCGCCGTCATGCAGAGTATACTTCTAAATAGGAATGGGATAGGAACATTATTTTTCAATAATAGGTTCGTGTTTGACCACTATCTCACCTAATAGTAAGCTCGTCTAGAAGTAACCTAGTCACTATTTACTTATACACCCCCAGGATACAGCCATCTCCTAGGCATTACACTGGAACTGAGTTGTGGAGGATGAGCTCCACAACCCAGTTATGGATATGCGGTCGGTCCATGTAAAATACTAAGGCTGACCAAAACATATTCCGAAAAAGGCAAGGCAGATGAAGATAACCATTTCAGTCGAAAGACGTCCACTGCTGGACATAACGCGCCCAAGCGTCGCCACACTTAACTGACCGGTCCTGTGTTGCGCTTCGTCTTCCGGTTCGCCGTCAACACTCCAGAACTTTTCAGCCTCATCGACCATCCGTTCTGCGAGCAATGTGCCCTGCCCACTGCCACTTCAGTTTGGCTATGCTACGACAATTCTATGTCGGTGACCCTGGTTCTCCTGCGGATATCCTCATTTCTGATTCGATTACGCAAGGAAACTCCGAGCACAGCCCTTTTGGTGGCTTCCTGAAAAGGCGCATTGTGAGCGACCACGTCTCAGTACCATATGTTATATCATTGGCAAGTCTGGCAACACACACTGGTCATAGACTTTCGTCTTGAGACACTGTGGTAAGTTGAACGAAAATATACCGTGCAACTTCCAGAACGCTGCCCAGATGAAGATTAAGTGGTCTAAAAAACCGGCCAAGTGCGAGTCGGATTCGCGCACGAAGGGTTCCGTAAAATTTTCGTTAAAAACGGCAAAAAAAAACACGTTTGTTGTATGGGAGCCCCCCTTAAATATTTATTTTATTTTGTTTTTAGTATTTGTTGTTATAGCGGCAGCAGATATACATCACCTGTGAAAATTTCAACTGTCTAGCTATCACGTTTCATGAGATACAGCCTGGTGACAGACAGACAGACAGACGGACCGCGGAGTCTCAGTAATAGGGTCCCGTTATTTTCCCTTTGGGTACGGAACGGCATTAAAAACACGTTTGTTGTATGCGAGCCCCCTTAAATATTTATTTTATTTTGTTTTTAGTATTTGTTGTTGTAGCGGCAACAGGTATACATCACCTGTGAAAATTTCAACTGTCTAGCTATCACGTTTCATGAGATACAGCCTGGTGACAGACAGATAGACATGGGTACGGAACCCTAAAAATGGGGAACTTGGAAAACAGTCTTTCGTTATTCCACCATGGAATACACGTAAGGAACTATGTAGTGTGTAGCTTAATAATCCTTAAAGGTGACATTTTCTTTTCATCAGACAATGGTTAGCTATTTAGTCACGTTAATTCTATGGTAAGCTTTATTGCTGTAGAGTCCGTAGTTAAACTATTCTTCTACTTTGCACTTTTACTCCAAGCATTGCAGTGACTAAAAAGATAATCAGAATTTATTTGAACTTTTATATCTACATAATTATGTTCATTGTAAACTATTTTTTAACCCCCGCCGGAAAAAGAGGTGTGTTATAAGTTTCACGTGTGTTGCTGTGTATCTGTGTATCTGTGTGTCTGTCTGTGGCATCATAGCGCCTAAACGGATGAACCGATTTCTATTTAGTTGTTTTTTTGTTGAAAGGTAATTTTGTCGACAGTGTTCTTAGCTATGTTTGAATAAAATCGGTTCAGCCGTTCAAAAGTTATGGGCATTTTACTGTTTGAATCGGGGTGTTTTCGCAAGATAAGTGTGTCGGGGGTTTTTAAATTGTGAAATTTTACTTGTCTACAGAATGCGTGGTCCGACTTTCGTCTGGACCTTTAACCTGAAGACCAAAGACAAGCCGACTCGCTGGACCCTAGCTGGTGTAGCCTTACTGCTGGGAGTCTAAGTATACCTTCTTCTTTACTGCTGCGGAAGCTGCCCGTTTTTCTTTGTTGTGTTCGTCATGATTATGTTTGTGTGTTGTATTGCTAATTTTGTTAGGTTTAATAAATATTTATTTATATCAAAATCTACTTTAATTTTTACCTTATTTGCCAACTATTGATTAGTTACACAAGAAACTCTATGGAAGTCCGTAGAGGACTCAAAATCTTAGAATCTGAGATACACATTGATGTTTTAAAGTCATCCACCAACTGACACAGGGTATTAAAAAAGGTTTACAATATTTTTCACTAATTTAATACTGTTGAGTATCATGATAAAATATTTTGTGCAGACAACAATCGGCGTTTTAATTACAATTCTCATCATATTATCGTGCAATACAACGCTTAACAGGAAGACTACACAACATTTAGTTACTTACACCTAAAGATATCATTCAATAGAGACTCTGCCGAATATACCTACAATAATTATATTTTTCTCTATTTTACAAAAATAAATATGCCCTTTTATCTGTCGTAATGGACGGCTTCATTCAGTCTAATCACTTGAATCATTATTTAGAACATAAAGATAATGATCTACTCGTCATTTTAACTTATCTTGAAAACTGGCAGTGATTAGCACGCGTTTATCTTCATAAAATAAATTAGTATCACAATCAGCCTGTTCTCACACCCTTGCTGTTAAGAGTCCCGCTTGGAGAAGAATTGTCATTATCTGACGTCGGCTCCGAACCCTTCACAGTAAATGTGACGTAATATCGTTTATTCTTGTCCAGTTTCTCAGCTGGTAATGCGATCAACTGCTTCTCAGTTCCGTGAGAGACTTCGAGTGTTACGTGAGCTTTGCCCGTACCTGGTGGTGGTTTTGAATTGATTTTCGGAAGAAATCCTTTTGATTTTGTACTTGGACCTGCTGTTGCTGGCTTTGGCATTGTGTGATGGTTCCACCTGTATGGTACTGAAAAGATAATAAAAGTATTGTACCAGGCCCCTCAGAAAGTATTGCGAAAAAAAGTTTTTATATATGGGAGACTGGCCAGTTATAATGTTTTTCGAAAATATGATTATTTATAAGTAAAAATAAGTAAGTTCCAATTTCAAAATTTCCCTCCACATTTTTTGCGAGTTAATTCAAAGTATTGTGTCTCACTGAAATATGGATCTGCGCCGGGAACATTTTAGAGCTATGATTTTATACGATTTCAAGTGTCGCCTGAAACCGGATGAATCGTACGATAGACTTCAAATGGCATTCATGGATGAAGGCCCTTCCAAGGCAACCGTGTATCGTTGGTATAACGAATTCAAGCGCGGTCGACCAACTTTGGGGGATGACGAAAGAAGCGGTCGCCCTTTGACGGCTGTTACCGAAGAAAACGTGCTAGCAGTGAAAAATTTAATCCAAGACAATAGGCGAATTACATATCAGGAGATTCAACACATATTGAAGATTGGATCGGGAAGCGTTCACGAGATTCTACACAGCCATCTTCGCGTGAGGAGGATAGTATCACGCTGGGTGCCGCACAACCTCACCGATGCTCAGAAGCAGGCCCGGGTGGAATGGTGCCGTGATATGCTTAACAAATTTGAAGCAGGCTCGTCTCGGCGTGTTTACGACATCGTTACAGGTGATGAGTCCTGGATTTATCAATACGACCCAGAAACCAAGCGCCAGTCGACTGTTTGGGTGTTTCAAAATGAGCCAACGCCTACCAAAGTGAAGCGATCTAGAAGCGGGGGTAAGATTTTGATCGCTAGCTTTTTTAATTTGACTGGCCACTTGGTATCAATTCCCTTACGGGATCAAAGAAGCATTAATGCCGAATGGTATACTACCAAATGTTTGCCAGAAGTTTTCTCTGTTATAAGCAACAAGCGACCAAACACAGGGCTCCGCGGGCTACTGCTCCACCACGACAATGCACCTGCGCACACCGCACTCAAAACGAGGGACTTCCTGGACAGCACGCCAGTCAAACTCCTGGGTCACCCTCCTTACAGCCCTGATCTAGCACCGTGTGACTTCTTTTTATTCCCAAAAATAAAAAATCAGCTCAAAGGGATACAATTTTCGTCGCCGGAAGATGCGCTGGCTGCGTTCGAGCAGGCTGTAAACGAGGTGTCTGCGGCGGACTGGAAAAAGTGTTTTGAAAACTGGTTTAGGCGCATGAATCTTTGTATAGAGGCTGGTGGAAAGTACTTTGAAAAGATTTAATAAAAATATATGTACGTATAGAACAATTTTTTTTAGTTTCGCAAAACTTTCTGAGTGTCCCACGTATGTTATATCTTCGCACCATACAATTACATATTACTCGACTTTTATATTATAGATCTGGGGCCCTACTAAGGTGCCAATGCCATTGTAGTGTTTAGGCCAGGGTTCACCAAATGCCGGACCGCGGTCCAAATCCGGACCACCGAACTATTTTTTGTGCATCTAAGTAAACAGTACAATTTAATTGACCTGTGTTACTTGAGTGGGGAATATAATAATTTATGCCGCGCTTTGCCTTTACTGCTGGTGATTCGACAACGGACGAGCGCAAAGCGCGAAATTGCCAGTCGCACCGGTGGGGAAGGACAGTAGTACAGTTATCGATGTACATCCCCAAGATTCAATGATAATAGCCTTATTATTCTGCACCAACTTAAGTTCAAACTTCGGACAGATATTGTTAAAAAATTACATAAAACACGTGACTATGTAAAGGCGGGGAGGGAGAGTAGTTGGCTTTAAGCCTTAGGGCTATATTTCACCGGGACACCATGGCGGCGCAACCAGTCGCCGCTACCAACAAAATGTATACAACTCTATAGAGAGTTACTCACTTGGTGTCCAATAGAGTTGTATACATTTTGTTGGTAGCGGCGACTGGTTGCGCCGCCATGGTGTCCCGGTGAAATATAGCCCTTACGGACCGCGACGGTCATATATTTTTTATGAAACGGATCCCAAATGAAACCCCAATAATTGGTGAACCTTGGCTAAGGTATTTATGACAGCTACACCTTCTTGATTTCGTTGTAAAAAAGGGATAGTGACATTCGTCTTATATAGCTCAATCTCTCTAAGGAACAACGGAATCATAACGGCATTGGCACAAAGCCATAGTTCGGCCCTTGAACCAAAAAGATGATGGGATACTTACTGTAAGCTGAGCACGGTATTCCAGTATACGCATGCACTGCATGGAAACATCTATGAGTCTTACTAGTGCAAAGACAAGGGTTGTCCGGAATCGCACTCATTTTGTACAGCTCACTTTCTCCATAATCAAACTCAAAGGGTTTCTCTGGCAGCATCTCCAAATGTTTCTTTCCACTCTTTTGTAACTTCCTCAAGCTCTCATAAAGGAATTTCTCAAAACTGCTGAAGGAAAAATCTGGAGTATTGTATGGACCTAACCCAACGTTTGCTAAGCTCGATTTATTGTATTCCTCGATGGCTCTTTTTACTAGGACCGCTTCATTTGCTTTGCTAGTTCTTATTTGAAGGCGTTTTAATTCAAGTAGATGTTGGAAAATCTTCCTTTCGCAATAATACCTGTAAAAATAACACATAAATACGAATTTCACTAAGCAGTTAAGTAAGCAGAGGTGCTATCAAATAATCAACATACCTTCTCATATTCGTCTGGATTCTCTGAGTTACAGACTTCATATCGACTGCATTTTTATCTCCTGGTTTTCGTACTGGGATCCGACTATCAGATTTTCCTGAGTACCTGCCGCTAGCATTTCTTTGTTGGTAATAAGCAGCGAGCCGTGGACTTACAATTCTGCGCTGAATAGCTCTTGGACTTGGCTCAAAACCAGAGTCCATTAAACCACTAGATTCATAGCCCCTCTCGGAATTTTCGCTTTTAGATCGAATTGTTATACGACTTTTTGATCTACCCTTCTTACGAAAACGTTTCCTCCTGCCATTGGCCTCGCTATGACTGTACAATTCATTATCACTAACACTAGGTACTCTACCTAAGTAACCATCTTTTGAGAGTCTTTCTCCGTCATACATTTCTCCATCTTCCAATGAACCTTCATCCAATTTAACAGATGTTGTTTTTTTGAGAATCCCAGTTGTAACATCTGGTGCACTGGCAATATCCGATAACACTTTATAACTCTCTGTTTCGTAAATACTACTTTTCCTGCTGCTGCCTTGGCTTTCTTTTGAAGTCTTTCTTACCCTATCCTTAGGTGATGATTGTGGCAATGATAAATCTACATCGAATTCTTCCGATAAATTCTCCAAGATAACTTGTTGAACTGCACGATCACTTGTAGGGACACTATCATCAAGTACGGAAACGAGGCCTTTGTCAATGCTTTGAGCATTTTCAGTGCTGCTTCCAGTGGTAGACGCAAAGTCTTTCCTTCTATCTTCAGAACTCATGATGTTGCTTTCACTGCTATCTTTTTGTAGAATACTATCCTGAACTTGTTTATCAGTTTCAGGGTCTAAACTGTGGTCAACTGACTCACCCATTAAATGATCGGCTTTGCTTTTAGATTCGTTGGGATCAATAATTACATCTTTATTTGAAAACGATACCGCTGGTGAACCACTTTTTTCTTGAGTTTCTGTTTGTTCAATACTAGGCACATCACAGCTTGTCTTCAATTCTCCTGATGCATCTTTAGTTGGTGATGTTACTTCATCCGGTCCAGATAATACTTGAAATGACTTTCTTCGTGTTAGTTCTAAAGAACTTGGAGTATTCCTTGTTTCACCGTCTGATATTTGACTGAGATCTTGGCTGGTTTGTTGTGGTGGTTTTAAATTTTCTGAACTTTCTGTTTGCATTGCTTCAGATTTTACAATTTGCTCTTCACTTGGAGATTTACTACTAATTTTAGTTTGTTCATCTGTTTCTTTTTTCTGATTACTACTCTCTCCAGTAAGTGTTTTAGTTTGAGTTTGATCATCTTCATTTAATGTATCTTGTTTGTCTGCGGTCGACACATCAGCTTGTTTTTGGTCTGTTTGAGCTTCATTACTAGGAGTTTCTGCTGTTTCGGCCTTAGAAGCTTCTTTTTCACTGATCTCGTTTTCACTTTCTAGTTTTTCACTGATCTGTTTCTCACTGATCTGTTTCTCACTATCTGGTTTTGTCTCCTCTGTTAAGTCTTTGTGTGTTACCGACAAATTTGTAGCTTCAATAGATACATTGTTTGAAGAATCAACCTTTACACTTAATTCGGAGTTCCCTAGTTGACTTGATTGTCGTTCCATGTGAATTTGAGCTTCTGTTATAATCATATTGGTTTTAACTGATAAGGTATCCGTTTCAGTCTCACTGTGTGCTGCCTTTACCAACTTATTTTCTTCTTTTTCAGGTTCTGATTTAATACCCTCTGCCTTAGTTTCAGTGTCGGTAGCTAAATTATCGTGTTTTTCCTTACTCTGTAAACTATCTGTGGTTTTATACTTAACTATATTCACACTCTGTTTTTCATCGTCATGTTCTATATGAATTGAGGTTTTTTTTCCTTTGCGTTTGGTGCTGCGCCTTTCACTAGATTCTGAACTACTGCTTTCTGAGGGTGAGCTGGACTTTTTTTTGCTACGTCTGTGGCGTCTACTTCTCCTTTTTTCTGAATAACTCTCTGAATCTGAAGAACTATCAGAGCGAGATCTATAACGATGGTGATGTTTTGCACTACGCTTATGTCGCCTAGAAGGTTCACTCTTCGATCTATTTTTTTTCGAACTCTTGTGTTTCCGATCCCGAGAATCTTCTCTTTCGTAACCCTCGAATTCACTATCGTATCCATCACTAAAGCTCTTTTGCGTGTGCATAAGTCTTTTTCGGCGTTCTTTGTGATTATTGTTTTTATATTTGTGAGGTTCTGCTTTCTTCCTCGTCATTCTTTTTCTATTATCATCAGACGATTCGTTAGATGTATCACTACTATTCTTATCTTTGATCCTACGCCTTTCTTGAACAGGGCTAGACAGCTCAACTACCTCTCTTTTTTCTATTCTTATCCTATCATGAACGTCTATTTTTGTGCTTGTGACTCTTCGTGTCGGTAATGCTGTTATTGGAGCTCCATCTATCACGATTTCTGTATTAGCTAATTTAGAAGCAGGCATACCGCCATGCATTTGCAAATATTTAGCCGTAGATCGATGCCCACGAGTTGTTGCGCAATCTAAAGGAGTCAATGGTTCGTTTTTAGATGATCTTGCCACAAGATTAGCTTCAGCACCTCGATCTAATAACAAGCGACAAAGGTCAGCGTTATCCGTAGCTGCTGCTATATGTAATGGTGTACGGCCTTCGTGATTGGTGGCGTTAACTTGGGATGGTCGACCATCTAAAAGCCATTTCACCAATTCTCGTCTTCCAGAGGCAACTGCTTCGTGTAAAGGTAAGTCACCTTTTGAATTTCGCAACCAAAGATTTGCTCCTCTTGCACCTGAAAATACCCAAATGACAAAATTATAATCTGACTTTTACATAAAACTATTTTATTAACCAACTAATTTGGAATGCTAACCGAGTATCCGAACAGTTTCAATTTGTCCTTTAGCTGCCGCTGTATGCGCTGGGCTTCGACCCCTTCTATCTTGTCGATGAGAATCCGCTCCGTGTTGCAACAGAGCTGATGTTGCGTCTGCGTGTCCTAAAGCAGCTGCGTAGTGCAACGGAGTACATCCATGCGAGTCAGCCACATCCACGCGTGCGCCACATAAGCCAACTAATGTTTCTAAAGCTTCAGTATGTCCTCTAGCAGCAGCACAGTGTAGAGCGGTCAATCCGTCTCTGGAATATATTTTTTATAAAATCATTATCACCATGGTATTCTGTAAAAGGATTTCCACTACTTGAAATATATAGGTCTCTTCCAAATCGCTACAATGACCTCTGCCGCCTATCAACTAGCAGATTTCCCGGCCATTGATTTGGTATAACAAGTAGTTGGTTCACCTTTTGTCGCTGTGCAGAATCATCATGTTCTGATTTTGACTAAATCTATACAAAGAGAGAGTACACATTTTGTGGATTAGTGTATACCAACGCACATATCTGAAAACTATTTAAAGGTACACTATTCCAAATGGACATACATAATAACCATGTATTTATATAACCAGAGCAATACCGAGGGTGGGAAGATAATCTTTTTATAATAAGGTCAATCACACCTGTCAGCATCATCAACCTTGGAGCCAGCCTGGTGTAGCGCCAGCACTGCCGCCGCGGAGCCTGCCGAAGCTGCCCACAATAGAGGCGTCCTCCCATCAGCATCCCTGACGTCAACACTCGCCCCGCCCTCCTTTACTAGAGCTCGTAACACTTCTAGTGCTGCTCCTCTGCTCTGTGAAGGTTATATAAGAGGATTAGAACGGTTAAAACAGAACAGTTAAACGTTATTGCTCGTTGTTCTTTGTATGAACTAATACAATTTATTGACTGTAACTACAACGGTTGGGCAACAATTACAGTAACTAAAGACAAAAAAAGAAACAAACAGAAGAAAACGATTTTGATTTAGTTATTTTTGTTTGAAGGGTGATTTTGTCGAGAGTGTTCTTAGCTTATGTTTGAATAAAATTGGTTTAGCCGTTCAAAAGTTATGGGTGTTTTACTGTTTGAATCGGGGTGTTTTCGCAAATTAAAAGAATCAGTTGCGATCCCCTGTCGTAAAAAATACGGGTTGAATTTTATCAAGAACATTTTGTCAAAATTACATTTTTAAAATCAATCCACACAAAAAGAAAAAAAAAATACTTTAAAAACAATAGAAAGTTAAATTAAAATTGTACTCCATCGAATGTCAAAATAGGAAATAATATATAATAATCAAATCAACAAAAATTCAAAATTTCAAAATAGATATGTTCAGTATGATTGTGAGTAGTGTATTTGTGTTAGTGTAGTGTATGTTAGTTTTCTATGTTGTGTGTGATGCATGTTTGTGTTAGTGAGATCACTTGTTTAGGAGTTCTTCAGTTGTCGGGGGTCTTTTAAATTTTGAAATTTTACTTGTTACTGAACTGATATACGTAATTAAAAACTCTATTTAAGATAGTAAAACAAATAAAATTATTATCAAAGATTTTATCAAGAATCAAAAACGTTTTGATTAGTTCCTTATGTCCTTTAAATGATCCTATATATCCTATATGGTCTTGACTCCAAAGAAAAGAAGAAAAATTGTCAAACAAAAAGCACATGTTCACAGCATATCTTTAGTCCACAATCCACATGTGTAGGTAATGTGCGAGTGACAATTTTACAAATTTTATTACGTGTAAATTTTTATTGTTGACGTTCAAAAGTGCCGCTTAATGGCCTAGTTAAAATGGTTGAAATATAATAAATATTTTTGGCTTTGACATGCCAACTACATCGATGTCAAGCCAACAAAATTGCTTTGTCTCGGAGACTGTAGAAGGGCGCGCCCCAAATTATGTGGGTGTCAGTCAACTCCTACTTCGTGCGAATCGCCACAGCAAAAATAATATTACAAAAAAATGTCGATTCGCACATTTCATGCCAGTTCAATTCGTGCGAAACATCCAATAACCCCTAAATCATAGTGGTCGTTAGTGACTACGTTTCATATTCCACTGTTTTTGAGCAGCAGGAGGGTGTGGCGGTTTTTGAAAGATAAAAAATAAAACTAAAGAATACTTGATGGTCAGTAGCCGCCGGCGCCCCGCACATTTGCGCGGCGTAGTGCAGAGGATACCCTCCGTGCTGGTCTGGGGTGGCTGCGTCTGCGCCGGACGCTAGCACCGCTCGCAGAGCCCCCACCTCGCCACACACTGTGAAATAATTGTCTTTTGTTAATTTTAGAAATAATTGTTGTCCTAAAGTGAACGTAAGTATCCATTCCTGCAAATATCCAAACTATAATTTATTATGAATTCTCCAACTTAGTCGATTCCGCGATTCGGTTTAGTTGAGTTAGCGCTCGAGTTACTAGCATACATTTAATAGAATTCTAACACAATCCCTCACGTGATCTAATACGCATTACTGTATTTATTCATAAATAACAACATTATGTGCATTAATTAATTACGATAAAATTATCTAAACAAGCGATATCACCTAACCTCGACCTTATACGTCAACTTGACCTGCATTAAACATTACTCGTCAGTCAGTCAGACTCGACCTTTCAGCGCACAAAGTTTCTGAAAAACCTAGTCCTAGATACCGGACTGCGGTCCGCGAGGGTTCAAGGGCCTGACCTTGCTGGGCCGCTCAATAACATCGGACCGGACAACCCACTTCCCCCTAAAATATAGACTAGGTCTATTACTACACCCCACCGTCGCGGCAGCACTTTTTTATTCACTATGATAACTTATAACTATGCGGCATTCGAATAGCGCTTTACTTTTGATGACACGGCACGCCGTTATACCAGTCTGGGAATGAGGACTGCGTATCCTTAATGTTTTCTTTACGACTCTTGAATTGTTTAAAGTAGTTCAAAATGTTTAGTAAGTTTAAGATTAAGATTCTAGTCGATAGATGGCGCTGTACGGCATTCCTAAATCGCGGTGTTAAGATTCTCCGCCGTTTAATGACTCTAGTACATTTTGTTTAATAAATAGTAGATTATTAACCAAGGGGATAAAGCAGTGTCTTCTGTCGCGGGTGACGATTTAAATCGCGAGCGTAACGAAGGACTCGAGGTTTACTCCCGAGCGTAGCGAGGGTGTTAAAAACTTAAATCACGAGCGAAGCGAGGGATTTAAGACGAGCCCTGAGTGTAGCGAGGGATTTAATTCACCCAAGACTAAGACAGCTTTATCACCGAGGAAAATACTCTACTTTTCGTACCATTTGCGAAAAAAATAACACAATAATAATATGAGATAAGCATTTATTAAAAATAATGACAATTAAAAGTAAAATAAACTTAACGTTTATGTATTTGAAGAAAACAAAAACGCGGCAAATTCCTAGACTAATATTTTTTTGTCGGAAAAGCATCAAGCTCATATGGCCTCGTCGGTTTTCGTAATTTTATTTAATAATCATAACTGCATATTAAATGCGTATTCCTTTTTCAAAAAGATGTATAATGCTTTATATACAAACTCAATGGTGTAAACACAGATGTAGTTCAGTATAAATTTCGGTAAGTATTCCAAATTTAAATCACATTCTCTCCCTAGAGGATGAATGAAATTCAGTACAATTTTCTTTCCCTGTTTTTAACAGGTTAAAAATGACTATTGTTATGGTCGCTTTTTGTGGCATAGAATGTCACTTTTTTGAGCAAGTGGTACGAAAAAACTATTTCGTTGGCATACTTCCGAGTATTATTTCTACCATTTTAGAAGATAGCTAGATCATCCCCGAACATGAATATTTAACTGCTAGCATGTTCATAAGACCGGAAAATCGATTGTTCAACAGACTGTAAAGTTTCTTTTCTTTTTCTCCTCATTTCGAAACGGCAGAAAATGTGGACATCCGTTTGAGCTCGTAATACAACTCACAAGGCACGGAAGACAGAGTGGCCTCGCATGTCATGGTGATCTCCACCTGCCACCTTATGTTACACAGCCTTGCGATGGAACACTATTTATTACATGCCCGTGTTCTTTCTTCACTCATAATTTCACCTTGCTATGGCCAAAGAAAATTCTTGACGTTGACATTAGCATATCTTAACTTCTTACTTAGCTTTAGTGCTTTAGCTGCCTTTAGTAGTTTTAATTTCAAAATTGCTCGAAGTATCTATTTGTTTAAATTCTCCAAAACAGATTAAAGACACAGTCAAGTAATATAGAAATGTTTATTGTACGGATTTTAACAGTAAATTTTCACCAAAAGCCAGGAGGAAAAAATATAACTTACTGTAGCCAATTGCGATAAAGATCTTGAGACGCTTATAAGTGGAACTACCTATGCTTACAAGGACATCTAGGGTGGGAGCTGTGCTGCCAACTCAATAATATGTAAATTAAGTTCATGGTGACCACTCCGAGCCATTTATCATGAGCTTGGAGGTCGTTTTATATGCTGGTGCTACTAATCTGCTACTGCAATGTATTTAAGTATTATTCATATGTTTATAAAGCAGTGGTTTACTGTGAGTATTGATCATTCTGCAAATTACATGATATTATGAGTTATATTCGGGGTAATATGACTTTCTATTACAATGCTTCCTGTAAACGACAACGGCTTTCACGTGGTAATTTTAGAAATGGACACTTCCCACGCTAAATTCTTTAATAGCCGTTTTTATAACTGCAAATTTTTGGGTTCTTAGCGGGTCTATGAATGGCGGCAATATAGATCTTCTGTCGGCCTTTTTCAATGTTATAAAATGTTATTTAAAATCAATGCTTAATGTTTCGGGCCCGACTAATACCGACCGTAATTAAAATTTGTATGAAAGGATGGCCACATGCCGCGAAGCGGCGTGAGAAAATAAGACGAAATCCGTCCCCAGTAATGTAGCTACCTGGTAGGGCCGGACGCAATGTACCGTAAGCATTGTCTCTTAGCTTTCTTGTAACTTAGAAATTAACACGTGCATATTTAAAGTAGGATTGACGTAGGTGCCATGTGAGTAAAGCTATCTACACTTGTAATGATTTAAGAACTAGAGAAAAGGTAGATAGTTAGTTGGGATTGTCTCGCAGTTTTCTTCTTTGTTACAAAAATAAATGACCACGTTATGTTCACGCAATGACCACGTGTGTAAAATGTCACATGTATGTGCCATATGAATTTTAGAGTAAGGAGTATAATAAAACTTGAAATATACATAAGATTTAGAGAAAAGGTAGCTAATTAGATAAGATTATGTATATTGACATAGTTTAATACTTGGAGTAAGGAGGAATCTAGATTAAGACTTTTGTGTTGACCTTTGTACACCTTTTATATTTTTCCTATGTATAATTAAGTATGTAGATTAAGGAAATGTATAACTTGTGTAAATTTAAGTAAGATAAGTTTTATAAAATCGGCATTTCTGTGGTGCCATGCTTGAATACAGTTGAAAAGTAGGGGCGCCATTGTTTTCGCCGAGCGGTTTTTGTATAAAAGCCGGCCCGCTTGTAGGCAGAGACACAGTCGGTCTTCCACTCTACAAGGAGTATAGGTCTACCAGAATCTCATGGCAAATGTGGAAATAAAAATTTGTTGTGTGCAATACTGGGGAAATTGGATTAAACGATCTTGATACTGTTTAATTTTTATTTATGTGTTTAGTATTAATGAACATGAGGTACCTATATTATAGTAGTCACAGCGGATCTTTGTGTCTTTGAACTTGGTCCTACCTACCATTGCGTAAGAAACAGTTTGTTATCGAGTATACTGCATTAGAGTAAGCGAGATAGGACGATGTGACATACATAAGCGAGTGAAAGACACAGTTATACAATGCTATCTTCACCTTCAACATTGACATAAAAATAGCTACTGCACGGGGTCTTTCAACCAATTCAGAGACACAAAGATCCACTGTGAGTATTATAGGTATGTGTATGAATAATGTTGTTATACATCGGGTTCTTAACATAGGAAAAATAAATCAATTGAATATTAATTTATGTACTAATTTATTATATATCATTTAAATCATACTAATAACTTAAAACCTCATTCAGAACTAGAAAACTAGAATACGATTCCATGAACTCCACTGGCATTTCAAAAACTTGTATCTTTGTATTTTTATGTCATCTCTCTCCATCAAAATGGTTTTTTTCATTGGCATTTAACATATTAAAAACCAATCTTTTTATGTATAAAGTCTGTAAAAAATAATAAAATGTATCATGTTACATAGAGTCATTCATCATCATCAGTCTATATATACTCTTTTTTATGTAAGTTTTATGGCCTGGTTGCTAGGACCTTTTAGTCACGTCTTTGGAAAGAGTTTTGTATCTTATATTTATTCTTTATTATGCGTTAGAATGCGGATGTAACAGATTCTAATGTTTTTTTGGAGTATTTGGCAGCAAATTGTATCGAGTCAGTCTTCCCAGTAATCTTTGCAGAGACAGTCAATACTGCAATAAAATACTACGCTCCACTATCCCGAGATCGCTTCTATCAATGATTTTACAAATTTACCAGTTGCGTAGACAGTTGAGACACAAAACTACACCAATAATATATCACAATATCCACTAGAAATCAATTTGCAAATAATATTAACAGCCACTGAACTTCACTCGACAAAATCCCGCCAAAAACTCCCGTCTATTTATACGTCCCACTGCGCAGATTATTACTTAATATTTTTCTTGCGTCAAAGATTCTCAATCTCCGTTAAAATCAATATCTTGTCGAAGAATTAGTAACAGTTACATTACTGTTGCCATTTCCTTCAGGCCATCATTCGATGTGCCCTGACCTATGATTTACCATATAATAGTAATGGAAAGAAATAAAAATTTAGTAAGAAAAATATAAAATAAACTAAAAGTATCAAAACAAGTCAGTCCAACTTACTGGTCCACTCTACGACGCACTTTAAAATCAAAGATTGAGTTTGATTTACGCCTTCTTCTCCCCTTATTTTATGATACACATTGAAAACAATGTGTCTCGCTTGAGATCGAAGTGGGTTTTTCGACATTTTCACAAAAATAACAAATTTTCAAGATAATATCAAAAAATTTCAGGAGCGGTTGACACATCAAGTACTTTGATTTGACAGGTGACAATTGACATTGCCATATGAAAATCAAAATTTAAAAAAAATAAAAAATGCCATGAGATTCTGGTAGACCTATAACAAGTAAGGAATAAATTGAAGATACGAATCACGATAGTATTTTCATTTCCTCAACGAGTCTCCAACCGAACAACTAATACAGTCCACTTCACTTCCTATAAAAAGTCATCCTGTCATTGTCACTTGCTACATGGGGTCGGCGCAACACGTTTTCTTCTTCCATACCGTCCTGTCCCCCGTCACGCTAACCACTGACTCCCTTTACTTTCATATCCCTTCTCACACAGTCCATGTATATTTTCTTTGGCCTTCCCCTCCCTCTCCATACAACATTTATAAAAGAAAGAAATAACTCCAACTAACCCCTTATAAACCACCACCTCAAATTGCAAAGTTTTGAGATTTAATAAACCTGAGCAGTGTCAGAACAGCGTGAAAGCAACGACAAATAACTTCATAGCTGGCATATGATTGACACAAGCGCGGTGGGTAACTAATTGGTTCGCGTGCAGCCCGCCTTCGGATGATAACCACGAAGGTAGCGCTGCTGTGCCGCGAGTGACACCCCTTAGATAACGACTCCATCCATCTGTTTCAGTAAAGGGGCAACAGCCTACTGAACTTAATGATTCTTCGTTTGATAGTTTATCTTTGGATAGTTTTCATTCCTTTGTAGATTACAAAGAAATGGGAATAGTGTGCTGTAGTTTGAGTAGTTTGTTTCTTTTCGTTTTCCGAATTGATTGAATCCATTGAGAAATCTGGCTTCTGTCAGCGGCTTCGCCCGCGTGTTTGTCGAAAATTATCCTATGTGCTGCGAATAAAACGTATCCTATGTGCTATTCCTACCTATAATCTGCCAAAGGTGAACGGCAGATTTCGTACCGCAAAGGTACTTTTTTTGTTGTTCGGTTATAGAATTTGTACCAGTTATTAAGGCAACTAGGCCATTTATTTTTATGTAAGTTAACTATTTTTTAGAACTTCGGATTAATTAATAATATCAGTAAAAAGATATTAATAAATAAACGTAATAAAATCGTACATTAAACGCAGTTATGTTGTAGAAGTTGCCTTGTTTAAAATAACACAAATATTGAAATGATAATTAATTATTTAGAAATACAAATAACACTAAATATAATCAAACTCATCATTATCAAAATGTTGCCATCCGCTGCTGGACATAGGTATATTATAATGCCCTGAGTAGGTACAATCCTCATCTCAATCTACCTACTTAATGGTAAGTAAAACACTACAAAGATAGCAAAAAACTATTTAAAACATTTACTTTACACATTATGTAACAAAATGTAACATTTACCTATATGTAACATTGGTACACTAGTACATAACCTTAAAACTTAAAACTGGTTATAACTTTTACGTCCCAAGTTCTAAAAATCTAAGAATTTTAAAAAGGATTATTATACCAATTAAGACAAAAAATATTCCAAAACAAGAAAATTTATTAGCGGTACGAAATTCCCATACAAACCTGCCGTTCTCCTTTCATACAGATTCAGTTTTTGCGTGAAAGAGTAACAAACACACACACTCACAAATGTTCGCGTTTATAATACTAGTGTGAAGTGATAAATGATAAATGATAAATGATAAATGATAAATGATAAATGATAAATGATTTTATTTCTGTAAGTTGGTTTGTACAAACGCTTTTACATGTCTAACATTTTTTTTTTTAAAACTAGATGAGGTCGGCGTTTCATATCTGACTACTCTGAGAAGAAAGGCCGAAACAAACTCAGAGGTCACAGTCTCTTTTAAAGTAATGACAAAATCTTGGTTCGATCATGTGAAGACCATGTAGACTGATGTCTGAAATGGTCTTTTGATGAAAGAACCAGCCAGATTGAGTGGACCTGTCCAGTCAGTGCACGCATTTGTCAATAACCGAGCAGCTCAACTCAGAATTTAAGGAGCTCAACGATTCGACGAACAATACCAAAGAAAGGACATTCGGGTAGGCCGCATAAACTACTCAAACTGCCAGACCATGATTAAAAACTAAGATAAAATAAAAAAACAAAATAATGATCCACATAGTCTTCACATTCACAATAATTAAAATAAAATAATATAATACTTTAAAAAGTAAATATTCTTGTCATTGCAAGAAAACAAATAAAAAAAAAATTAAAAATTTAAAAAATAACAAAATTCATGGTGCAAAATATTTAAACAAAAAAAAAAACTAAATTAATTTAATTGGAGCAGCTCACTCCCAAGCCGTTTTATCCTCAACGTAATCTTTAATGCTATAAAACGCTTTTTATAGCATTAAATTTTAGTGTGATAACTTAGTCAGATTGGAATATAGGTAGGTACTCCAATAAGCTTTATTGCGACTATTAAGCTGTCTCAAACATACCTCACTTCTTGTCGTAATCTCTGTGCTTAAATACAACGAAAAATTTGCAAACTATTATCCTTTCGACATGGCTTAATTCTAATTCAAATACTTAATTTCGAAAGTCGAAGAATAACATAAAGTAACTCACCAGTAGCCCAATGAACAACAGTATGATGCTCATCGTCCCTCGCGTTCACATCAGCTCCGGCGGCTAGCAGTGTTTGCACCAGTGGTACGTTGCCGTGCACGACGGCGAGGTGCAGGGGAGTCAGGCCGTCAGCGTCCCGCGCATCAGCCAGGACTGGTGCGGCCATCAGCACGCGGTCAGCGCAGGCCGCACGCGCAGCTTGGGACGCGCCCGCACCGCTAGACGCGCAGTAGTGCAGCGCGCAACGCAGCCCGCGGTCACGTACTCGTACTGATGCTGGCTGAAACACCTGGTATTTTAGGTTCTTTACTGTGAGGACAGGAATTTTTATACTGGGAATACTTTTGAACTTGACAGGCAAATACTTTTTTTTTACACACACAACAGCTCACGATGGTTGCGGAGAATACTTAGAGCTATATTAGGTACACGAAAACACCATAGTGTTGGTGACGCAACCATAGTCATGCTGCCAACAAAATATATCAGCTTTGGGGTGGTTGTCTCACCCGGCGTCCGATTGATTACGCAACCAAACGTACATTTTGATTCACGACCCACGTCGTGATCTAACAGCTGGAAGATTTAGTCATCTGAATTTAGATGGCACTTCAATCTACTCTTACAACGCTAAAGGGATACTTAGTAGGGATTGGGACAGCTAGATGAATAAAATTTATCTAATTGCGCTATCTTAATAATTATTGTAAAAGTATAGATAATCTGAGTTTGTTTCGGCCTTTCTTAGCAGAGTAGTCAGATAGGAAACGCCGACCTCATCTAGTTTAAAAAAAAAATATCTTAGACATGTAAAAGCGTTTGTACAAACCAACTTACAGAAATAAAATCATTTATCATTTAATGTTGATTTTTGAATTGTGTAGAAAATATTTCGGACCGGATTCAGTTCGCCTTAAAATGATTTCAATCGGTGGCATCTACGTGCTTAGCACAAGGCAGCCAGGTCCTGGTTTGGAGTAACCAGCTCATGTAATATGTACATAACGAATCAATCTGCCTAGCCTTTTCCCAACTATATTGGGGTCGGCTTCCAGTCTTACCGGATTCAGCTGAGTACCAGTGTTTTACATGGAGCGACTGCCTATCTGACCTCCACAACCCAGTAACTGGGTAACACGGTACCCCTTGGCTAGGCTGGTGTCAGATCTCAGACTTCCGACTACCCGTAACAACTGTCAAAGATCTTCAAATGACAGCTGGGGCCAACGGCTTAACGTGCTTTCCGAGGCACGGACGAAACTCGCTATGTTGAAATGGTCACCCATCCACGGGCCGACCTCGTCAAGCGTTACTTAACCTTGATGATCGACCAGTGCGGCTGTTATTATTTAGCCACGAGCTACATAACGGTAGATAACGAAAAATATATCTAAATTGTAAAATAATAATTACTAAATTCCTAAACAATAATGCATTCCTTATCATAATTATTTTGACATTGAAATGGACCATCTAATTATCCTGCTGGTCTGACCAGAATTACAAGTTTAAAACTTGCTTCTTTTTAATAGCATTTTTAAACGAAAATGACTTCATCATCGTCAATGCAATCAACATCAGCAGGATGTATGGCTTTATCAAAAACAAATTAACAAGACGTGTACATCGAAGGTACAAATCACTTTTAATGTTTTTGATGTGCTAAGCTAAATACCACAGTGTAAAAGAAAATCAAATGAAAATAGATTGTCGACTATGTTATGAAGGTAAGCGTGTATGTTCCCACAAAAAGTGGAATAATGATTAATTAAACATGGAGTTTCGAAGTATTGGCGTCTTTTAGTGAATAGGGAAGGTCGGTTTTTCGACATGAGTCGTTAGCAGGGCGAGGGTGACGCCATGTGTCGTGTTACAAGACAACCGATTGGAATCGTCACGCCTGCCGTGCACGTGATGTGAAGCTCCGTCTATTGTGCCAGTCAATTCTAAACCTATTGATTGACTGCTCCCTTTACCCCTTGTCTCACCGTCTCACCCCGTACTACTGCATTTCCTTCAAAGCATTCTGATTCTATGGATTTGTCAACATTTATCTACCATTAGTTATCAGTTAATAGTTTTGTAAAACAAATTGTATGTTAAAGTAATTATTGACTTCATGTTTCTAAAAATAGCATCATGTTCTAAATAATGGGTTTGTAATGACACAGTGTCTTGACAACTAATTGTTGTAATACATGGGAGAAGCGTTTGAAAAGCGCAGCGGACAAGCGTCAAGGGTTGTTTAGTTGTTTACAGACAGGAGTGAAACGATCGAGGACGAGGAACATCGCGTGCTTTACTCATAAAACATTTAAAGTACGCTTTTCCATTTCATGTACGATAAACTCCCAGGTTATTGACCAAGAATTTTTGACTGACTATGATGTAGTTTAAACTGTGGAATGAGACATCTACAAAGCACCATGTGTTACATTCAGCTAAGTTGGTGTCAATGATGTGAATCATTCCAAGCTGAATGTCGTCCCTAAGAGACTGCGGCCGTTGAACTCACGTCCTTGTTGAGTATATCGACGACTGCCTTGTAGTCAGCCTGTTGGCAGGCGTACATCAGCGGAGAGCACCCCTGCTGTAGCGGCGCGCTCACATCTCCGCCTTTCTTCGAGCCCTCCACCTTCTCGCGTTTGATCTTGGTGCTTTTATCCACGAGGTCTCCTTTGTGGCGGCCCTTAGGTTTCTTGAGGATGCTCGGGATGGGCTCACCCCGGCCGCTGGTGGCGCGCTTGTCCATAACAAAGGTTAGCGCGGCGCCATGTGTGAGCGCGGTCGCGAGCGGGCGCGGAGGGCGCGGGCCTCCGACTGGCTCGCGCGCTGCCCGATGCCCGCTCGGACAAGGAGGCGCTGGGCGGCCGGGCGGTGGGCGCCACGCAACGCCCGCCCGCCCAACACCTAATCTATTAACATGCTCAAAGCAGGTCACCGTTTTCTGACTGTATACAGTCTTAGACGGCTTGTAAGTTGGTGTGTACCTATGTAGCTTTATAACCCTCAGTCTACGTTTCAATGCTATTGACACATTGACATCGTTTATTCCAATAAATATTTCAAGTTTCCGGCAATGAGAAGGTCAAACCTATTCTTCGTAGAAGCCGTAGATTTTATTATAGCAAGAAGTTATGTAACCACAAACCATTCGACGAGAAAGCTTTGCCGAGTAATTATGTCAAATACCTAAAAACTTGCACCTACTAGGTCTACACTGTATGTCTAGGACAGGGGACTAACCCTGTGCGGAGATCTATATAGGTGGGGATAATAGGTGGTCAACTGCTGAATCATAGAACAATATTTCTAACCGACTTTAAAAAGGAGGAGGTTCTCAATCCACCTCTATTTTTTTTGTATGTTATCTCGGAACTTTTTACTTAGTGATCCGATTTTAATGTTTTTTTTTATTTGAAAGCTGGTGCTTGTCATGTGGTCCCATTTAAATAGGTAAAATCTGATGAAGAGCTTCGAAGATATACAACACTAACTGTTCCCCGCGGATTCGCTCCCGTGGACCACCCCACAGGACCCGTTTTCGGGATTAAAAAATAGCCTATGTCACTAAGGAATAATGTAGCTTTCTACTGGTGAAAGAATTTTTCAAATCGGTCCAGAAGTTTTGGAGCCTATTCGGTACAAACAAACACAGAAACAAACAAACAAAAAAATCTTTCCTCTTTATAATATTATTATATATATATAATATAATAAAAAAAAATACGCGTTTGGTCGTGGATTTGCGGAAACCAGCCCGTTTTAACCTAACCTTTTTTTTTTTTGATAACGCTGGGAAAAAATGCATTACGCATACCCGCCCATTAGGGGAATGGACGGGCTATGTGGGACTCCCCGGGCAAGCCCGGTATACCCACAACCTAACCTATATATATATAATATATTAATTATACAACATAACTCTTCAATAAATGACGGCGAATCACTCCGGATAGCTGCAATCACTTGTCTTTTTATTGTTTACACCATTTCATACATAACATCATGCCGGTACGCATTAAAGGGGTACGCAGATGTGTAGGTTAAGTTCACCCTGGTAAACTCTCATTTCACCAGTTTTTTTCAAGTTTCATGTTATTCGGTTAATGTATTCTGACATAATTATAGAACTTACCCATTATGTATAACACAACTAAAAAGTAAAAAATAAAAATCTTTTTTACATAAAAATACAACTGGCTTCCAAATTAAAACACTACAAAGTGACAAAATAACTTCAATTTCGGAAGTCGGTGTCAAAAAACGAAGCAAAGAAAACAGGAACACCGACTTCCGAAATTAAAGTATTTTTTTCACTTTGTATTGGTTTCGTATTTTTTTGTAAAAAGATTTTTATTGTTCCGTGTACTCAACCGTTGGTTTTTATTTATCAGCCCTTATCTTTAATCTAATTTATTTGCTTTGACTTCTTTTCCTAAAAAAATCACAAAGTCAAAAGACCCATTATTATTAATAACAGCTATATTTTCTTTAGATCAACCTTCAAATAAGCTAATATGGTGCTAGATCTGAATCAGTGTGTCCTTGAACTACGCCTGTACAAATATTGCGTGTCCCTGCAGTCATTAGTAGCCTTACATTATGCCTCTATGCGCGTGTATAATGTCAAAAGTTAGAACAATCACGGCAGCAGTAAATATTGTTAACACCAGGTATATGAGAACGTTGCTGTAAAATTAAATGTATTATTTATGAAGAAAGTTGTCTTCGCTTTTATCCAACTGCTAAAATAAAATACAATCAACTTCCAAATAAAAACACTACAAAGTGAAAAATTACTTTAATTTCGGAAGTCGGTGTCACAAAACGAAGAAACGAAAACTTTCGAAATTGAAGTTATTTTTCACTTTGTAGTGTTTTTATTTGGAAGTCGGTTGTATATTTTTGTAATTTTTTACTTTTTAGTTGTGGTACATAACGGACCAGTTCTATAGGTTAGGTATCATAATACCCAAAGTGATGCCAGAATAGATTTACCCAAAAACATGAAACTTGAACAAAACCGGTGGAATAAAAATATACCAGGGTGAACTGTTCACACCTGCGTACCCCTTTAGAGCGTACCAGTGTGATGTTATGTTATGAAATGATGTAAACAATAAACAGACATGCGATTGCAGCTATCCCGAGTGATTTGCCGTCATTTATGGAAGAGTTCTGATTTATATCTCTGAAGTTCTTCATCAGATCTTAAATATTTGATTGGGACTACATGAGAAGCACCAGCTTTCAAATAAAAAAAGAATCATCAAAATCGGTTCACCTAGTAAAAAGTTCTGAGGTTACAAACATAAAAAACAGAAGAAATGAAAACCTCCACATTTTTGAAGTCGGATGAAAATCGCTTGATTCTACTCAGCAGGTCAATACTTTTGTCTAGTATTGACCTGCTGAGTGTGTGATGATAACCCCCAGAAGTTAAAAAGCCCTTCAATTGGGATGTCAATCGCCTGAACTTTTCACCACATCAAGTTTACATGTTAGGCAGTTAGTGGTAAGTCTTAATTTTTGGAAATCCTAATGGATATCCGATGTTCAAAGAAAAGTTATGTCTGTGTCCAACAGACTGACCCCGAGTTTCTCAGCTCAACATTATCCCAAAATTAATGTGAGAAATTGTCAAGCACGCTTTATCTGCTGTGATTGGCTGTTGAAAATTTATTCAACCAATCACAGCAGATAACGCGTGCTTGACAATTTGTCACATTAATTCTGTGATAATTTTCAGCTGAGAAACTCGGGGTTAGGAGCTATCCAAACCGAATCCGAACCTTGTTGAACATTTAAGACTCTAAAGTTGAGTATGTTCCTGAAATTAGTAAGTGAAGTGGAATTTTGGAAATCATGAAGTTTTCACGACACACAGTACAAGGAGGAGAAAAACTTAATTCAAAAAATCAATTTTCCTTGTTTACGAATTTTTAGTTCGCTTTTGAAGCAGTCGGGCTTTTTGATTTTTTGAATTAAGTTTTTTTATTTATAACTTTTTAGTTAGTTTTTTTTCGAATTAGATACATTTAAACATATAAGTGTTATATATTTTTGAAATCACCTCTTAAAACCCTTTATTTGATACCCCATACGATGGGTTTGGAAGAAAAAAAATATTTGGGCCCTCACAATTTGGCACCCAAAATCCGCCATTTTTCTATTGTCCAATTTTAATGTAGCCTATGACACTAGCAGGGTTGAGACAAATCGATTGACGTATGAATCATCAAAATCGGCCAACGCGTTTGGTCTCTGGAACGCCATATAGGAACAAACATACATACATACACACATATGTACATACATACATACATACTTACATACTTACATACTTACATACTTACATACTTACATACTTACATACTTACATACTTACATACATACATACTTACATACATACAAAGACTGTTAAACACATTACCCTCCTTCGGCAGTCGGGTAAAAAGGGCCAAGCTGGTTTGGAGAACTAAGTCTTACATTGAAAAGTACTCATTGGTAGCAAACTATATTACTTTAAACTTATAAGAGGGTGTAAGTAGCGAAGGTGTTGGCGAGTGATGCGTGACGTAAGGTCGGCACGCCACCGCCCGCCCCGGCTCGCCGCCCGCCCCGGCTCGCCGCCCGCCCTGCGCTGATTCTAATCATGCTAACATAATTTACGTTGCGAGTTCCAGATGATTTTGCGCGTGATTCACCTCTGATAAAAGTTTTCAAGGAACTTGCTTAATCAATAGCTTTATTGGATTATTAACGACTCATGTTTAATAGGTTTTCGCTAAGAATCATTTCGTAAAAATTACAGAAAAAATCATTGGTGCAGATCTGATGAAGAACTTCGGAGATATAGAACAAAATTCCTCTATAAATGACGGAAAATCTCTCGGGATTGCTGCAATCGCATTTCTGTATATTGTTTAAACCATTTTATAACATAACATCACGCCGGTACGCTTTAAAAGTGTAGAATAGAATAGAATACTCTTTATTATGTACACCATATGAGTTACAGAAAGTATAGATGAAGAAAACATTACAGTGGGTGACACAATAGGCGGCCTTATCGCTAAAAGCGATCTTGTCAAGACAAAAAAGATGTGATAGATGTACAGGTACAGTTCGCCCTGGTAAACTCTCATTTCACCGGTTATGTTCAAGTTTCATGTTATTCGGGTAAGCTATTGTGGCATGTGGTCATTAAAGACCACCACAACTAAAAAGAATTAACTTGTTTACAAAAAAATAAACCGACTTCCAAAAAAAACACAACAAAGCGAATAATAACTTTATTTTCAGAAGTCGGTGTCAAAAACGAAAAAAAATAGATACCAAACACAACGACTTCCGAAATGAAAGTATTTTTTTGCTTTGTAGTGTTTTGTTTTGGAAGTCGGTTTATTTATTTTTGTAAATAAGTTTCTCAGTGAATATTCAAATATTCAGGTTGCTGTCCAATGCTTTGTCTGTCGATCTTGTTTCGATTTGAATTGTTATTGTAATATTACGATCCCTAAAAAAAATATCAAAAAAGATAACTCGTTTAGGCAGTCCGGTTCCAAATAAATTACCTACTCCTAAACAACATCCTTAAGAAAACTGGTCGCAAAACTTCTATCGAGCCTTCGTGTAGGTAATTCATTGTTTAATAACTCTATTAATTGCCCATTTGTTTTTTAAATGTTAATTGGATTATAACAATAATTAACTCATTGACATGCAATCAATGTAAATAACATTGTGTTACATACTATTTTAAACGTTAGATTGTTTACTAGCTTAGCTAGCGTGGAATTGGTACTTCCCCCAATATCTTATAAATAGCCTGTGTCATCATGATGTAATAGCTAGATTACTGTTAATCCGTTCTATAGTGTTTGCGTGAAACAGAAAAAACATCTTTCCATCGATCGATTCTCACATCCTCACAAACTTTGGCGTTTATAATAGTAATTGGATTAGACTAGTAAAATTCCCTGCCGGGTGTTTCCCGATAGCTACAATCTATGGGTCTTTAAGTCAAGAGTGAATAGGTTTCTTCTAGGCAAGCGTGCTTCACCGTCGACCACATCGACTGTTAAAAAAAAAAGTTAATTCAAAAAATCAAAAAACACGACTGTTCGCTTTTGAAGCAGTCGGGTTTTTTGATTTTTTGAATTAACTTTTTTTATTTATAACTTTTTAGTTAGTTTTTTTTCCAATTAGATACATTTAAACATATAAGTGTTATATATTTTTGAAATCACCTCTTAATACCCTTTATTTTAATACCCACACGATGGCTTTGGAAGAAGAAAAAAATTTGGGCCCCCTCAATATGGCACCCAATAGCCGCCATTTTTCTATTGGCCAATTTTAGCCTATGACACTCGCAGGGTTAAGACGAATCGATTGACGTATGAATCATCAAAATCGGCCAACGCGTTTGGCCTCTGGAACGCCATATAGGAACAAACATACATACTTACATACATACATAGACTGATAAACACATAACCCTCCTTCGGCAGTCGGGTAAAAAGACTTGCAGTGTACTATGGTACTGAACGTGTCAAAATAAATAGGTTGAAAGATCTAGCAAAAAACTGTAAATATAATTTAAAGAAAGTCTGGAATCGAGTCCGGGCTGCTGCAGCCCGTTTGATGGAAATGGAACTTAAACACACCTGAGATTTATCAAAAAACAAAAGTTGGAATTACCTAGTGGTTTTTAACCGACTTACCAAAAAAGAGGAGGTTCTATGTTCGACTTTATGTATTTTTTTTTTTGTATGTTCACCTATATCTCCGTCAATTGTGACCGATTTTAAAAATTCTTTTTTTGTTTGAAAGAGTATGTTTCGAAATTGGTCCCATTTTAATTTGGTGAAGGTCTGATGAAGAACTTCGGAGATACACAACAGAACTCTTCAAAAAATAACGGCAAAACTCTCGGGATTGCTGCAATCGCATGTCTGTTTGTTGTTTGTACCATTTCATAACATAACATCACGCCAGTACGCTCTAAAGGGGTACGCAGATCTCTCATTTCACCGGTTATGTTCAAGTTTCATGTTATTCGGTTAATCTATTATGGAGTTATAGGGACCTTAATAAACAATTTGCTATTAGGTAGGTTAAACTAAAAAGGGAAAAATAAAAAAACTTTTTTGCAAAAAAATACTACCGACTTCCAAATGAAAAACTACAAAGTGAAAAATAACTTAACTTTTGGAAGTCGGTGTCCATATCGCAAAAACGTACCTAACGTACGTACCTACGAAAGACACCGACTTCCAAAAGTTAAGTTATTTTTCACTCTGTAGTTTTTCATTTGAAAGTCGGTAGGTAGTATTTTTTTGCAAAAAAGTTTTTTTATTAAGTAGTATTGTGGATAAGAGCACTAACAGAGACGTTGCGGTTTAGCTATTTAATATTTCCTGTTGACATGGGAGTAAAATATTTAAAGATTTGGCGCCCCCAGCCATTTAGTTAGGTATGCCTCCCTATAATTGACAAAAAAAAACTCATCGCTACGGTAACGATTTTAAAACGAAAAAAATGTAAGCACAGTGGACAGGTTAGTTGTCGACTTTACAGAAAAGCTTTAGAATCAAGAGATTTTAAAATGCGATAGCGAGTCCGAAATTTTTAGCACCTTGCCTCGGATAGGTTACATTTTCTTTTGACAGATAAGAAGACGGGGCGCAAGGCTAGGAGAGCATAGTTGTGCAAGAAAATATCACACGCTGGTAGGGAATCGCTGATTGCCGCCCTGGGCCAAAGCCAGGGGAGAAGATCAACAGTAAAAATTTAGTCCAGAGATCTGGCAGTTGAAAAATAAAATCGCTACTATAAGGATCATTAGAATATAAAATACCAGATATTGACCATAAAATAACGGTTGTCATCAAAGATGGGGTGTACTCCATGCAAAAAGGGAACTTTTAAGATATTTCCTTTGAATTTGTCCATAAAAACTTTTACGATTTCTACGTAAAAGTGGTGACACAGAACCAATAACCAGTGGTTGTACACTGATTTTAAGTAATCTGGTAGGCGAAGAATAAAATTGGAAATTCGTACCACAATTGTTTCCGACTTCAGAATCAAACACAATGCAACGTTTAGAAAGTTTACTAAAATTGTGTTGAGAAGCATAAAGTTTTTAAAATCACGGAGTGACATCATGGTGCACCCTAAAAAAGATTAGGATGCACTATGATATATAGGCTCCGTCATCCAGACTACTGGGGCTTCCTAGCGTGTGTATATTTGTAAAACGGTATCCATAATCCTAAGGTCTTTCAATTAAAACTGACAAAAAAAAATCTTAGGACTTCTAAGTTACAAGAACGGCAGTAGGTACTGTCTATGAAGGCAGATAAGTTGTTTTGTTTGCCGAAAAAGGCGAGAACAGTACATACGTATTTTTGTAGGTTTGTAACATAATGCAATTAAAAAATATCGACTTATAAATAATTTACCTGTAGACAAATTAATGATAATAATTATGTATATTATTGAATTGTTTGTCTAACTTGGCGCCTGGGAGCATTAAAAAAACAGAGGTGGTTAGTTTCTACCCTATAGTGAGGCATTTTGTAGAAGAATGGTCAAGAAGAAAGCTTATAGGTATCTTGCTTTGTCGTTCTCGGCGCAATCTGTTTCAGATAACTATTTAATTGTTTGTATATTTGTCTTGTCGTGTATAATAATACCATGTATTACCTAGTAACAGAGTAGAATAGAATAAAATTTTATGTACACCAAAAAATACACAACTCATACCAACAAAATTAACTATATATCATCATCACCATCATTTCAGCCAAAAGACGTCCACTGCTGGACATAGGCCTCCCCCAGGCGTCGCCACATTTACCGATCCCGTGTGTCTCGCATCCAACGCATTCCCGCAACCTTAACCAGGTCATCGGTCCATCTAGTGGGAGGCCGAACTAAAGTGAACATAAAAGTGTAGAAATTAAATGAGGGCGCCACAATCGCTCAGATAGCAACCCAGTTAGTACGACCCAGCAGATCTTGATACTTGAATAGTATATTTATTTATTGGGTATAAATAATGAGTAAATATATTAAATAAGTATGTTTATTAAATATTTGATAATTATGTAGAAGTAATAAAACAACAACTTCACAAAAAATAAGTATTTTTAATAATCAATTGCTTTCAATATAAAGTCGTCCAATACGTTTGGGGGACGACCCTTTCTGTGTTTAGCTGGTGTTCAGAATTTCCCACCGTTTTCAGTGCCGTGTTTCACCATTCTGCGCACTGTGCTTGCAGAAACACCTAAAACAAGCAAAGTAAAAAATCACTGACCGTCCGATGAAAGAAGTTCCGCGGTAAATAAACGTGAATATATTTTAAAATTGTTTCTTTCCATTAGGTCGATTCCATCAACAAATATGGTATAGCAAAAAAAAAAAATCGTATCCGCAACAAATTACATTAATTTTTGTTGCCTTACTATCAACGTTGTTAAGTCGCGCTATAACTACAACGCTATTTGTTTATCTTAGCATAACCTCAAAAATGGTAAACAAATAAATTGTAAATGATATTTGGTTCGAAAATTTTGCTCCCTGAATGTATAAATCGTTTGTAATTACCGTTTAGTGCAACTTTCAATAGTTACTTACCAGTAAAATCTGCTGTACGATGGTAAACATCTTCTAAGTTGAATAGAAGCTTCCCAGCTTGGAATTCGGCTATACACCGCATATAAACTTTGTAAACTATGTCACCACCACCACGAATGTTATTATTTGTTGCTTATACATGTTTTTCCACTGTTTTTCTATCCACACACAGAAATATCACACAAAAACTAACGAAAATCGAAACCGATCGAGATGAATTGACAGCTCAAGTACTCATTTTAGATGTTGCCAGATAATGAAAACTTTTAGTTCCCAAATATTTAACTTCTACTCTTTTATGTTGCACTGTATGTATATGTTGTCTGAAATGTAAATAATGCGCCCTTTATCAGCACATCAGTTTTCACCTGCCTAACGTGAGGTAGGGTAAACTTAATGCATTTCGTTTTTTTTTCATTAAGAAGTAAATAGTTAACATGGAACCAGTGAACTACTTTTGAGATCGCGCTATTTACATCGTCAGTAACCAGCTGCTGACGTTTAAGTTTAAACAAAAGTGAAGTATCATCCGCAAACAACACTATATTATGGTTATTCTTTACGAGGTAAGGCAAATCATTAATATAAATAAGAAACAAGAAAGGACCAAGAATTGAGCCCAGCGGGACTCCCATTGTTACTATAGATCCGGGAGATCTTTTTCCATTAACGTCAACTCTTTGAATCCTATTACTCAAGTATGAAGTAAGAAGATCCAGAGCGCTGTTCCGGATCCCGTAGTGGCGGAGTTTCCTGATTAGGGTTTCATGAAGAACACAATCAAATGCCTTGGACAAATCACAAAAGATGCCCAAGGCATCGCACTTATCCTCCCATGCATTATAAATATGTCCCAAAAGCTCAACACCGGCTCTGTAGTTGAACGACCCCTTGTAAAACCGAACTGTTTGCTATGTAATAATTTATGTTTATTAAAAAATCTTTGCAATTGCTCTAAAATTAATTTCTCAAATATTTTACTAAAAATAGGTAGTACTGAAATAGGTCTATAATTTGTAGGGTCAGATGTACTACCTGATTTAAACAAAGGTATTATTTTACTATTTTTCATTAGGTCAGGCAACTCCCCAAAGTCGATACAATTATTTGAAACTAGGTGCGACAATATCAATAATAGACTTGGCAACTTCAACAGAATGACCCCACAGATCAACAGTCTTTTTAACATTTAAAGTGTGAAAGGTTTTAATTATGTCTCTACAATTAATATGTTCAAAAATAAATTCCGAATCGCAAACATTAACATTTTCTTTTAGCATTTACTCAGCAACAGAAGGTGATGAGTTTAAGGAAGAGTAGTAGAAACGGGAATATCTGAAAATAAATTTTCAAAGGCCAGTGCGACTTGTGAGTCTGATTTTATGATGTTGTCATTAATAGACAGGCTGTAGTCAATATTTCGGTTACCAGATCCTCCCGATTCACTATTAATAATATTCCAAGTCGTTTTAATAACATTACTACTGTTTTTAATCTTCGAACTCAAATAACACGACTTGGCCAAAAAACAAACTTTTTCAAAAAAAATTGAATAATTTCTAACATATAAATTAAATTCAGCAGTGTTTACACAAGTCCTTTCATCGTACAGCTCATAAAGCCGTGTTCTACTTTTATGAATACCAATGGCAGCCCAATAACTGAATGATGCATTACCATTAACGGAGATTGTCTTGGGAATAAAGGTGGAATTAAATTGTTTACAGTATATACTAAAAAAATCATCATATAGATGATTAGGATAAGCATGAATTGACAAAATTGGTAACTTATCAATGAGTTTAACTTTAAAAGCTTTCAAGCGACTTGCAGTTTTGGGGTTAACAGTGATATCCTTAACCCCAAAACCCCCTTATAACCCCCTTATCTTTGTTGTTTTGGTTTGGTATAGTAATCTTCTGCCCGCAATGATCAGAATCTAGTAAAATAATTTATTTGTGGACTGGTATAACATTAGTATAAATATTATCTAAGCATGTGGCACTAGTAGGGGTTATTCTTGTGGGCTCCAAAAATAGGTTTGTGCTGTGTGTGTAGTGTTTGTTCTATCAGTACATAATGGACATCCCACCCATAAGCACTAAACGTTTTGGTAATTCTTTCACTGTACGTACAAGTGGCATTCCCTGCCGGAGTCCGTGTCTCCTGATAACGACAACCTAGGGATCTTTAATGCAAAAGTGAATAGGTTACTTCTTGGCAAGCCTGTTTCACCGTCCACCACATCAGCTCTTGCCATCTGATGAAATAGTGGTCAAACACGAGCCAATCGTTCATAACAAGAAACTTTTTAACAAAAAATCAAACCGACTTCCAAAACAAAACACTACAAAGCGAAAAATTACTTTCTTTTGCGAAGTCGGGGTCGAATAACGGAAAACAATAGATACAAAAGACACCGACTAGTTTTAGTAGACTAATTTTTTGTTAAAAAGAATTTTGTATCCATTGTTTTCCACTATTCGACATCGACTTCGGAAAAGAAAGTTATTTTTCGCTTTGTAGTGTTTTGTTTTGGAAGTCGGTTTGATTTTTGTTAAAAAAATTCTTATTTTTCTCTTTTTGGTTTTGGTAGGTACCTCCAATTAATATGCAAAATCATTTATAGCCAAAGTACATCTCATGACGATTCCAATAAGTTCAAACATGACTAGGATACGTTGTTTTAAATTGGAGTTCCAGTGGTCATCTGTGCAAATGATACTTTTTGAGAAAATGATTGCATGATTGATGAAAATACCAAAATCGCTATATCAGGCCTATAATATTTGAGTAGTTCCGATTTCTCTAGGATTCCATCATCAGACCCCGACCTGATGACCATGGGAACACTTGTGAAGTATACCCTTTCAAACAAAAGAAGATTTTTTCAAATCCGTCCAGGCGTCTTTGAGTAATCGGGGAACATACAAAAATACACACACACACCTGAAAAAAAACATACATAGTGGTCAAGCGCAAGCCAATAGAGGATAAAAACAGTTTCCGGCGAATTGAGAACCTCCTCCTTTTTTTGAAGTTGACATAGCAGCTATGTCAAATGTCCCCAGTGACACTGAACAGTATACAAGTCAAGTTTTGCAGCAACCTTGAATACGTGAACAGCAATTCCAACATGCCGTGTCAACGACAACGATAAACTACACATTACCTGGGTCATTACTTTAACATTTGTTCCAAATCAGCGCAAGTTGGTTATCAATTCAATCTGAAGATTGATTGATCTTTGAGAATAAGTAAGTGTTTGAGAGTTGTGCGTTCGCACAACAACAATAAAAAATAAGTCAATATAAATATAAGTCCTAACTAATATATAAGAAGTCCTAACTAAGACTCTGCTGTTTGTTTGTTGTTTGCAGCAGTCTTAGTTAGGACTTATTTTAACACTTTTGCATGTTTTCCAATTTTTTCGGCGTCCAATAATTACGTGAGGCGTTTAGGGGATGGAGGTCAACCCGAATTTCACATGGGGCAGAGGGGGGCCTCGACAAATTTCATGATTGTTTTTTCCGCACTGTTTCACCGCAAACATTTTGAGAAACTATAAATGAACCCCTCTATTTTTTACTATAGCAATTGAAGTCATTGAAGTTGAGTATTTGTCAAACTATACGTAAGCCTAAAAAGTAGTCTAATTTATCCTTAATTACGTACTACCTACATATACAAATGTCTCATTGATTTTTTAGATGTCGCAGTCTCGTTGCTTTATTTGTTCTTCAAAGTGCATAATTTGCTTTACTTTATATATGTAGGTATGCAAGTTATTTTCGTCACTAATGAGACAACTACAAGGTAAATAATAAAATAAACTAGCTTTATCACTCCTCAACTCATTAGTCGGTCATAAACAGGAAAAACTTCAAACCAAAAACATCCCATTAACTCTTATCAGTGTCCAACTAATTGTTTTTGTACTTATTTGTGTGTGTTATTTACCTCCAAACGTTATTTTATACATGCAACATAATTGTAGCTATTTGACCTACCGAATTCCTACTTCACACCCAAATTACAAGCAAAATTGCTTGGTAGGTACTCTCTCACGCAATCCTCAAGGACGTATTTAAAATCATTCTCGTGCTGTGCCGTAGTTTCCTTAGATCTGAAGTCGAGTTGACCCACTGGCCTCGATGTGAACTAAGAAGGGCCAGCCATGTTGTAAAAATTTCAGACTCGAAGCTTATAATTAAGCAATGGCTACAATTTTATTTTAAGCCCGGCCTAGGATCGGTTATAAACCTATTTACGTTCTGACGTGCTTTGCAGCAATGAATGATATCATTGTAAAAAGATAACTCGTGGCATGAAGGCTTTTCAATTTTTCGCAGTCATTAGACCTCCATCATAGTTAGACAAATATAAGGGAAAGTCTGTGATTCTTCTCTACACAAACATGTATAGGTAGGTAAATCAAAAAGCTAATTCCTAGAAAGGAGAGGTTGTCACTCCCTCAGAAGTCACAATTAATACAAGTTTGTAAATTAAACTGATGAAAAGATGCGATATAACTTTGACGGTGCTGGAACTGGAACGGCATTGACAAATTTCAATTACTTCATAATTGATTGTTATTTTAGATAATGTGTACTTTCGCAATATGGGAAAAAAACGGAAAGTGCATTGACATTTTTTTGAAAATAATTATGGAAGTTTAATACTAGACTTTTTTAACCCCCGCCGGAAAAGTATGTTATAAGTTTGACGTGTGTTGCTGTGTCTGTCTGTGGCATTATAGCGCCTAAACGGATGAAACGATTTAGATTATTTTTTGTTTGAAAGGTGACTTTGTCGAGAGAGTGTTCTTAGCTATGTTTGAATAATAGGTTAGTATGGTTTAGCCGTTCAAAAGTTATTTGCATTTTTCTCTTTGAATCTGGATTTTTTTGCAAGATATCGTGTCATTATTAAGTGTTTCGATAGATTGTTGATTGAAGCGTGTTTGGTACTAGGTATATTATATGTACCTAGTGCATGAAATAAAAACTAAAATCGGGGGCTTTTTACATTTGTAATTTTATCTTGTTTCCATAATGGTGATGACGTTTTATGCGTGTTAACTGATATAATAAACTTAAAAAGGTGGTAGGTTTACTATTTTAGATAGCGGCGCCTTACGTAAAAAAAGTTAATTTAAAAATCAAAAACCCGACTGATTAAGAATCGAACTAAAAAGCTGTTAACAAGAAAAAATCATGCTGTGCAGTCGAAGGAAACATATTCGCGAACCCTTCATTTTGATACCCCACTCGATGGGTTTGCAAGAAAAAAAGATTGTGACCCACACAATATGGCGCCCAAATCTAAGAACACTTGGGCGGTCAAGACTTATCTATCGATGTCTTAATTATATAATTCGGTCAAGTGGTTTAAAAGATATGAGGTAATAAAGAATATTACAAACATACATATAATACAAGATACGCGCGAAACACATAACCCAGTCGGGTAAAAACATGTAAGAAATATCATGTAAACTAAAAAAAGAATGCAGATAATAAGGCGGTACCCCGAGCAAAACGCCGCGCAAGCCGTTTTGTTGCTGTCTTTAGGAGCTATCTACTCGTTATTTAAAAAGAAATATCAATTAATAAAAATACATTAAATTTCTACATAAATGATTCGAAAATGGTAGATTTAGTTTTTTTTTAAATGTTGTAATTTCACTAATCTCCTTCCAAAAAAACATAAAAATGAGAAATAATTATTGTTATTATGAATCTCCTCGTAAAGTGATCATTAATTATTTTTTGTCCTAACACTAATGGATAGACAATTTAATAACGAACATTTTTGTAGATTTTTTTTTTCAAAAGACCAAAATTCGATTTTATAAAGATTTTATTCTAAAATCGGAGCGTATTCACTACTGTAATTCATGCGCCACCAGTGCCGCTAGGCCAATAGGAATGCTCATATCTCATGCCGATTTTTTGGTCAGGGTACCGTCTTAATTTATTATTGGATTGCCGCGGATTGACCCATAAACGAGTACCTAGTTTTAACTATTTATTTCTTCACTATATCCAGTTCTTCCAATATTTAAACAGGGGTAAATTATATAGCGAAGTAGGCCGTGTGTCGACCTGGTTCCTCAAGCTGTTTGCTTTTCCCTTCGTGTGCGAAGTGTCAAGCTTGACGCGTCAGTTAAAAGTGCGGGTAGTCCGGTAGCTGCAGTGAACAAGTAGCTTAGGTAATACATCACTGTACTCGTATGTAGGTAGGAATAGGTACGCCCACGAACTACAATAACATGCTATCAAGCAATTAGTGGTGTTATTAGGGTTCCGTACAAAAAGGGTAAAAACGGGACCCTTTTACTAAGACTCCGCGGTCCGTCTCTCTGTGTCACCAGGCTGATAATGAACCGTGATAGCTAGATAGTTGAAATTTTCAAAGATTATGTATTTCTGTTGCCGCTATAACAACAAATACTAAAAACAGAATAAAATAAATATTTGAGTGGGCTCCCATAAAAGAAACGTGATTTTTAGGGTTCCGTAGCCAAATGGCAAAAAACGGAACCCTTATAGATTCGTCATGTCTGTCTGTCTGTCTGTCTGTCCGTCCGTATGTCACAGCCACTTTATTCCGAAACTATAAGAACTATGCTGTTGAAACTTGGTAAGTAGATGTATTCTGTGAACCGCATTAAGATTTTCACACAAAAATAAAAATAAAACAATAAATTTTGGGGGTTCCCATACTTGAAACTAAAACTAAAAATATTTTTTTATCAAACCCATACGTGTGGGGTATCTATGGATAGGTCTTCAAAAATGATATTGAGGTTTCTAATATTTTTTTTTTCTAAACTGAATAGTTTGCGCGAGAGACTCTTCCAAAGTGGTAAAATGTGTCCCCCCCCCCCTGTAACTTCTAAAATAAGAGAATGATAAAACTAATAAAAATATATGATGTACATTACTATGTAAACTGCCAGCGAAAATTGGTTTGAACGAGATCTAGTCAGTAGTTTTTTTTTTTAATACGTCATAAATCGTAAACCGCAATTTACTAAGTACGGAACCCTTCGTGCGCGAGTCCGACTCGCACTTGGCCGGTTTTTTACTGTTTGTTTGCGTTAATGGTACGGAACCTTTCGTGCGCGAGTCCGACTCGCACTTGGCCGGTATTTTTTTTCATAAAAATCTTGAATTTGAATACTGAGAAATTTAATAGCTTTATGTAGGAGAAAGCAATGGGATGCATCAGTTTAAAACAGTATTGGGAGAAAGTACCACCGTGTTTGTCTTTGGTATACTTAAACTCTTGGGTAGAAATCAGATAAATTTGATAGGTTTGCTCTCAGACATAATTATGCTTTCATGCGATTTGCATAAAGTAATAACAGCTTAAATTTCACTTTTTATACAGGACAACCGGCGCGAGCGCACCTATTGACAGCGGCAGCGCGATAAAAATGACAAACAAACATGCAATTTGAAATATCTACTTACTTTCAAGAATTAAAATTGTATAATTTTCCATGATTTGACTATGCAAAAACTGAAATATTATTTATTACTCATGAATATTAATCAAACTTAACCTATTAAAGTAGTTTTTACAGGCAGTTATAAAAAGCACTAAACAATTTCGCAAAGCCTAGACGTATTTAGAACATTTAAAAGCTGAGACTTGAACGATTAATTATGTAAATTATTTGTGAAACATATACTTTTTAGTATTCATTCGTGGTTCATCGAGGTTGTAACCTAGTCCCCACGTTCGTTAACACTACAGAACACGATGTTAAACTAAGCATTTGCTACCCGCGACACGTTAGTGCCTACACATTACTTTACATAGGCCTAGACCTACGTATATAATGTAGACACCTATGTAAAGTAATGTTAATGTAAAATAGAACAAGTCATCATCACTTACGAATCATCGAGTCATCGCACTTTCTGCTTTTCTGTTACTTCATAAATATACTTGTACTGATATCATAAAACTAAAGATTTTGTTTGTTTGAGCTAATCTCAGGAACTACTGATTGGAATTGAAAAAATATTTTTGTGTTGGATAGTCCATTAATCGAGGAAGGTTATAGGCTATATAACATCACGCTACGACCAATAGGAGCGGAGCATAAATGAAAAATGTTGCAAAAACGGGCAAAATTATTCCTTTTTGAGGGCTTCCGTTGCGTGCGCTGCGTAAACGGTTTATGTTACGCAACAATCATGTATGTAGGGTAGGTAGCCAGTTGACGAGAGTGAAGCCTTTATTCAATGTATATGTACGTATATTTTACCTATTTTAGTATGTTAATAACAACTTTTTCTTTTTAAATTGTTTAAACAATGCACCTGCCTTGTTATCTCTTCACCACCCTTGGTTGACTGGTAGAGAATGCCTAAGGCATTAAGTCCGCCTTTGTTCCTTTTTACCCGACTGCCGAAGGAGGGTAATGTGTTTATCAGTCTATGTATGTATGTATGTTTGTTCTTATATGGCGTTCCAGAGACCAAACGCGTTGGCCGATTTTGATGATTCATACGTCAATCGATTCGTCTTAACCCTGCGAGTGTCATAGGCTACCTTAAAATTGGACAATAGAAAAATGGCGGATTTTGGGCGCCATATTGTGGGGTCCCAAATTTTTTTTTTCTTCCAAACCCAATGTGTGGGGTATCAAAATAAAGTGTTTTAAGAGGTGATTTCAAAAATATATAACACTTATATGTTTAAATGTATCTAATTCGAAAAAAACTTAACTAAAAACTTATAAATAAAAAAAGTTAAATCAAAAATCAAAAAACCCGACTGCTTCAAAAGGACTGCTACACCAGATTTTGATCAGCCAGCCCGCGAATATGTATCCTCCGACTGCACAGCATAATTTTTTCCTTGTTTACGTCTTTTTAGTTCGCTTTTTTAACCTGCCTTGTTATCTCTTCACCACCCTTGGTTGGCTGGTAGAGAATGCCTAAGGCATTAAGTCCGATTGTACCTTTTTTGTGCTAAATCTAAATCAATAAATAACAAGTACCTATGTGCTGTTAAGAAATGGTGTAGGTAACTTTTTGAAAATATTTCAAGAGGTAGCACCAAGATAGCACAAAACAACATTACTTTCTCAAATAAATTATGTTACGGTTTATTCAAACAATATTACCTATCGCCATTTCCCTCCGCTTAATAAACTATATAACCTGCCAAAATGTAGATTGAGAGGAAATAACATTCCGGCTGGCTGCCATAACAAAAAATATCGGCGAAGGTCGTATACGTCAGGTACGTTAATCAGAACGAGTGTGGTGGTCAGTGGCCACTGTGCCAACCGGGAATATGGGTCAGCGATCAATCGCGATAGGAGCAAGCTCGACTCAACTCGCGATTATATGCAAATTAAACGCTCAGCCGTCGCACTGCCCACTGAAGCTACACTACACCACTTAAGAACCGGGTTTATTGCTTCTACTTAAATCGTATAAAACAGTAAAAATTAAAGCTTTTTTAATACAACCGACATAATTCATCAAGAACTTTATTTCCTCGGTTTTTGCATGCAATTTTATTAACTAGGTCATTAAAATACTTACCACATTTCAACTGCATGTTCTAACGTGGTATACTTTCTAGAAAGGTGCACTTTTCACTTGGGAAATGTTTCAAACTTTCCACCGAGCCGTCAGTCAACCTTAACCTTCCGAACACTGGCTGAACTGGCTTGTAGTAATGAAGCACAATGAAATTGGGAGGTGGGGTGTTATTTGGGCAGCGATTGTATCATAAGGGTTGTCGATAATCGTGCGTGCAGACGGCCACGTCGATGTCCATTGAGGTAATTGGTAAATAAACGCCGATGACAGGGACATGATGTGGAACAATGACGGAGGAGTTTCCATGGCTACACGAGGGACGCCCGCGCGTTGCCATAGCCACGAGCCACCGGCGGGAGCTCGTGCCATACCGTGCAAGGTTAGACGGATATTACCATGTCTCTACAACTTTTGGGGCATTTGTGACTTAATCAACGCAGTGAATATTGATTCCACTATTTTATAATAGCTTTTAAAGGTCTACTTGCATGTATCACACGAGTATTTATAGTAACTGCTACATGCTGGGAATTAAAGAGTTTTTGCAGCTACATGAAATTTAGCGTGACAAGCGCGCGAATTTGCGCTTGATTATAATAATTGCTGTTTCAAAGTTATTACTGCTAATTATTTTCTAAAAAGAAACACATCATTTAGGTAAAGGTATTTATGGTCATGAAACTTTAGAGAACTTATAAAATAATAATTTATTAACCGGACACAGGAACACATTAACCGGACACAGGAACACATTTGTTGTTAATACTTCTTTTGCAGCCTGGTGGGCACGCCGCACGGTCAACGGGCCGGTTCTCTTCACCGAACCTGGATTCAAGGTTCAGTTTCTCACAGGTGATAGTTAAGGTGGTTGAGTTGATGGCCAAGGCTGCAGGAATCGGCCACATGTGTCTACAAGGAGCAATCGTGGCCAGTTGTTCGCACCTTCCGTTGTAATGCACATAGGAGTCAACATTACACGGATTCTTTTCGCAAACAGGGATGGCCGAGTCTGCTTTTAGAACGAGGTACTCTCCGTCTTGGCAGGGACCTTTTCTGTAGGCTGCCCAGCATGAGTCTGATTTTGGGTGATACAGGAACGCTGAAATGAAATTATAAATTCTATTACTGAAGTTGCTCTTTGATCTAGTCTTCGCAAGTGCGACTGAAGAGCATGAGTAGAGACCGGATTATATGCATATGCATATGAAATTGCATATGTACCCCATTCTCAGCGGCAATTGCATATTAAATGGCTTTGACCTTTGACTTTGATATTGTATCTAATATCCAGTGATGATGCATATTTTCGTTATTTTCATTGTATTTTTGGTAGGTTACCCTATTGATAAGTGTAATAATAAACTCTATAAACAAAATTTCGCCCATAAAAAGTAACAATTTTCAGCATTATTATCGTCTACAAAATTGTTACATTTTGGTATCTATTGATAATGTATGATTGAATAATTCAATAGTTGTAAGCTGATTTAGAAATAAAAAAAAACAAAAATCTACCACTTTTTTCCTTTTCTAAAACTTTGCATATTTTACCAATTTTCATATTATACGATTTTTACTCGACTGCTGAAGGAGGGTAATGTGTTTATCAGTCTATGTATGTATATATGTATGTATGTATGTTTGTTCCTATATGGCGTTCTAGAGACTAAACGCTTTGGCCTATTTTGATGATTCTTACGTCAATCGATTCGTCTTAACCCTGCGAGTGTCACTGGCTACATTAAAATTGCAAAATAGAAAAATGGCGGCTTTTGGGCGCCATATTGTGAGGGCCCAAATTTTTTTTCCTCACCAACCCATCGTGTGGGGTATCAAAATGAAGGGTTTTAAGAGTTGATTACAAAAATTATATAACACTTATATGTTTAAATGAACCTAATTCAAAAAAAAAAGTTGTAAATAAAAAATATATTTAAAAATAACAAAAAACCCGACTGCTTATAAAAGACGTAAACAAGAAGAAAATCATGCTGTGCAGTCGGAGGATACATCTGGTTTTGGTCAGCCAGCTCGCGCATATAGCTCGCGTGCAAAAAGTGAAAAACCTTTTCACAAAAAAATACAACCGACTGCCAAATAAAAACACTAAAAAGAGCCAAATTATTTCAATTTCGGAAATCGGTCTCAAAAAACGAAGAAACAAAAACAGGGACACCGACTGCCGAAATTGAAGCTATTTTCACTTTTTAGTGGTTTTATTTGGAATTAAGTTGTATTTTTTGTAAAAAAGTTATGTTTTAGATGTGATCAATTCCTACCTGGTCTGCAGTCGCAAATCCAGTCATCCTTCTGGTCTCCCGGGTAGTACAACTCGCTCTCTGGACACATGGATGGAATGTACACCGGCAGACGGTTCTTGAAAAGAATAGAAAAATTGTTATTAAATAAAGTGTATGTACACCTAGAAATTAGAACAATACTAACTTCGACGGATTTACAAGATTACGAAGCACTTTAGTATCGGTGTTTTATTTGCTTATCAGAATTAGAAATACCTAAATCAAAATTGTGCATGTACTAATCACACTTCACACTAATATTATTAAAGCAAAATTTTGTGTGTGTGTGTGTTACTTCTTCACGTCAGAACGGATGAACGGATCTGGATGAAATTTGGCTCAGAGATAGATTATAGTCAGGAATAGTATATAGGATACTTTTTGTCCCGAGAATATGTTGCCTCGGGAAAAACGCAGGCGAAGACGCTGGCAGGAGCTAAGTAGTACAATATTTCGGTAAAGCAGTTGCAAAACTTTTTTTCCGGTAATTGGAAATATTTATCCTTAGTTGAGCAGTGGTGGCCCAGTGGTATCGGCTGCGACTTGCAAGCTCGTGGGTTCGAGCCCATGCAGGCGCTTTACTTTGTGTAAATTATTTCTTCACCACTGCTCTCAAAACGGTGAAGGAAAACATCGTAAGGAAACCGGCATGTCCTAGAACCAAAAATTCGATGACATGTGACATCCAGCAACCCGCACTGGGCCCGCGTGGTGGATTACGGCCCATGTTTTCACAGAGAGGACCCCTGTGTCCAAGCAGTGGAAACATTAATAGGCTGATGATGTGTTGTGACCCTTAGTTGGAGCAAGTGTTAAGTCTGTAAACAAAAATTCAAAACTACTCTCTCCTAAACTAAACTAAACTTTCAGCTAAATGCGTTTGCGAGAGTTAATATTCATTGAAGTAAAGCTGACGACAACGAAATACTGCTGTTTCGAACCTAACAGGTTTTTGGATTAATGTCACAAAAGTTCACAGAACTCATGAGAACGGCACCTACCTCTGCTCCCTCGTACTTTATATAATTTTTTATTATAGAAACTAAATACATCCTAGAAACTTCACCTAAATATAAATATACTTTTCATCCCACCATCTCGGAAAGAGTATTTTTAATCTTCAATATCTGAGTGGAAAAGCCGTTTTTATTCACTAGAGGATAAAGTAAATTGAATTTAGAACATCGTGTGCACTAACTCAGGATTCTAATTTTATACTTGGTTATTGAAGTAATTAGTAAGTGCCTAGTGTTTTTCCCGTACTGGGTAAGTTGTACAATTTGAATCATTGTTTTATTTTATCTATCTGGTTAAATAGGTGTATAGCCGCTGCTGCTTTCTGTGCTTTCTGTTTAAAAGGAAGACTATAAGTTTAAAATTCGCTACTGTCGTTGTAAGCTTTCTTTATCTGGGCCGTTTATAACGGTTTTATTTTTTAATGATGTCTTAAGGATACCTACATCTGTAAACGTAATAACTGATGATGTACACTATCACTGACACCAATCCTTTGGCCTCAATTCTTCTTTCTTTCTTTTATCAGTGCTTGCTATCATTAGTAAATAGTCGCTTAAATACCTAGTATTTTCTATTTTCTTGTTGCTTCCTACTGAACCTAGACTAGCCTTCTGGTAGATGCCAATCTCGTTCTGTAAGGTTAGGGCTTGCAATTGAGGCTTGGCGAGATAAGGAGCTAATGCCAATTTGCAATGGAAAGAAACATGTCACAGATACACTATACTTCATAGAAGATAGCTTGATCTCTGCGACAGCTGTCAGTATCAATACGGTAAAATAGCGCTTGACAGGCTAACAATAACGTATACGTCAGTTTGACATATGTCACAGAGATCAAGCTATCTTAAAAGAAGTATATTTAAACATATTTGAGTTAAGTAAATAACAGTATAACTTGTATGGAAGGTAACTATTTCTCTCTCTTGGTTTGGAGAGCAACAACGCAACAACACGGCTTTAAGATCACTATCTCCGTTGGTTGCTTTGTTATGATGTTTTATACGGTCAAATTGTGAGGCACATCGTTGGCCTAAAGTAGGTTGCCAGTATGCAGGAAAATGTACGGTGATGAGACCGTACAGAAGCAAATACTAATAATAAAAAAAAGTTAATTTAAAAATCTAAAAACCCGACTGCTTAAAAATCGAACTAAAAAGACGTAAACAAGAAGAAAATCATTTTGTGCAGTCGGAGGATACATATTCGCGAGTTGGCTGACCAAAACCAAATGTATCCTCCATCCTCCTAAATTTTTTTTACCCCGCAAAATGGCGCCCAAAATCCGCAATTTTTTTCATATCCAATTTTTAAGAATCGATTGACCTTAGAATCATCAAAAGGACAACGCGTTTGGTCTCTAGAACGCCATATAGGAACAAACATACATACATACATATACTGAAAAACACATTACCCTCCTTCGGCAGTCGGGTATAAATATAGAGTCTCGACGAATATCTGAGGAGGCTCTCGTTGGGCAGCTGGATCAAGGGCTTGACCCAGAAAGCGGTACTCCTGGAGACGGCGCGTATCGTTAGGAGGATCGTCTCTCAGGAACCCTGACCGCCGGTAGCTTGGACCCTGTTCCCGATACCGGTGAGCTACTATTTTTATATTTTTAAATGTTTTGAGGGTTCCGTAGCCAAATGGCAAAAAACGGAACCCTTATGGATTCGTCATGTCTGTCTGTCCGTCCGTATGTCACAGCCACTTTTTTCAGAAACTACAAGAACTTTGCTGTTAAAACTTGGTAAGTAGATGTATTCTGTGAACCGCATTAAGATTTTCACACAAAAATAGAAAAAACAATACATTTTAGGGGTTCCCCATACTTAGAACTGAAACTCAATTATTTTTCCATCAAACCCCTACGTGTGGGGTATCTATGGATAGGTCTTCAAAAAATATATTGAGGTTTCTAATGTAATTTTTTTCGAAACTGAAGAGTTTGCGCGAGAGACACTTTCAAAGTGGTAAAATGTGTGTAACTTCTAAAATAAGAGAATGATAAAACTAGAACAAATACATTAACCATGTAAACTTCCACCTAAAATTAGTTTGAAAGAGATGTATACAGTAGTATTTTTATTAATATGTTATAAATCGTAAACCGCAATTTACCTTTCATTCAATAAACTGAAATATAAAAATAAACATTTAATTTCATAAACATAAACCGTGAACCATTATTTTCTAATAATAAATCTGTAATAGGTGCCTAAGTAAATAATAATTATAATTCGCGCGGTGCGTGATTTATTTATTATTATTAAAACTAACTTGATTTTGCTTGTTTAGTACGGAACCCTAAATTTGCGAAGTCCGACACGCACTTGGCCGGTTTTTTTATTATTTGTATCTGTTTTATAAAAATATTTAAAAATGTAATTAATAAGAAAATAGTTAAATAAAGGCAATAATAATATAAATAATTGGTACCTACTTATGAAAATGGTACCATCGTACTGATCTGATGATGAAGCCGGAAAGTAGGCACTGGAACTCCGAAATAAAACAATGTATCCTAATCGTTTTTGGGCTGATTGGAATCGTCGTGCGATTTACTTTGTCAATAAATGTTTTTTTTTGGTAATTTGTGGTAAAACTAAAAAGAGAAAAACAAAAAACTTTTTAACAAAAAACTTAAACCGACTTCCATAACAAAACATTACAAAGCGAAAAATAACTTTCTTTACCAAAGTCGGTGTCGAAAAATTAAAATAATAGGTAACAAAGACACCGACTTCGGAAAAGAAAGTTATTTTTCGCTTTGTAGTGTTTTCCTTTGGAAGTCGGTTTAATTTTTTTGTTAAAAAGTTTTTGCATTCTTTCCGATGACCTAAATTGCACCGTCGTCAAATTAGTCCGATATTTTTGTTCAAAAGGTGGCAACCCTGCATAGCTATATGCGAGCATTTGTATCAACAATAAGCTGTTCTTGGAAACACTATACCATACATACATACATACACTCCCATATTATATTATTTTACTCTTTGCACTATACACATTGTAAACAAAATGTCAGCATAGCTACTTAGTAAGGTTACTTAGGTGTCCCCATTACAATTGTAGGTACTGTCCATTTATCATTTTCCTTCTTGAAATAATATGAATAAGTACCTACTTGTAGGTAACTGAGATAAGAATGTTGAGATGGATGTTCGGAGTGACGAGAATAAATAAAGTGAGAAAAGAGTAGAGGAAGTTTGAAAGTGACGTGGCGCCAGTGACAGAAAAGTTGAAAGGAAACCGTTTGTCCTGGTATGGTCATGTGATGAGAAGGGATGAAAAGCATTTTACTAAAAGAGTTATGATTATAAATGTGGATGGATGAAGAGAGAGGGGAAGGCCAAAGAAAAGTTGGATGGACTGTGTGAGGAGTGATATGAAAGAAAAGGGAGTCAGTGATAGCGTGACGGGGGACAGGACGATAAAGAAGAAGAAAACGTGTAGCGCCGACCGCAAGTAACATGGGATAAGGACAGGAAGATGATGAGGCTCTTCAATTATGAGGAGAAAGTTGCATATAAACATAGCAGGCGCGTCTTTTCTCCCCTAAAAAGAGCCAATTCCTCCCGGATCCATCTTTCCGAGGTGTAACCGTGCCGATAACGGACCATCTTGAGCTTGTTGGCGTAACGTTGACATCGACACTCAATTTTGGCCCATACATTGAGGCAAAGGCTCAACTGGCTGCCAAAAAGTTGGGGATCCTCGCGATGTTGAGACGGTATCTACTTCACGCTTTCTTAAGTTAACAGCTGCATAAGTTATATCAAGCGCAAGTTCAAGTACTGTTCTCATCTTTGGGACGGATCTGCCAAAAATCAGCTTGATGCACTAGAGTCGATCGAAAAACGGGCCAAGAGGCTCATCGGCAATGAGGCACTGCTTAAGGCTCTAATTCAGCCAAGCCCGTTTCATCATCGGACTACAAGACGTACGGTGATGCGCCATCGGTACATGGTGGACATCCTACCTATACGCACGAAACGTTTTGGATTTACTTACATTATGCGTACAGCTAAGGAGTGGACTTCCCTGCCCGAGTCTGTGTTTCCCGATAACTACAATCTAGGGGGGTCTTTAAGTCAAGAGTGAATAGGTTACTTCTAGGCAAGCGTGCTACACCTTCGACCACATCATCACTTACCATCAGGTGAGATAGTGGTCAAAAGCAAGCCTAACAAAAAAAAATTGTTTTCTAATGAATGTGTCTCGATAGTACCCATTGATGTATCTTTTTATGTCTCGTCCTCCAGTTACTTTTTCAATCAATCTGCCTCGCCTTTTGCCCAACTATATTGGGGTCGGCTTCCAGTCTTACCGGATTAAGCTGAATACCACTGTATTACATGGAGCGACTGCCTATCTGATCTCCACAACCCAGTAACTGGGTAACACAGTATCCCTTGGCAAGACTGGTGTCAGATCTCAAGATTTTGACTACCCGTAACGACTGTCAAAGATCTTCAAATGACAAACGGGACCAACGGATTAACGTTCCGAGGCACGGAGGAAACTCGGTATGTTGAAAATGGTCACCCATCCACGTCAAGCGTTGCTTAACCTTGATGATCGACCAGTGCGGCTGTTATTATTTAGCCACGAGCTCGGTTACTTCTTACCAAACTAAAACAAATTATTTCCCAATATAACAGAACATTACGCCTGTATGGGCCTGTATGTATACAGAGGGTTAAGCAAAGGTGTAGTCCCATGTAGAATACGCGGAGATGCTTACGAGTAAATGGGACTTCATGAATCACCTAACAGAGGCGCCCGCCTATGGCTACCAACAGCGCAAAAATCTAGACTCCGGGCTGCTAACAGTTTACCTACATGGCCAGGGCATCGAACCCAAGACCTATGTTCAGCAGTAGCGCTTGCGAGCACTAAATCAACGACATGTCTACTTACTTAAAACCGGCCAAGTGCGAGTCGCACTCGCGCACGAAGGGTACCGTACCATTATGGCAAAAAACGGCAAAAAAACACGTTCGGTGTATGTTATTAGTGTTATTAGATGTTTTTAGTATTTGTTGTTATAGCGGCAACAGATATACATCATCTGTGAAGATTTCAACTGTCTAACTATCACGGTTCATGAGATACGGACCGGTAATAGGGTCCCGTTTTTACCCCTTGGGTACGGAACCCTAAAAACAACTTAAACTGCTTGAGTGCCGTAAAAAGGTTACTTTAAAAAAAAATTGGTTCAAATTGAAAACTACATTATTTGCGACACACGGTATTTTTGTATGACTAATGCTTTTGCTTTAAAAAAATAATTGAATGTACGTTATGTTTCGCTTCTTTTGCATACTCCTCCGAAACCAATTGGATGTTTAAAATTATTTTTCACAGAAAAAATTATGGTTAGAATTTCTTCTTAACCTACGTAGGATATGTAAATCATAAAATATTTTGCAAACAAAACTGTCCAAAAGGAGGTCCAATATTGATATTTTGACACCGAGAAGGCGCACGGCCAGTATAGGTAATAGTCACAGCGGATCCTTGTGTCTCTGAAGTTGGCACTGCCAACCATTGCGCAAGAAACAGTTTGTCATCGAGTATACTGCCTAGAGTAAGCGAGATAGGACGATGCGACAAACGTAAGCGAGTGAAAGAGACAGTTATACAATGCTATTTTTACCTTCAACATTGACAAAAAAATAGCTACTGCGCAGGGTCTTGCAGTCAATTCAGAGACACAATGATCCGTTGTGAGTATTATACCGCGTTTACATTGGGGAATATTACGATAGATATTATTATGGTTAGCTTATCATCAGTATAATGGATTAATTATAAACGCGACTCTAACGAGTGCAGAGCCTTGGGTTTGATTCCTAGGCGTAGCAAAATCATTTATATTTATTGATAAAACATGTACATGGCAAGTATTCGTTATTTTTTAATTGTGTATGACGGGATACCTACTTATCGCTATTTCTTCTACATTGAAGGGTGTTTGTTATTTACCTACTATCGTGATGAATTTTATTTTTTGGTACCTGAAGCTGATACATGACTACTAAGTATGTACACATTTTAATAATAATTGTTTGTTACAGTTTTCTTAAGAATTTAGTTTAGACTTTTCTTAAGAATCTGAAATATTGATAAACAAAGCGTAATTCTTTATAACTTGGATGGCTACGAATGTTTTGTCTACTACTTATAAACTTTGTTTTTTTAACCGACTTACCAAAAAGGAGGAGGTTCTATGTTCAACTTTATGTTTGTTTGTTTTTGTTTGTGTATGTTCACCGATATCTCCGCCAATTGTGGACCGATTTTAAAAATTATTTTTTTGTTTGAAAGAGTATGTGCCGAAATTGGTCCCTTTTTTTGGTGGTTATCCGATGAAGAACTTTGACGATATACAACAGAACTCATCAATAAATAACGGTATATCTCTCGGGATTGCTGCAATCGCATGTATGTTTATTGTTTATACCATTTCATAACATAACTTCACGCCAGTACACTCCACAAGGGTTACGCAGATGTGTACAGTTCACCTTAGTACACTCTAACTTCACCGGTTATGTTCAGTTTCTTGATATTCAGGTAATCTATTCTGGCATTTTAGGTACCTTACTTAACTAGTTGCCTGTTAGTTAGGTAGGTACAACTAAAAAGTGAAATATAAAAAAAAACTTTTTACAAAAAAATACTACTGACTTCCAAATAAGAAAATTACAAAGTGAAAAATAACTTTATATTTGGAAGTCGGTGTCCATAACGCAAACAATTGGTACTTACTTAACAAAGACACAGACTTCCGAAAAAAAAGGTTATTTTTCGTTTTGTAGTTTTCATATTTGGAAGTCGGTATTATTTTTTTGTACAAAGTTTTTTTTTTTATTGAATTTCAATACCTACAAATTACATCGATTGCATAAGACGAGCCACTGACCAATCTTTTTAATACATGATTTTGGTTTGAATGACTAACAGTTGTGAATAACAAACTCGTTGTTGAGATCAGAGACCTATGACCTACGAGTATTACCAATGAAAGGTCACCCGCGATATAAGTATACTGATACAATATGATTACGCGTCAAGCGCCGGACACATATTATGTATCTTTACCTAGACATATTAAAAAGGAGATATCTAAATACCTATCCGACTATAATTGTTGTAATCAACCCAACACATAAAAATGAATCTTTAGTTTTAATCAATTCAAGTTGTGGTTTATTTTTTGCCAAAAAACAACTACTACGTGAAGCAAAAAATCTTGCCTACTAACAATTATAAGAGGATAATTTAGAAAAACATGTTTAAAACAAGGAAAATCGTATTCATATTCTATAACCTACTTCAATGTAACTTGTTGATGAAATCTTAAATCTGTACTCACATCCTTGTTGACTAAGTTAGGATCTTCCTCTACCTCTGGAAAACCGATGGCTTCTTGCGTATAATTTAACGCTAAAGTTACACTCAACAACAGACATGTCACCACAAAACTTTTAAGGAGACACATTTTGAACAAACTAATTATTTTTCTGCAATTAACACTGTTACTCTATAGTAACATTCATGCAAATGACTAGTACTAAGTAAATATCAAAATTAAATTAAATTTAATGTACATACGAGCTCTTAAATACACGGCTCGAGAGCGACTAGTTCCTCAGACAATGTTCGGTGCTATATACAAATAACCGAACGTCATACGTTCAAATTAAAACGGGTTTTTGATGATAAAAAATGTGTTTAAGTTTCTACGTAAGTACTGCGGAATGGATCTGTTGGTATGACAAGATACTGGGGATAACTCGTTGATATGTTTGAAGAACTTGTGCATCATTTTCTAAGTAATTTAATTAGGAATACGGAAACTCAGTCGGCACCAAAACTGGGTACATCAAAAATATATGTGGGTATAAGGAAATAGCTCTCCTCAAACACTGTAATTATTCGTTTCATATTTAATTTGAGAAAAGTATGACCATGTGTCGAGCTACAGGTCTGAGCTCAAATGGATGCCCATTCACCAGAGAAGAAGTTTTCGCGCTCTAACTACGCTTTTCTCCCTACTCAACTCTCCCACCCCAACTTCTTACCTTATGTCTCACTTTCAATATTTAAGTTCTTCACACGCTAGAAATCTGCGTTCTCCTGATCTGTCCTTCTCATACGAGTACTACTGATTTTGTTCATTTGTCCTTTCATATTCAGTCTAATCTTCTCTGGAACACGCTTCCTCTCGAAATCAGGACGGCCACCAGTCGGTATGCTTTCAAGCTGGCACTGCGGTTTTACTTTCAGCGGGGAGAGGGGTCATCTCTAAAACTTCTTTTCGTCATTTTATCAATATATATATATATTTATATAGGTATGTATTATAATGTGTATAAGATATATATGTAAAATATATACTTAAGCCGCTTATTATTGTTATTTTTTGTTTTGTCGTTGGTATTCCACGGTTTAAACAATGCACCTGCAACCAGTCAACCATGGGTGGTGAAGAGATAACATTATCTCTTCACCACCCATGGTTGACTGGTAGAGAATGCCTAAGGCATTAAGTCCGCCATTGTACCTATAAGCGTGAAGTTTAAATAAATAAATAAATAGCTGGTTGGTTAGCTGAAAGTTCCAGAATCGGGTTACTGTTATTGTGTTTATCCATCTGGCATCTCAGATCACATAAAAAGTCTGGCATTTGTCAGTAGCACCCCGGAGTATAGATTTATTTTCACCCCCAAACATGAAAATATGGGTGTTTAGTGTGTACTATTAATTAAGTAATTACATTTTTAACCGACTTCAAAAAAGTAGCAGGTTCTCAATTCAACTGTTTTAGGATTCCGTACCCAAAGGGTAAAAATGGGACCCTATTATTAAGACTCCGCGCTCAGTATGTCTGTCTGTCCGTCTGTCATCAAGCTGTATCTCATGAACCGTAATAGCTAAACAGTTGAAATTTTCACAGATGATGTATTTCTGCTGCCGCTATAACAAAAAATACTAAAAACAGAATAAAATACATATTTAAGTTGCGCCCCCATACAACAAACATATTTTTATTGCCGTTTTTTTGCGATAACGGTAGGAAACCTTCGTGCGCGAGTCCGACTCGCACTTGGCCGGTTTTTTTTTGTGTTTTTACGCGATACAAAGAGCAGTGGTGGTCCAGTGGTAACAACCGCGACTTACAAGTTATAGGTCGTGGCGTCAAAACTTTGTGCAAATTATTTCGTCACCACTACTCTCAATACGGTGAAGGAAAACATCGTGAGGAAACCGGCATGTCCTAGAACCAAAAATTCGAAGACGTGACATCCGCCAACCCGCACTGGGCCCGCGTGGTGGATTCCGGCCCATTCCCTCTCACAGAGAGGAGGCCTGTGTCCCAGCAGTGGGAACATCAAAAGGCTGATGATGAAGATTGTTACGCGATTACTCCGCCAATTAGGAATTGATTTTTATGTTTTTTTCTTTCATGGATGATCCCATTGTCACCAAGTCAGGATCTGATGAGCGGATCCCATCGAAATCGAGAGAACTCCTCAAATTTTAGAGTCATACCTACATATATCGATAGTGGTATTTTCATCAACATGGCAAAGCATTTGCATTCAGAAAATATCATTTGGTGAAGCGGAACTAATGAAGAAGACCACAGATGGCTACTGGAACTTCTCAATGATAAGTATTATTTGGGTATAAGATAACTTGAAGCAAATTTTAAAAATAGTTAAGTACGTAAGACACCGACATCCGATAAAAAAAGTTATATTTCACTTTGTAGTGTTTGTTTTGAAAGTCGGTTTCACTTTTTTGTTGGGTTTTTACCCGACTGCCGAAGGAGGGTTATGTGTTTATTAGTCTATGTATGTATGTTTGTACCTATATGGCGTTCTAGAGACCAACCGCGTTGGCCGCATTTGATGATTCATAACCCTGCGTGTGTCACTGACTACATTAAAATTGGAAAAGAAAATATGGCGGATTTTGGGCGCCATTGTGTGGGGGGAAAAAAATGTTTTCTCTTCCAAACCCATCGTTTGGGGTATCAAAATAAAGTGTTTTAAGAGGTGAATTCAAAAGCATATAACACTTATATATTTAAATGTACCTAATTTAAAAAGAAATAGGTAACTGAAAAGTTATAAATAAAAAAGTTGCTAAAAAAAACAAAAAAAACCCAACTGCTTAGAAAGTCATGCTGTGCAGTCGGAGGCTACATCTGGTTTTGGTCAGCCAGGTCGCGAACATGTATCCTCCGACACAGCGTGATTTACTTTTTTTTTTTTTCGCTTCTTAAGCAGTTGGGTTATTTTTTATTTTTTTTATTAATTTATTTTTAAAATGATGGACTCAATACTAACTACTCGTTCATAGAAACCTACTGCTCCCTTTACTTAGTTTAGTTAGACAGATTCAGAAGACCATAATGAAATCCCGTCGCGTAACTTCATACTAGTCAATGACAACAAACACTTTTACAGGTCGATCATATTTTTAAAACTAGATGAGGCCGGCGTTTCCTATCTGACTACTCTGAGAAGAAAGGCTGAAACAAACTCAGAGGTCACAGCCTCTTTTAAAGTCCAGACCAAATCTTGGTTAGGTCATGTGAAGACCATGTAGGTTGATGTCTGAAATGGTCTTTTAAGGCAAGAACCAGCCAGATTGATTGGATCTGTCTAGTCAGTGCACGAATTTGTCAATAACCATGCAGCTCAACTCAGAATTTTAGGAACTGAACGATTCGTCGAACAATACTAAAGAAAGGACATTCGGGTAGGCCGCATAAATTGCTCAAACTGCCAGACCATGACTAAAAAATAACTCAGAAAAAAAATATCCAAATAGTCTTCACATTCAAAAGTAAATATTCTTGTCATTGCAAGAAAACCAAAAAAAAACAAAATCAACAACAGCTCAATCCCAAGCCGTTTTATCCTCAACGTAATCTTTAACGGCGTAAAATGCTTTCAGGCACAATTTACATCTTCGTGGCTTGGAAGCTTATTATAAAAGCGTATACATTGACATCTAAACGACCCGCCTATTTTCTTGAGCCTTGTTGTTGTTACTACAAATTTGTGTTTGTTCCTAGTATTTATGTTTTGGATTTCACTGTATTTTTTTAACAATTTTGTATTTTTATGGGCATATAAAAGATTTTCATAAATATACTGAGAAGGCACAGTCATTACATTAAGCTCCTTAAATTTCTCTCTGAGAGTGTCTCCGGCTTAATTTATAAATTGATCGAACAGCTCTTTTCTGCAAAACAAAGAAAGTTTGTACGACATTACACTATGAAAATAGGTAAAGTACACTAAACGAGCTGTCTCTATGTCAGATATATTACAATTTTTTCTAACAGCATATGATGCGGAGCTTAGCTTTTTTGACAATTCATCTATACCTATGTGGGCCCCATTGAAGCTTAGCATCCAAATTTAAACCTAAGAATACTGTGCTATTTTCAGGATTCAATTCATCGCTATCATCCGCTAACAACACTATATCATGGTTATCCTTTATGAGGTAAGGCAAGTCATTAATATATTAATAATAAAAAAGGACCAAGAATTGAGCCCTGTGGGACGCTCATTGTTACTATAGATCCGGGAGATCTGTTTTGCATTAACGTCAACGCTTTGAATCATATTACCCAAGTATGAAGTATGAAGATCCAGAGCACTGTTCCGGATCCCGTAGTGGCGGAGTTTCCTGATTAGCGTTTCATGAAGAACACAATCAAATGTCTTGGACAAATCACAAAAGTTACCCAAGGCATCGCACTTATCTTCCCATGCATAATAAATATGTCCTAATAGCTCAACACGTCATCAGTAGTTGAATGACCCCTTGTAAAACGGAACTGTTTGTTATGTAATAATTTATGTTTATTTAAAAATCTTTGCAGTTGCTCTAAAATATTTTTTTCAAATATTTTACTAAACGTAGGTACGAGTAGTACTGAAATAGGTCTATAATTTGTTGGGTCTGATGTACTACCTGATTTAAAAAAAGGTATTATTTACTATTTTTCAGAAGGTATTTTTCAAAGGTATTATACAATTATTAAAGCTAAGAGCTAAACTAGGTGCTACAATGTCAATAATTGACTTAGCAACTTCTACAGAATGGCCCCCTATATGTGCAGTCTTTTTAACATTTAAAGTGTGAAAGGTTTAAATGCTGTCTCTACAAGTAATATGTTCAAAAAGAAATTCCGAACCATTAACATTTTCTTTTAGCAAAGACTAAGCAACAGAAGGTGATGAGTTTAGGGATTTAGTCGTTGAAATCGGAATATTTGAAAATAAATTTTCAAAGGCCACTGTGACTTGTGATTCTAATTTTATGATGTTTTCATTAATAGACAGGCTGTAGTCAATATTTCGATTACTAGATCTACCCGTTTCACTATAAATAATAATCCAAGTCATTTTAATAACATTATTACTGTGTTTAATCTTCGAACTCAAATAACGCGACTTGGTCAAGCAACAAACTTTTTTAAATAATTTCTATCATATAAATTAAATTCAGCAGTGTTTACGTAAGTCCTTTCATTATGCAGCCCATAAAGCCGTGTTCTATTTTTATGAATACCAATGGTAGCCTAATCACTAAATGATGCGTTTCTATTAACCGAGATAGTCTTGGGAATAAACGTGGAATTAAATTGTTTACAGTATATATTAAAAAAAAACATCATATAGATGACTAGGATCAGCTTCAATTGACAAAATTGGTAATTTATTAATGAGTTTAACTTTAAAAGCTGCCAAGCGATTAGCAGTTTTAATGTTTGATACCAAATTATTAGCTGTTTTATTTAACATGTCATGGCATTGCTCAATAGAAGCAAGTTGCTTAGCCTTCAAATTCTTAAAGCTGTAATACAAAAAAATATGTATTAGCGACACATCTATCTGTCGTCTACAATACTTAAGGCGTATATATTCCCCAATGTTAACGCAGTACTGGCCGTGTGCCCGCTCGGAACCAGAATATCAATATTGAACCTCCTTTTGGACAGTTTTGTTTGCAAAATATTCTTATTACATATGCTATTACAGTTATGAAGAAATTCTAGCCATCAAATTTTCAGTGTACTAATATTTTTAAACATTTAAGTCGTTTTGGAGAAGTATCCAAAAGTAGCGAAAAAATATCGTGTTGTTAATTATTTTTTTAAAGTAAAACTATTTGTTATACGAAAAAACCATGTTTCACAAATAATGTACATGAATAATAAATAAAAACGCTTTTGCAAAAAATCGGGCACCTAAGCAATTTACATTCTAAGGTTGATTTGAGTTAAATGAAATTTAATTGTTTGACGTAGTCTGTATACTTTTAAACGTGTAAATTAATACGCGTGAACTGAATACTGGCAAGTTAAAAAAAAAACTATAAACATTTTTAAAACCGATGTACACGGCCAAACAATAAGAAGTGGTCGGCAATAAAGACAAGAAGATTTTTTACTTTTTTCTTACTTTTTTGATTTTTTTTTACTTTTTAAATTAAATTAAGCTACAAATGTAAAACCTATTATCGAGTGTGACCTCCTCTTGCCAAGATCACAGCTTGAATCCTTCTGGGCATGCTTTCCACTATGTTTTTAATAACGTTTTGAGGAATACGTTCCCACTCTTGTGCAACGACTCTTTTTAGCTCCCTGATGTTTTGTGGAGCTGGTTGCACTGATCTTACCCGTCTCTTTAGAACATCCCAGACATGCTCAATTGGATTGAGGTCAGAACTTCGAGCTGGCCAATCTAAACGACGGATCCCAACTTCTTGCATGTACGCTTCCACGTCGCCAGAACGGTGCGGGAGAGCATTTTCGTCCATAAAAATGGCATCTTCCCCAAGAGCAGTCAATGTGGGTTGTTCATAAGGAAATAGGACTTCCATTATGTACCGGTGTGCATAGAATGTTCCATTTTCTATGAAAACTTACGCTCCATAGAATTAATTGCTTCCCAAAACATAACGGAGCCTCCGCCATAAGGAGTGATTTCTTCGAAACGCACTTCCGCATAGCGTTCCCGTGGTCTTCGCAGCACTCGCCGGCATCGGTCCCCTCCACACAAAGAGATTCTAGCTTCATCAGAAAACAATACTGTATTCCAGTCCTCCAGAGTCCATGAAGCACAGTTTCGAGCAAACTGAAGTCGAGCAACACGGTGCTCACGGAGTAATTCAGGGTCCCGAGCCGGGCGGTAACTCCTGATATTGGCAGCTAAAAGCCTCCTCCTGACCGTCCATAAGCTAACTTCTACTCATCTTACTTCCTCAAAGCTCTTCTTTCCGAAATGGTAACCCTAGGCCCGAGAGACCTTGTCGTATTCCTAAATTACTGGCACGGGTTGGCCTATCACCCCGCACCCGTTTCCGTTCTCGTCGTTTATTTACGGGACATCCTGTATAAATCAATAAATTGTAAACTTATATTATAATTATAACTTACAAAAGCACAAAATATGGAAGCGGCGCGTCGGCGCGCCTTCTATTTTTAACCGACGTGCCAAAAAGGAGAAGGTCGAATTCGACTCTACTTTTTTTTTACGCTTGTCACCTCAGAACTTTTTACTAGGTCACAGATAATATAATACTAGCATACTAGGTAAACCGATTTTGATGATTCCACTCTTTCTTTTTTTGTTAAAAGCTGGTGCTTGCCATGTGGTCCCATTTTTTTTTTTAAAAATTATAGTCTCGCGCTTGACCACTATCTCACCTGAAGGTAAGCGATGATGATCAAGATCTGATGAAGAACTTTGGAGGTATACATCAGAACTCTTCAATAAATGACGAATAATGAATAAATGACGAAGACCAAATCACTCGAGATAGCTGCAATCGCATATCTGTTTATTGTTTACACCATTTCATAACATAACATTACACTGGTATGCTCTAAAGGGATACGCAGGTGTGAATAGTTCACCCTGGTATACTCTCATTCCACCGGTTTTGTTTAAGTTTCATGTTATTGGGTTAATCTATTCTGGCATCACTTTGGGCATTATACAGCCTATTGAACTAGTCCACTATGTATCACAGTAAAGAAATGGAAGTGAAAAAGTGGAAAAAAGAAGTGGAGTGGAAGTGGAAGTGTGGTGTGGTTTAGTTGTGAAAAAGTGAAAAATTAAAAAATTAAAAAAGTTTTTTACAAAAATACAACCGACTTCTAAATAAAAAAAAACATTACAAAGTGAAAAATAACTTCAATTTTGGAAGTCGGTGTCAAAAAACAAAGAAACGAAAACAGGAACACCGACTCCCGAAATTAAAGTAATTTTTCCCTTTGTAGTGTTTTTTTATTAAGAAGTCGGTTGTGTGTTACAAGCGTGCAACTTTTCTATGGAAAAATAAGTTAGTATAGGATCGCAAAATTTAACTATATTATGGAGAAAATGTATTTTGAGGCCATATTTGTACATATTTGTCAGGAGTTTACGACTAAACGCCAACAGACACTACGCCGACAGACTGAAAACCGACAAGACTACTTCGACAGGACTCTTCGCCGACAGGACTCTTCGCCGACAGGACACTTCGCCGACTGAGCATAATACAATATACTATACATAATCATACACTTACTTTATTGTAAGTTGTCCAATGAGGATTGAGGATTGGATTGAGGACTGAAGAACATATCGTGAGAACGGCTCTGAGCCTACCTGAGGGTAAAAGAGGCCGAAGACAACCTCCTTTGACATGGTGGACCAGTAAGACGAAGCTCCTCAAGAAGGTGAAATTGCCTGACCCGACAACCCTCGAATGAAAGTCTTGCCGCCTTGAAAAAAGGAGAGCCGACCCCACCTAAAGTGGGAAAAGGCTAGGAAGAAGAGAAGAGAGTCCAAAGACGATTGCCCATTCTAGCCGAAAAAAAAATTCTTCAACCGAGAACATTAGATAATCATAGAAACGAGAAGTCGTTGAAGACCCTATATTAGATAAATAAATAAACCAAGACCATGTCGGGGATTAACTTAATACCAGTAAAATATGGCGTCACATTATTAATATGAAGTGTTATCAGTTATTGAATTGATTTGTTATTTCTACGGGTTTCAGGGAGTTCCCTTCTTTAATCCCGTATGAAGTGCTTTGAATGAGAATGTTATAGGTTAATTTTTTTTTGTTATCTGTAGGAAATCTTCAAACGGCCCCGGGACTTTTTAGGGAAAAGTGTTAAAATAAAATTAAGGATGGAAGGGACGACCTCTTAAAAGTCACTCCGGAATCCCTACTGTGCAATGCCTGTTAGGGTATACATCCCTGTTAGTATACATAAATTATATTTTGAACACGCTTTTATTAGCTTGGTATGTATGTATCAATGAATCTATGTAACGGAATCTTTGAACGTGATTTTCACCCCCTTCAAAACGTTGGATTAATTTGAAACTTTGCACACTTAACAAATAAAAAAAACATATAGTTTAGAAAACTAAAAAACACGCTTATTAGAAAAACAAACTTAAAAAAAGAAAATCATTTTCAATCAATTTAAATTAAGAATTTAAGTTTCAAGAGTCATCACGAATCGTCTCGCGAGCAGGTTTGACGATTTCCAGCCTCCTGAACAAGCCGGTTTCCGTAAAGGCTTCAGCACCGTAGACCACATACTTACGCTGCGGCAGGTTATACAGAAGACCGAAGAGCACAACCTGCCTCTCTGTTTAGCGTTTGTGAACTACGAGAAAGCCTTCGATTCGATCGAGACTTGGGCTGTATTGCAGTCTCTCCAACGGTGCCAAATTGACTACCGGTACATCGAAGTAAGAAGTTTTGAAGTGTTTGTACAAAAACGCTATGTCAGTTCGACTTCAGGATCAGGCCTCGGAAACCATTCTTCTACAGCGAGGTGTGAGGCAGGGAGACGTTAAATCTCCAAAACTGTTCACCGCTGCACTGGAGGATGTCTTCAAGGTGAAGAGACTGGAGAGGCCTAGGCATCAACGTCAGTGGCGAATACATCACTCACCTTCGCTTTCCCGACGATATAGTGGAAATGCATGGCAGAGACCATGGAGGACCTCAGTACAATGCTCGATGACCTCAGTAGAGCTTCCGAAAGAGTGGGTTTTACGATGAACATGGACAAAACCAAGGTGATGTTGAATTCCCATCTTACAGACACTCCTACTACACTCGAAGTTGTGGGTGACTATGTTATCTGGGACAAACGATCCAGTTGGAAAGGGCCCAACTTCGAGAAGTGGGGCAACGTTTTAAAAAAAAAAAAAAAAAAAGCCGACTCGGCTGGGGAGCGTTCGGAAAGTTGCGCGGTATCTTCTCGTCCAACTTACCACAATGTCTCAAGACGAAAGTCTCAGTGTGTGTTGCCAGTGATTACTTACGTGACAGAGACGTGGTCGCTCACAATGGGCCTCATCAGAAAGCTTAAAGTCACCCAAAGGGCAATGGAGAGGGCTATGCTCGGCGTTTCATTGCGATACCAAACTAATTATGTAACTTAGTTGGTATACCTGAACCTATAGAAACAAAGAACTGTTCGTCTTTAAAAATCCATGGTTACAACTTACGAGCACTACGACTTACGAACTCAACAGGGGTCGACAGGGGTTGTTGAATGACTGTCATTGGTTGAAAGTTAAACCTGTAGTTATTCTGAGTGAAATTTTGCATGTCGTAAATGAATGTTATCGAATGCTTATTTAGAACTATGTTGCTACTTACGACGGCAATTATTATCCCAACGGAACATACACGACGCGTATTTCCCTGGGTAAATGTATCAAATGACCGTGAACCACCGCCGTATCCCAGTAGTTCTCTAGTTCCATTATGGGACTATTACACGTGACATTAGTGTGCCAAATTTTATAAAAACTTCTTCAGCAGTTTAGTCTTAAAAATATAACATACAGACTGACAGACACCTTGCATTTATAATACTTATTATAACTTGAATTCAAACTCGAATTGGGGTGCAGCGGGGCTATCTGAGGCTAATTTATTAGATTGGTTAATTGTTTTTTTTTTGTTTTTTTTAATAAGTGCCGAATTAAAAATCGGTAATAACATTTTTCCGTATGGTGCCGGACGTTAAGAATTTCACCATCCCATGTCTTCCCGTGGGTGTCGTAAAAGGCGACTAAGGGACAAACCAGAGAATGGGCAGCAGTGTTCTCTGTGCTCCTATAACAACCATACTGCGATCGCCAATCCACCTGCCAAGCGTGGCGATTATGGCAAAACCCCCCCTATGAATAGCACAAATAAAAAATGGCCCCTAGTGCCCGGCAGCCCGCCTACCCTCGACTACGGTAGCGGTCGAGGTTACGGCAAGGCAAGGGGTGCTAAGAATCTCCGGACGAGATCCAGCTACCCCAACAATCACCGACGACTGGACCTGGCAACGTACAACACGCGCACACTTCGGACCGACGAGAAGATCACCGAGCTCGAAGAGGAATTGAGCAGGTTGCGATGGAGCATTATAGGGTTATCTGAAGTCCGAAGAGAGGGGGAGGACTCGATAATCCTCAAATCCGGTAACCTGCTTTATTTCCGAGAGGGTGACCGGAAGTCCCAAGGTGGTGTCGGGTTTATCGTCCACAGGTCCCTTGTGAACAACGTGGTGAAGATCGAGAGTGTGTCGACCAGGGTGGCGTACCTTATACTCAGAATATCCTCTAGATATTCGCTGAAGGTCATACAGGTCTACGCCCCAACCTCGGCACACCCCGACGACGAGGTAGAGACCATGTATGAGGATATCTCCAGAGCCATGCATGGTTTCAAAACTCACTTCACCGTTGTCATGGGGGACTTCAACGCGAAACTGGGCAAACGAGACGAGGATGAGCTGCAAGTGGGGCAATTTGGAGTTGGACGACGGAACCACCGGGGTCACCTGCTGGCCAGTTTTATGGAGAAGGAGGGCCTCTATATGATGAACTCCTTCTTCAAAAAGCGTGAAAACAGGAAGTGGACCTGGCAGAGCCCCGATGGTGCAACAAAAAATGAGATCGACTGCATCATGTCAACCAAGAAGCAAATGTTCAATGATGTCTCTGTGATCAATTCGGTAAAAACCGGGAGCGATCACCGCATGGTAAGAGGCACATTGAACATTAATATTAAGCTTGAAAGGTCACGACTGATGAAGTCCACGCTCCGTCCAGCACAGGTCCAGGTCCTAAACCCCGAGAGCTTTCAGCTCGAACTCCAGAATCGTTTCGAGTGCCTGGGGAGCTCCGTGGACGAATACAGCGACGGGTTCGTGGAAGCTGTCCATACGGTCGGGTCTAAGTTTTTCAAGACCCATCGTACAGATAGAAACAAAAAGCTCTCTGATCATACCCTCAAGCTTATGAAGGAGAGGCGTGAGATGATCCTGCAGTCTTCAGATGAGGCGTGCAAATACCGGCAGATCAATAGACAGATCTCTAAATCCTTGAAAAGAGACCTCCGCCGCTTTAATACCGAGCGTATTAAAGACGCGATTGAGCGAAATAAAGGCTCCAAGGTTTTTTCAAGGGATCTGTCTATTGGGCAGAGCCAGCTCACGAAACTGAAGACCGATGATGGCAGGATTGTATCCGCCAAACCGAAGCTTTTGAGGGAGATCGAGAGTTTCTATGGGCAGTTGTACACGTCAACCAGTAAACCCGTTGCGAATCTAGCAAACGAACCAAGAGCTAGATTGACCCGACACTATACCGAAGATATCCCGGACGTCAGCCTGTACGAGATTAGGATGGCTCTGAAACAGCTTAAAAACAACAAGGCGCCGGGTGATGACGGAATCACGGCTGAACTCCTGAAGGCGGGTGGAAAACCGGTCCTCAAGGCCCTTCAGAAGCTTTTTGATTCCGTCATACTCGAGGGCAAAACGCCACAGGCATGGTGCAGGGGTGTGGTGGTACTCTTCTTCAAGAAGGGCGACAATGCCCGGCTGAAGAACTATAGGCCCATCTCGCTTCTTAGCCATGTTTACAAGTTGTTTTCAAGAGTCATCACGAATCGTCTCGCGCGCAGGTTTGACGATTTCCAGCCTCCCGAACAAGCCGGATTCCGAAAAGGCTTTAGCACCGTAGACCACATACATACGCTGCGGCAGGTTATACAGAAGACCGAAGAGTACAACCTGCCTCTCTGTTTAGCGTTTGTGGACTACGAGAAAGCCTTCGATTCGATCGAGACTTGGGCTGTACTGCAGTCTCTCCAACGGTGCCAGATCGACTACCGGTACATTGAGGTGTTAAAGTGTCTGTGCAAAAACGCCACCATGTCAGTCCGTCTTCAGGATCAGACCTCGAAACCAATCCTTCTCCAGCGCGGCGTAAGACAGGGAGACGTCATTTCTCCGAAACTCTTCACTGCTGCGCTGGAGGACGTCTTCAAGGTTCTGGACTGGAAGGGGCTTGGCATCAACGTTAATGGCGAGTACATTACTCACCTTCGGTTTGCCGACGACATAGTGGTCATGGCTGAGACCATGGAGAGCCTCAGTAAAATGCTCGATGACCTCAGTAGAGCTTTCTAAAGAGTGGGTCTTAGGATGAACATACACAAAACCAAGGTGATGTTGAATGTCCATGTTACACTCACTCCAATCAAGGTCGGATACTCTACACTCGATGTTGTGGGTGACTATGTCTACCTGGGACAAACGATTCAGTTGGGTAGGGCCAACTTCGAGAAAGAGGTCAACCGTCGAATCCGACTTGGCTGGGCAGTGTTCGGGCAGTTGCGGTATCTTCTCGTCCAACTTACCATAGTGTCGAAGACGAAAGTCTATGACCAGTGTGTGTTGCCAGGCTCTGAGACATGGTCGCTTACTATGGGCCTCACCAGAAAGCTTACAGTCACCCAAAGGGCAATGGAGAGGGCTATGCATGAAGTTTCCTTGCGTGGTCGAATCAGAAATGTAGAAATCCGCAAGAGGGACTTGGGCTATGTCGGTAACACTGGTTGCAAAAAGCAATTGATTTAAGCAATTGAATTTGGCAAGCCCGAGAATTGCCAAACTTAAGTGGCAGTGGGCATGGCACATTGCTCGCAGAACGGATGGCCAATGGGGCAGAAAGGTTCTGGATTGGCGACCGCGAACCGGAAGACGTTGCATTGGAAGGCCTCCCACCAGGTGGACCGATGACTTGGTGAAGGTTCCGGGGATCCGCTGGATGCGAGACGCACGGGACCGACCAATGTGGTGACCCTTGGGGGAGGCCTATGTCCAGCAGTGGCTGATATGATGACGACGATGATGATGAAATAGACTTATGTATGTTTTTAAGGCAAAATGTTACAATTAAAACAGAATCACAATTACTTCTACCAAGTACAAGGCCAACTCTACACATAACTCGTCGAGATTTCTGTTATTTTATTTTATGGAGTCCCAGAAGCTTTTATTTTTCAAAATATTAAGAGGGACGATGCATTATGGCATAAAAATGGGACCATTATTAGAAAAGTTCGATAGATTTGATTTGATTTGAAAAGTTCTACCACAGTAGTGGCAAGCCTAAGGCAGCCTTTTACCAGAAATCATTGACGGTCGGATACCAAAGAATAAACCAGTGAGAGAAAGCACGTCGTCATAATCTGCCTAGCCTTTTCCCATCTACGTTAGAGTCGGATGCAGCTAAACACCAGTATTTTGATGGATCGACTGCCTATCTGACCTCCACAACCAGTTACTGGGTAATATGCAACCCCTTGGTAAAACGGGTCAGACTTTCGGGCTGTCAAAGCCGAAAATAACAGCCGGGACCAACGGCTTAACGTGCTTGGCGAGACACGGACGGGTCTTGGTATGTAAAGATGGTCACCCATCCACGGACCAACCACGGCAAGCAAAGCTTAACCTGATCGATTGACCCGTGCGGCTGACGTTGAAATAAGTTTAATTTCGCTGATGTACCTAGTAGGCGATCTAGAGATTGCGGATACCTACCTACCCGATATATAATTTACTGTTTTGTATTGAAAACTTTTTGTAATAAACATTTATAGACATGCACTTTATTTTATTTTGTATCCAATACTTTTAAATACTTCTATTTGTATTTCTCACAAACAGCACATGTAAACAATATAAATGTTTTTATCGATAACTGTTTACAACACTAGTATATCGATATTATTTTCAACTACTACGCATCACTTTTCCGTCTGTGTACGTATAAGGCCGCGTTTCCACTGACGCGGAGCTGGGCGGAGACGTGCGGAAGCGACCAATTACAATGGTTGAAATCCCTCATCGCGCCACTCGTCTCGTCTGTGATTGGTCGCTTCCGCACGTCTCCGCCCAGCTCCGCGTCAGTGGAAACGCGGCCTTATGCAGACCCCTTGCGTCTCACTCCGCCCACAAATTCGTGCGATAAGGACAACTGCAGATTCGAGAAATTTTAATAAGTAAAAAGTCATAATTCGAGGTTTGGCTCTCGTCTGTTTTCTCCTCCAATATTGGACCGATTTAGAAGATATTTCATAAACTGAATAAGAAGGATGTTTACTATGTCCCTATGTTTTCCTTTTTTCACTAATAGGTGTCAAATTTGTACACTAAGGCTCTGAAGACAGCGACTCAATACAGACAATTTTGAGCATTTTGAGAGGGTTCTAGTTCTTATACGGATAATATATCACCAAAAAACTTTTTTGCAGAAAAATACTACCGACTTCCAAATGAAAAACTACAAAGTGAAAAATAACTTAACTCTTGGAAGTCGGTGTCTGACGTAGGTACCATTTTTTTTCGATATGGACACCGACTTCCAAGAGTTAAGTTATTTTTCACTTTGTAGTTTTTCATTTGGAAGTCGGTAGTATTTTTTTGCAAAAAAGTTTTTTTTTTCCCTTTTTAGTTTTGCTTATCTAATAGATACGCAAGTTGTTTCCTAAGGTCCCTATAACGCCGAATAGATTACCCGAATAACATGAAACTTGAACATAACCGGTGAAATGAGAGATCCCTTAGAGCGTACTGGCGTGATGTTATGTTATGAAATGGTATAAACAATAAACAGACATGCGATTGCAGCAATCCCGAGAGTGTTGCCGTTATTTATTGAAGAGTTCTGTTGTATATCTCCGAAGTTCTTGATCAGACCTTCACCAAATTAAAATGGGACCAATTTCAAAACATACTTTTTCAAACAAAAAAGAATTTTCAAAATCGGTCCACAATTGACGGAGATATCGGTAAACATACACAAAAAAAAAAAAAAAAATACAAACATAAAGTCGAACATAGAACCTCCTCCTTTTTGGAAAGTCGGTTAAAAAAGGAAAACATAGGGACATAGAAGAAGTTGATATTTATTTTACTGTAAAAAATCATTGCTTTAAGTTCATAAACCAGAGAGAAAACAGACGAGAGCGTTTGTATGGACAAAAGACCACCCCCGTTTCCTCTTAAAATGAACATGGACAAAACCAAGGTCATGGTGAACGCCCATGTAACACCCACTCCTATCAAGATCGGAGACTCTACACTCGAAGTTGTAGACGATTATGTTTACTTGGGACAAACGGTCCAGTTGGGTAGGTCCAACTTCGAGAAAGAGGTCAACCGTCGAATCCGACTCGGCTGGGCGGCATTCGGGAAGTTGCGTGGTATCTTCTCGTCCAATTTACCGCAGTGTCTCAAGACAAAAGTCTATGACCAGTGTGTGTTGCCAGTGATCACCTATGGGACCGAGACGTGATCGCTCACAATGGGCCTTATCAGAAAGCTTAAAGTCACCCAAAGGGCAATGGAGAGGGCTATGCTCGGCATTTCCTTGCGTGATCACGTCAGAAATGATGATATCCGCAAGAGAACCAAAGTTACCGACATAGCCCGAAGAATTGCCAAACTTAAGTGGCAGTGGGCAGGGCACATTGCTCACAGAACGGATGGCCGATGGGGCCGAAAAGTACTGGAGTGGCGACCGCGAACTGGAAGACGATACGTTGGAAGGCCTCCCACTAGGTGGACCGATGACCTGGTTAAGGTTGCGGGAAGGCGCTGGATGCGAGACGCACGGGATCGGTCAATGTAGCGACGCCTGGGGGGGGCCTATGTCCAGCAGTGGACGTCTTTCGGCTGAAATGATGATGAATAACATTTTTAGCCCAAGTTACCTACCTTACCTACCTTACCTACCTTACCTAACTTACCTACCTTACCTACCATACCTACCTTACCTACCTTACCTACCTTACCTACCTTACCTACCTTACCTACCTTACCTACCTTACCTACCTTACCTACCTTACCTACCTTACCTACCTTACCTACCTTAACTACCTTACCTACCTTACTTACCTTACCTACCTTACCTACCTTACCTACCTTACCTACCTTACCTACCTTACCTACCTTACCTACCTTACCTACCTTACCTACCTTACCTACCTTACCTACCTTACCTACCTTACCTACCTTACCTACCTTACCTACCTTACCTACCTTACCTACCTTACCTACCTTACCTACCTTACCTACCTTACCTACCTTACCTACCTTACCTACCTTACCTACCTTACCTACCTTACCTACCTTACCTACCTTACCTACCTTACCTACCTTACCTACCTTACCTACCTTACCTACTTTACCTACCCAACCCTATCCTACCCTACCTACCTATCCTACTCTACCTATCCACCTACCGTACCTACCAACCTACCTACCCTACCCTAAATACCTACCGACCCTACCTTACTCTACCCTGTCTACATTATCTTACCCTACCGTACGCTAACAATTTTTGATGTTCTTTCTCAGGATGCCATCTATCTCCTTGCCAATTTCATTGAATTCCGTTCAGTGGATTAGGCGTAAAAAGGTAACAGACAGACAGAGTTACTTTCGAATTTATAATATTAGTATGGATAATATTTAGGTACTATTAAGACAAAATTTCAAAATTTTATAACCCCAGACACATTTATCTTGCGAAAACACCCCGTTTCAAACAGTTAAACGCGCATAACTTTTGAACGGCCTAACCGATTTAATTCAATCATAACTAAGAACACTCTCGACAAAATCACCTTTTAAACAAAAAAAAACTAAATTAAAATCGGTTCATCCGTTGAGGCGCTATGGTGGCACAGACAGACACACAGATACACAGCAACACACGTGAAACTTATAACACCCCTCTTTTTCCGGCGGGGGTTAAAAAATTGAAAGTAACGTTGCTACAGTTACATAAGTTGAGTGAAATATTTTTGTTAGGTACTGTAATGTTGGTGTTAGTGACTTATTGTGTATCTACTGTTTTTCGTTAAACTATCTGTCATACTTAATAGCTGTACCGATTCATCTGATTCCCTTGGCGTAAATGTTGGCAAGAGAGGGCGATGGTTAGGTGTTTCGTAACGGCTCATTTTTGATGTAGAAGGGCCAGTCCAAGGATCTGACTGAGGCTCTTTCAGTGCTCCTACGATGCCTTTACATATTTTAGACATATTTTAAATGGAATCCTCTATGTAGGTATCCTTCTACAACCGCATTGAACTTCCAGCTGCCATGGCGCTTCAGAGAGATGGAGATGGCGCTTTCTTTTGGAGATCAGCTCCTGAATCGGCCAAAAGTGTGGCTGAATTGTGAAGTTTGGTCGGAAACAATGACCCGTGTACAACAGGGTTCTGGAAGTTCAAGAAATGGTGCTATTGCTCGTTGGAATGGCCAATTTTATTAGCACCCATAGGCTGTCTAACACACTTTCCGTTTGGATATTGTAGAAAAAATCGATTGATTGGAGTAATAGGCGGGCGTAGATAAGGCTTGATATTTCTCAACAATTGTTACGTATTCCTTGCGAATGCCGAAGTTGTGGTCTCTTTTAGTCTTTGTATTAGGTAAATTAATTAATAATAAGTCATCTGAATGTTTCTCAATGTTTTTGACATTATGTTGTGTTAGTTCATTAGTTCGACATGCTCCGTTTATACCAATAATAAGAACCTGTAACATAAAGAGTATTGTAGTAGATCATCATCTGCCCTAGCCTTTTCCCAATTGTTGTTGGGGTCGGCTTCCAGTCTCGAGTATTGTAGTAGATAAATTAATAAAATTGATATGCTGCATGCATAATTATGCCTATCAACATCCACTAAGTACCTACGTATTAGATTATGATACGTAGTTGATTAATATTAGGTAGATACTGAATGTGCAAATGACTTACTTTTGCCGCCCAACAAAACGGAATCGAAATTTTTCAATTTCAGATGCTGTGAAAACTTTAGATTTTTTGGTTGATGGCACCTGTATTGCGTAAGTGTGCAAATAGTTTAAACTCTATCCAACCGACCAAATCGGCTAATCACACAACTCGGGAATCCACATCGCGTCATTCATCTCGCATGTGATTGGTCGGCAATACGGCTGCAGATGAGGCTCTTTTTACCCGACTGCCGAAGGAGGGTAATGTGTTTATCAGTCTATGTATGTATGTATGTATGTTTGTTCCTATGTGGCGTTCTAGAGACAAAACGCATTGGCCGATTTTGATGTTTCTTAAGTCAATCGATTCGTCTTAAGGCGGTACCCCGAGCAAAACGCCGCGCAAGCCGTACTGTTTTTAGGAGCTATCTACTCGATATTTAAAAAGAAATATCAATTAATAAAAATACATTAAATTTCTACATAATATTGATTCTAAAATGGTAGATTTCGTTTTTTTTTAATGTTGTATATATTTCACAATCTCCTTCCAAAAAAAACATAAAACTGAGAAATAATTATTGATAGCATGCATCTTCTCGTAAAGTGTTCATTAATTATTTTTTGTACTAACACTAATGGATAGACAATTTAATAACGAACAATTTTTTGAAGTAATTTTTTTCAAAAGACCAAAATTCGATTTTATAAAGATTTTATTATAAAATCTGGGCGTATTCACTACTGTAAATTATGCGCCACCAGTGCCGCTAGACCGATAGGAATGCTCGTATCTCAGGCCGATTTTTTGGTCAGGATATCGTCTTAAACCCTGCGAATGGCACTGGCTACATTAAAATTATAAAATAAAAAAATGACGGATTTTGGGCGCCATATTGTGGGGCACCAAATATTTTTTCTTCCAAACCCATCGTGTGGGGTATCCAAAAGAAAAAAGGGTTTTAAGAGGTGATTTCAAAAATATATGACTCTTATATGTTTAAATGTAGGTACCTACCTAAATCTAAAAAAAAAATAACTAAAGGGTTATATTAATAAAGTTATAAATAAAAAAGTTACAAATAATAAACTTATGAATAAAAAAAGTTAATTAATAAAAACAATAAACAAGTTTAGTCTGCTTAAAAAGCGAACTTAAAAGACGTAAACAAGAAGAAAATCATGCTGTGCAGTCGGAGGATACATCTGGTTTTGGTCAGCCAGCTCGCGCATATGTATCCTCCGACTGCACAGCATGACTTTCTTCTTGTTTACGTCTTTTAAGTTCGCTTTTTAAGCAGTCGGGTTTTTTTTTAATATTTAAAATGCCACTAACTACTAGTCGTTTTTCATCTTTATTGTTGCATTTAGCACTGAATACGTACTCCATAGAGTGCTTAATTTCTTGGTCTCGGATAATTCAATAAAATATGTCAGCAAAACGTTTTCTGAGAAAGTTTTGGCTCCTTTAGCTATTCGCCACGTGTTAAAGATATAGTAGGTACCTACTGTTTCTAATACTTGTCGCGTGATTGTTGAGGGAGGAAGCTCATTTGCGCATTATTAACAGTTTCAGTTAATTCTGTTGGCGTCAATGATATTCAAATAAACAGATACGTTATACGCTCACAAAACAATTGAAAAAAGTGTTCCGCGCAGCAGCGGCAGCACACATACCCACTTTTCATTCATCTGACATTTCACTACAAGTCGAAAGGGATGGCTTCATAAAACCAACAAGAAAAAAAGAGACAGCTAGTGTTTGTCACTTGCGTGTGAATGTAAACAAACATTATTCTGACCACCAATGTATTTTTCTTTTTCTAACCTCCAAATATCAGAATATTAGGAAAACAAATTGAAATAAATTAGTAAATTGTGGTGTATTGCGTACTTACATATGGTATAAGATCCCTTCTGTTTTATGTAATTTGGTATTATAATTGGTACACTTTCTAAATACACACGATGGCATTTTTTTAATTTTGATTTTGTTTCAACAAAGCGTATCGCTCTTCGCCATGCGTGACATAAACTAAAGACTAAAAGCTACAATTGCCTCCTATTCGAGTCTTCACAATGCGCGCGCTTATAACATATCTGTTTATTTGAATATCATTGGGTTTAATGATGTTTTGAATTCACAAACTTAGTGCACACGATGTTCGACTAAATTCAATTTATTTTATCCTCTAGCGGATAAAAACGGCTTTTGCACTCAGATAACGTAGAGCAAAAATACTGTTGCCGAGATGGGGGGACGAAAAGAATATTACATACATACCTACAAGATACACGCGAAAACCATAGGTAATCCGTCCCTTGCAGTCGGGTAAAAAAGAGAAATAAATACCTGACACGCTGACGGCGTAACTCTACAAAAGTTTTAATTTGAAATGTTGGGGAATTTCCCATTGATTATTATTAGAACAATAAAAAAATAAAATCCTAAGCTCATATGACTCTAATCTGACAGGCAAGATACGTTGAATGTGCCACAACGAGATTAATGTTTCTTTCCTTATGTATGATGGGACAATTGGGTTTATCCAAAATTGAAAGCGAATAGGGATGGGTCCGTTATAGCAAAACGTAACTAATATCAAAATAACCGATATCACAAAAACTGTATCGAATCAAAACCTCTACTTGCGTGCGAGAACAAATAAGTCAAGTAATAAGTCTTAAAACCGTAATAATGCGAAAACATACGAACAAAACGCTAACTTCACAAACGATAGGAACCATATGCGCGAGAAACGAGTAACTCCATTTGAAATAACATTTTTTTTAAATACAATCCCTTTTTAAAGTCCTTTCAATCGATTTTGAGTTCTATCCTGTAAATATAAGAAAGGCATAGAAAGCATAAACCAGTTACCAAAACTAAACTGTTTAATACAGCTACCATTTGTCTATAACTGTAAAAGTGTGAGCGTTTGTGTTTGCTTTAGTTCGCGTCCGTTGTTAGTTTGCTCATCTAAATAACATGTTAACTTTTGCAAACTGCACTACTGATATCGTTATCTGAAAACCGTTTTGGATATCGATATGAAAACTGGTTGCATAACCATTTGCGCAAAAAACCGAAAACACCCTTATTTAAAAGCGAATGATGATTCCAAAAACAAAAATAATAATTTACTATCACTCTCAAAGATAACCACGAAAAGGCCACCGATGTGATTTTAAGAAGGAAAGGGGATAAGCTTTGTATTAAATACCAATATTATAAAGAGGAAAGATTTTTTTGTTTGTTTGTTTGTACCGAATAGGCTCCGAAACTACTGGACCGATTTTAAAAATTCTTTCACCTATAGAAAGCTACATTATTGCTGAGTGACATAGGCTATTTTTTAATCCTGAAAACGGGTCCTGTGGGATGGCCCACGGGAGCGAAGCCGCGGGGAACAGCTAGTATTAAATATACTAGCGGACGCGTCGTGGTTTCACCCGCGTAGTACCCTTTCCTGTGGGAATACAGGGATAAAAAGTTGCCAATGTCACCCGGGGATAGTGTAGCTTCCCAACGGTGAATGAATTTTTGAAATCGGTTCAGTAGTTTCGGAGCCTAATCGGTACAAACAAACAAACAAAAAAATCTTTCCTCTTTATAATATTGGTATAGAAAACAAATCTTTGTTTAAAATATAGGAGCGTTTTGGTTTTGGGTTAGTTAGTCTATCTGCCTCGTTAGTTTAGTAGTTAGAGCCACAGATAAACCCTAACACTACAGACTGCTAAGAGTGACGTGAGTGTCTTGCAGCCGTTTTGCGTAAGTGAATACGGCATACGGCAACGCAAAGTGTTTGACCGCTATCAATCAGCCAACCACACAGACGAAAAATCATATCGCGTCATTCATCCCGCATGTGATTGGTCGATTGATAGCGGTCAAACCCTTCGCCTTGCCGAATTCCCTTGCGCATTTCAACTGCTGGGTTTGACTTCGTTTCCTGAGTCGGGCAAAGTGTTATTAGTTTTTTTAACCGACTTTCCAAAAAGTACGAGGTTCTCAATTCGGATGTTAAATTATTTATTATTTTTTTATGTTTGGGCTGGTATTATATTATCTGTGGTTCGGGCTTAACTCCGTCATATTGGCGGCTAAGCAAAAAAAAATTTTATCGTGTATACTGTCGAGGTGGTCCCAATGCACCAAATCAGAATCTGATGTTGGGATGCCATGGAATTCGAGGGAACTTCTCAAATAAGCAGACATATAGCGATTTTGGTATTTTCATTAACATGGCACTCAGAAAGTCTCATTTGGTGAAGTGGAACTGATAGACATTTGAAATTATCACAGATGATGTATTTCTGTAAACGTGATTTTTTGTCGTTTTTTGCGATAAATTATTTATTTATTTATTAAAACTGTACGGGACGGACGTGATCGTTCAAGGCCGACAGGCAATCAGGACGTTGTAAGGCTCCTGCTCGAACGCGTTGACGCCCCTTGCACCTATTGTTCAGTTGTCATCGATAACTATGGACCCTGGAGTCACTGGAAGGCTGCCAAGTGTGTTGAGGTGAAAAGTGATGTCCGGATTAAATAAAAAACTATTTGTTCATGGCCAGAAGCGACGTTCCTTCATGGTCCTCGATACACAATGATGCGTGGAAACGACTTTAGGTGAAATAATGGCTACAATACGATAATGCGCTTCGCACTATCGTTCACACAAACTCGACTGCAACGAGGACCACGATTTTCCGTGCGCAAAAACTTTTTATTTCGAAAAATATAAGCTATGACTCTAAGCTTGGAACTGACGGAAACTACCCTTCCACTGGACCGATTCTGATGAAATTTGCATCTCTGGATAGGTCTCGAGAAGACCTTCCCTCCGGTCTTTGATCCAGGGAGTTCTCATAGGGAGAACACCAAAGAAAGGGAATTCCCGCCAGTTTAATGCTTTACAATTAGTCTTAGATCTAGGGTACCAGCGAGGGACTTGGAGCCCTCCTACTGGGCCTTCGACACACATACGTGTCACGGTTACATTGAGAACCTTTAGGCGTACAGGCACGAAAGGTTAGCTTATGCTCCCAATCTTGGCACATAAACTCAGTTTGTACTCAAACTGCTGGGCGGATCTTCACCAAACATTCACCATCGGATAGCCTTCGCGATGGGCTATCCCACGGTAGAAGTTTGGTGGATACATGTCCGACCCTCGAAGCAGCATTCCTTGTTACATGTTTGTTTACATGAAAAAACCATGGTACCTCGCACCATGTTAGGTCGATTAGCTCCTCAACCACCAGAGCTAGGCTCCTTCTGGAAGTGCGGTTGGGTAGCTGGAGAACTGGGCTGCCGAATGGCGGTACCCTGATGGGTGTACCACCAGCCTTTCTCCTGCTTAAGGCACCGTGAAGCGGCCGAATACGAAATATTGCGTTGTTCCAGCTTTAACGTCTATATATGTGTGCATATAGCTATATATTAGCTCTGTATTGTGACTGAGTCTAGGCGCCTGCCTGAGGGTCCACGAAGGTAATGCTTCAGACAGCATATCTATAGCTGACCAGGCACCAAATGTCCCTGGACGCAGTGACCCATCGGCAGACGCATAGAAACGTACACGCTGGCATACACAGACACATTACCTCAAGCAAGTGATGTCTATGTACTAGAATTACATATGTGCTATCTATTTTTAGGGCCTAGATAGAATTCTAGGTCACCTAGAAGCGCTAAATGGCTTGTATCGAACTTTCTCAACACTTACTTGAGCAAAATGTATGCATATTTACCTTTTCAGAGTGAAACTGCATTAAAACTGGCCATGTACTGCTATTATGTATAATTTCTCAGTCATGGCATCCAGCTATCCTATCTAGAACACCTAGATGGTGTTTCCTAACAAAACAATTATGTGTAAGGAAATAATCTGATTGGTACGTGAATATAATACCCATACCACTACCTGATACCCTGCCAAAATCGGGGGGTCTAAAATAAGTAAACAAAATATTTTTATTTCCTTAAAACTATACATTTATCATATCTCTAAGATAACTTATGCATAATACTAATACATAAGCGCCATATGCGCACTATAAACTATGTAAAAGCCCCTAAAACATGAGTTTAATGTTACCAAATTCTACACTTAACTACGTGGTTTTAGTATAAATATCAAGCGCCGCCATCTTATGGGTCTTATAGTCCGGTTAAGCAGAAGCCAATCACTTTGATTGAATCTGCGAGACGCCACTCAAAAAAAAAAAAAAACTTACGACGGGTCATTCATTGTGAACTAATCCGCTGTGGCGGATGGTCGTGTCACGGAGTATGAATTATTGTTTCTTTCCGTAATAACACAATCAGTATGTATAATAATGCTTCTAATTTAATGTTATTAGACTATATAACCCTATTACATACTGATAGACACATAAAATATAATTTTAGTGTCTCAAAAACATGTACGAAAATTACTTGTGGTCTTTACTATAAAAGGCTTTTTCGCCTACCGACATTGCTTAGTATGATACGTAGTATCTCTAAGTAGTCTGTGCTTGGCTTAGTAGGTATGCGATGGCGCGCTGGGGTGAGCAGACGTGTGTCTGTCAATACTATTTACATGGAGTCATCTAAGATGACTGGTGACGCTCTCGTCGCAAATAAAAACTTTATGCACAAATACAAAGGCGGACTTAATGCCTTAGGCATTTTCTACCAGTCGACCTTAGGGTGGTGCAGAGATAAAACATGGCAGGTGCAACTAAATGAAAGAACAAGTAGAAAAAAATAAAATAAAAAGAAATGACTAAACTTACTATTTAGAAATATATACTTAGATACATGTATGTAAACAATGTCATTGAGAAACCAAAACCAGCAAATCAACTGTGTGAACCCTATGTGCGCTTGTCCGACTCGCACTTGGCCGGTTTTTTTTCGCTTTGTTGTGTTTTGCTTTAGAAGTCGGTTTAATTTTTATGTTAAAAAGTTCTGATCATCGTTATTTATCAGTAGTAACCCCAAGTCTAGATTTGTAACCAACTGATGGAAATTAAGCTGACATGGGAACTTAATTATTGGCGAAATATGGGTGTAGGTATATACCCATCTAGGTAGGTACTCCTCCCCGGTGAGTTCCCGCATTGTCGAGGCGCGGGGGCTCATTAGCCGTGGCTTGGTCACCCAAGGTAAAGCGTAGAGGAACCCGAGGAGTTAGAGGTCGCGGCGGGAGAGGAGTGCCGGTATTGCGGTAACGCGCTCCCTCCCTCCTTCCGCGGCCTGGACGGGGCTGCCACAGTCTGGTGGTGGAGGCGGTGGGGTCGTAGGAGAGGTCCCTATCCCTTGCGCCTGAAAGTGGTAGGTGGCGGGGCCATACACGGGACCATGGAGGCGCCCATGGAGAGTTTGGTCCCTGGGAAGGTCACGGCGTGTAATGTGTTCTGGTGCGCCGGTGATTAGGTAGCTAAACTACGTTATTAGGTATAACATGGTTATTTGGTGGCTATTTGATTGCCGATGTCACCTCATACCCGTCTCATCAAATTTATTAAAATGTTGTAAGTTTACATAACTTTCCTATACCACTTGCTTAATGTTCCATCATACAATAGAAATTGTAGCAATCATTTTTGTAGTATTTGTTTGTAAAAATATTAAATGCTTACTCAACAAGGCTGTCCAATAAAATGCCATTGCCACTGCCGAAGAACTTAAAAACAATAAACCGCGTTCCATTTAACGTATCAATCAACAATGCAGTCAATCCACTAGGTACCTTGGTAAATGCTGCTAATGTAATAAGTCTACACTACGTAAAATTTTGAACAGATTTACCTTAATTTTCGCATTTCTTTTGTTTATTAGAACCCAATTATTTATTTTAAAGTTTTGACGTTTTGATACAACGGTACTTTTTGATTGAGGCGTAAAACGAACACACTTTTAGTGTTTACGTCAACCGAGATTTTTATGTAAGGGAAATGTCAAAATGGGAGTGCAAACTTTAAAGAAAACAATGTAAAATTACTGTATTTTTTATTCTGAGAATGAAAAGAATCTACGTAATGACGCTATAAAATAAAATCCGAAATGTTTACCAAGAAATCTCACCAGGATGTTAAGAAATCGACAGTTAAAATACAAGACTCCAAAAAGGATTCAGCAACCCGACTGAAACACTTAAAAATCGTTTTAGGTAAGAAATTAGTGTATTTATTGTTATTCTAGGGGTGGATAGAGGTTTTTAGGAGATGGTGGGATGAACTGTGAGGTTTTTCTAGCATCGACAGCTATCACATTCCGTACATGCTAATTAGTCGCGAATAACTGTATTTGATGCGCCTCAACTTACAAACTGTTTATTGTATCGAGGAAGTAGTATTTAAAGTTTCACTTCAACTTTATTGTCATTTTAAATAAGCGACTGATGTTACATTGACATCTAATTGCAGTACAATTTCTATTGTTTAATTTAAAATATTATTGTGTATGTGTACAATGTTCTCCATATGAGATCATTCTACATTTCTAGGTTAATGTCTTTCTTGTTTTGTAAATTTAAATATGAAGACATAATAAATGAAGATTTTCACCTATAGAATACTGCTTAGTGCTTTTTCAAGTAATATAAGCACAAAGTTAATTCTGGATCCAAAAGGATTTATATACATTTGTATTAGCATCTAACTGACATTTAGATATTATACTGGAGTTCTTTTATGCTAAATCTGCTATCAATAATAAAATCTCATTCATATACAAAGGCAATGAACTTTACATTGGCTGCATTCTTATAATGGCCATATTGGCATACAAACATTATTTACAATAGCAGTCATGATCATTACAAATAATTGCAGCACATTGACCTTTATTTGAGCCCTAAGCTGTAATATATACTCTGTTAACACTTTCAACGACACTCATGAGACACAATAGAAAATGTATTGGTTGAGGTCACAGGTGAGTTGAAGGTGTTAATACAATAAATAACAGCCTAAAACAGTCCCACTGCGGGCAAATGCCTATGCCAATGTCAGTGATGGACAGGCTAGACTTAAAGTAATAATCCAAACACTTGGAAAATCATCAACTGCTTGTATTTAGCTATCCACTATATTGCTTTGACACCTAGACTGAACGGACAATTTTTTTTTAGGTCCTCATATATCTGTTCCATTTCCATTTTTAAAAAGCATTGCCAAACTAGAAATTTCGTCCTGTATTTTGGTTGCATTTACAAACATATTAACTCACATACACAAGACACCCAGATCTGGAATAACTATCTGTAGGCCGCGACACCCACCGCAGCAGCCGATCGCTCAACCACTATGCCAACCGTGAAGACAAATTAAAATAAAAAAACAAAATTATGTGATATGAAGTGGAATTGTTTATTATTTTAAAATAATCAAAGAAGATTTGTTGATTGTTTTAAAATGTTGTTAACAGAGAGGACACTAATCCTAAACTATTTGACTTACCATTGTTATACAACCCTTATCTATATGATAACAAACTGTACCTAGTATTTATGACTGTTTACACCCACTCATATTACTTATAAAATAATTTTATTGCAACTGTTTTTATCAGCAAATGTACTGTTTTAGAACATTTCGACACCGATGAAGCCAAAAACTACTTCGAAGGCAACTTCAGTCATGTTTATTTCATATTGTACGATAACTTCATCCAAGCTGAAAACAATCTGCGACAACGAGGTAAATATGACGTGCAATATTTATTAGAAATTGTTGTAAATAATCTCATAAATAATTCAAAATTCTAACTTTCATGTTGTTATGGAGTGATTGATGCCTGTTTACTAACGCTAGGCTACACCTAAATTAATCTCTAGAGCTTGTAGCAAAATAAAAAGAGCTGCACAGTTTAGTTTGATCTATGAGGTTAAGCAATGCTTGCCGATGACTATCTATTACATACCGGGGCTTGTCTGTGCCTCGGAAAGCATGTTAAGCTGTTGGTTCTGGTTGTCAATTGGAGATCTTTGAAAATAATGTAAAATCAAAGTAAAAATGATTTAGTGCAAATAGGCCACTAAGCGGCACATTTGAACGTCAAGAATTAAAATTTACAAGTAATCATAATTGATTCTACCGAACGGGCAAGAAACTCCACACTTAATAAAAAAAAATATTTTACAATATTTACATAAATACATTAATATATGTGAGCATGATGCACTACATACTATACTACGTATAGATATAAAGTATTACAGATAGACAGTCTATAGGGATAGTCTGAAACGAAATATCTGACAATGGGACATCTCCCAAGGGGTTGTGGAGGTTAGACAGGCAGTTGCTCCAAGTAAATACTCAGCTGTATCTGATTAGACTGGATGATGTCTCCAACATTGTTTAGGAAAGACTGAGGTAGATTGATTGTGGTAGTGGTAGGGACTCCCTTTTCCGATCTTAGGTTCCCATTTAGTCCGTTGTGCGTGGTGCTGACTGTTGTATTAATCCAATAGTGTTCTTTAGCTTAAGCATCAATTTAGGTGTTGCTTAGTGTTAGTGAAAACAGGCATGAGTGCGATGTGATGTGTCCGTCTTCCATACTTGTGTAAATTGTACAAATATACATCACATAACTTGTATTAGATTAACCACTGTTATATATTCAAGTTAATATAGACCGAATATTATGTATAGCTATTATAATTAGTTGACTTAGATACATAATTCCTATCTACACACATATTTACTTATTATTTTTCTGTTTTTTGCGGTACAGAACTTCCATTTCATCTCGGTGAGTTTTGGGTGTTTTGATCATCAGACAGTCACTCATATCATATCATTAATCAATATTCTTGCCATATTAAATACATAATTAAATAATATTTAAAGTTATTAGGTCATTATGACGCAATGGACTCGGGAAAATTATGCATACCTATCAATAACAAATCAGGAATTGAATTGATCTATCAATGTATTTTCCTATTGTGATATAAATAGATAATATTAATACAGATATAATAACACAGACATAAATCTAACTAGATGACGCGATTGTATGTACTTCGCGTACCAAAAAACGAAGTAAAGTTACGATCAATGATCGTAATCTGAGCTTTTCATTTAGCATTATCGGCACCGGAAATCTACCGAAATCTAGATAAATGCCTTTTTATCCCATATTGAGCTCTAAAGAATGTATAGAAAAAGTTGGTCGAAGCATTGGAAATGTTTTCTTTTATTGGTAAGTAAATCTAGATCTATACTAATATTATAAAGAAGTAAAGTTTGTGAGTTTGTTACGTTGTAGGGGGTAATCTTTGGCTCTACTGAATCGATTTTGAAAATTCTTTCACCAGTAAAAAGCTGCATTATTCCTGAGTGTCAAAGGCTATAACATTAAAAAAAAAATAGAGATCCTTATGAAAATTGCAATAATGTAACCCAAAGTAGCAACATTCTTTGGCGTGCGCTGAGAAAACTATTTATGATACATACAAATTATTAGGTAGGTAGGTAGGGTAGGGAAGGCAGGGTTGGCAGGGTAGCCAAGCAGCCCCAGGGATCAGCTAGTTTCTTATAAAATTGTTTGTGAAAAAGTGGCACGCTTGGTTTTCATACAGATGGAGGGACTTGAGTTATCTATTTAGATTTATGTATGTGTTTAATAAGCATAACAATTAAACAAAACTTTAAATATTATTTAACTCTTCTATGTTTTAGAAACCATTTTTCATGTGTGCATTGAATTTGGCGCTTCACATTGATCCTGGTAGACGTCACTATCTTATCATTAGATAACCATCATCTTATCATAAACACTGGATATATTATGTCTTCACTTTTCTTGGGATGATAAGCATGTTCTGTCATAGAATTACTGACCAAACGTTTCTGTATAACAATATGAAGCCTCGTATCCACTAGGCAACATTTGACGCGGGGACAGAATGCACAAAATCTTGCTCATCATGTTGAACGACAAAGAGGACCTTTTGTTTTGTAACGTTGTCTCGTCGCGACATGTTGGGCGTCAAATATTTCCTAGTGGACACGAGGCTTTAAGAGGAAATATGGGCAGAGAGCGCCGACTGAATTTCTTTAGTAAAAAGTCATAATTCGAGGATTAGCTCTCGTCTATTTCCTTCTCCAATATTGGACCAATTTAAAAGGTATTCCATAAACTGGTAAAGTAAGATATATACTATGTCGCTATGTTTTCCTTTTTTTCATTTATATTTGTCAAATTTGTACACTAAGCCTCTGTTGACAGCGCAATTTTGAGCATTTTTTGAGTGTTCTAGTGCTTCTAAATATAATGTATCATCAAAAAGGAAAACATAGGGACATAGAATATATCTTTGATTTTCAGTTTTTGGAATATCTTTTAAATTGGTACAATATTGGAGGAGAAAATAGACGAGAGCCCAACCTCGAATTATGACTTTTTACTTAGGAAATTCAGTCGGCGCTCTCTGCCCCCGTTTCCTCTTAAGTAGGCTAAGTCATAACTTACATAATGACCATTGAGGTTTAACACATACCTACAGGCCGTACTTAAACAAGGATAAATTGTAATCTCCATAACAAAAGCCTGAGTCACGTCTAACAGATACGCCGCTAATGGGTTGGACTATAGACAACGTAATAGTTCTCTAATGACCATATTAAAACAACATTGTTTCCAACCTCATGTAACACTCATGGTAACCTTACACTATCTATTTTACATGTAAATTAAGTTATCTTTTATGTTTTCTAGTACACAAGGCAGGCAGGGAAGAGCTAGAAGGGGCATTGTCCCTTCTAGACAAAGTATTATGCCTCCTGCCAGAGCTGATCGGCAAAAGATGGCAGTTACACTCTTTGACGAGAATATTTTCGAAACTCCTCCATAGTGGGAACTCACAGAAATTGCGAGCAGAGGCTATAAGGTACTTGTAATTAATCCAAAAGCAAATCTCTAGTTCAATAGTAAATAATAAAATAAATAAACCCGACTGCAAAGATGTAAACAAGAAGTAAATCATGCTGTGCAGTCGGAGGATACATATTCGCGAGTTGGCTGATCAAAACTATATAAATATGTCGGGTTTTTTTGATTTTATTATCTTTTTTTATTTACAACTTTTTACTTATTTTTTTTTTTCAAATGACTTTTAATCATATAAGTGGTATATATTATTGTAATCACATCTAAAAACCCTTCATTTTGATACTCCACTCGATGGGTTTTGAAGAAAAAAATTGCAAATCTCACAATATGGCGCCCAAAATCCGCCATGTTCCTTTTTTTAACGGAACTTATCTAAGAACACTTGGACGGCCGAGACCTATCAAACGAAATGCGTCAAGTGGTTTGCAAGGTACGAGGTAATAAAGAATATTACATACATACAAACATACAAGATAAGCGTGAAAAACATAACCCTTTCCTTGCAGCCGGGTAAAAAATTACTAATAAATAATATTCGCTTATAGATATTTCCTGCTATGGTACCAAGCACTTGGTGACAATGCTCCGAATGAGGTACACAAAATGTTCGCCACACTCGTCCCCGGCATGCCAGAACCCACCATCATGCCGGTCGGATCTCCCCTCAAGCCAAACATTACGGCAAACGACACACACGGCTCCGGCGACTTCAGAATAGAAGACATAATGCACCATCCGAACTTCAACCCTGTAGACAATACAAAGAAAGTTGTGGTGGAACAAACACCTACAGGGATCATGGGGAAACTGGCTAACGTGTCAGCTTCCATATTTCACGATACAAATGCTTTAAACCCAGTCCAAAGTGTGGAGATCCAGCCGCTTTTACCACCCAGTGCTAGCGAAAAGGCCGTTGACAATGAGACCAAATATTTCTTTGAAGTACTTCTCGATGGAATGGCCACGTCTGTTACGAAGATCCAATGGAGGGACAGGTGTCATACGAAGGCAATGAGATGTTTCGCCTTTCTACTGGAGAAATTCAAGATTTATTATTTGCCTGTGATCTGTCCACAGTTTAATGTCAAGAATTCGCTGTATAAACCTAATTTAGGTAAGTTGAATACTAAGTACTATCCTACGAATAATACATACATAAATAAACTCACGCCTTTTTCTCCATGGGGGTAGGCAGAAACTACAGAACGCCACCTGCTACGATCCTTACATACTTCTCTTGCTTCACTCACATTCATACATCTAGTCATTCATAAACGCCGGTTATGAGTAATGCGCCCCTGGCCTTTCTGAAGAACATTACCAATAAGGTCTATGTATGTCTTTCTAGGGCAACGAATTTTTCTTTCTTTCTTTCTACGAATGATATAAGTGTGTATTGAGTATGAATGTTTGATACTCTTTCACGCCAAAACTACTGAAGGGATTTTGATGAAACTTTACAATAACTTAGAACAACACATAACAGAATCAGAATAGCACAGGGCCTATATAACCTTTAGTGCCCTAAAACGGTAATTTTCTAAATTATACTCCTTAGTAACGGCTAGGTTAAAAGGTTTGAAAAAAAAAATATTATTGATTCATGTACATAATTTTCAACACAAGCTTTTTTCGTGTAACTAATAGTTTTGCTTTAAAAAAAGAATTAACAACACGATATTTTTTCGCAACTTTTGGAAACTCCTCCAAAACGACTTGGATGTTTAAAAATATTTTTACACAAAAAAAATTATGGCTGGAATTTCTTCATAACTAACATAGCATATGTAAATCAAATAATATTTTGCAAACAAAACTGTTTTGTTGGAGGTTCAATATTGATATTTTGGCATCGAGCGGGCGCACGGCCAGTACTGCGTTAACATTGGGGCGTATATAGCGCCTTAAGAAGTACGCAGGCGGCAGCTAGAAATTAAATCACACTTAATATTATAAAGGGGAAAGTTTGTGAGTGTGTGTGTGTGTGTGGATCTGAATGCAATTTGGCCCAGAGATAGATTATACTCGTAGTCTGGAAAAGCACGTAGGATACTTTTTATTCTGGGAATATGTTCCTTTGGGATAATTTTCGACATTAATGCTAGCGGAGTCGCGGGCAAAAGATAGTAATTCTATATTATACTGATTAGTCACACATACCAAACAACAACCTTCAAAGGACAGAGCTACGTCATCACGATATTTATCTATAAGCGTCACGCAGACTTGCAAACGCAGTGTACATATGTTTAGATATTGTATCAGCCGCCGCTTTACAAATTAATTTCGACTATGTATCTAATAATATATTTTTGTTGGAGAATGACGATTTCCTACAGAATATAGATAGCTACCCGTATGTCTATACCAATATTATAAATAGGAAAGATTTTTTTGTTTGTTTGTACCGATTAGGCTCCGAAAATACTGCACCGATTTAAAAAATTCTTTCACCTATGGAAAGCTACATTATTCCCGAGTAACATAGGCTATAATTTTGACGGAAGCGAAGCCGCGGGGGTCAGCTAGCCTTGTATAACTAGCGACCGGCCCCGGCTTCGCACGGAAAAATATGTATACACAAACCTTCCTCATTTATTGCTCTTTCTATTAGTAAAAACCATATCAAAAGCCGTTGCGTGATTTAGAAGAAGTAAGCTGAGAAACGAACAGAGGCAGACAGGGATTTTTTAGGGTTCCATAGTCAACAAGGAACCCTTTTAGTTTCACCGTGTCCGTCTGTTAGTCCGCAGCTTAGCTCAGAGACTCTTATTACTAGAAAGCTATAATTTGGCATGGATATAAATAATAATCACGCCGACAAAGTGGTAAAATAAAATATGGAAAATAAATTTATTGTATCTCCTGTATACATAAAGTGGGGATGTTTTTTTTTTCTCGTCTATCCCATGGTGTGGAGTATCGTTCGATAGGCCATTCAAAAATATTACAAGTTTGTAAAAAACCATATTTCGATTCAGGGATCCGTTTGCGTAAAATTAAGCTTTAAAATTGCAATTTTTTGATAGACTCAAGAATCCCCCCCCTGCCAGCTAAAAAATGGTCGCTTTTGAATATATGAATAAATTATTTACGTCAGTAGTATGCTATATAACGAAATTAAAAGGAAAACTATCACAGCCAAGTACGCTGTTCAAGTTTACGCGAAATAATCGATTACAATCGAATACTTATAAAATGGACTTTGAAAAGTAATATTTTTCTTCATGATAGAGCAATGCTCGATGCTTTCAATGTTTATAAAATTCAATATTTTTACCTAATTATGTTGATGAATTTAGCTGTTTGTACGCAACCCTCGGTGCGCGAGTCTTACTCGTATTGCCCTATCTCTAAGACTTCGCTCTCTCCGTCTGTCTATCTGTCACCAGGCTGTATCTCATGAACCGTGATAGCTAGACAGTTAATTTCACAGATGATTTATTTCTGTTGCCGCTATAACAACACATACTAAAAACAGAATAAAATAAATATTTAAGTGGGTTTCCCATACAACAAACGTGATTTTTTTGCCGTTTTTTGCGATAATGGCACGAAACCCTTCGTGCGGGAGCCCGACTCTGACTTGGCCGGTGGTAGAGCTGTACTATCGTCTATCTAACACCTGTCTTACACCTTCCTCAGAACTACCAGTGCAACACAACATCTTAGAAGACGACTATGTCATCTGCCGAGTCACCCTCATCAAGTGGGTGGCCAGCTACGCCCACTTCATGAAGAAGCAAGGCAGTGACGGTGGCCAGCCATCCTCCATGACCAGCACTGGATCACACCTACCACACTCAAATACGCCCACCCCAGCTACGTCGTTACATCATGAGGAAGAGACATCGTTCACTGTTGGACATCCATCGGATTCGAGCAGAGCGTCGTCGCATGATTCTGCTTCTAATACTCCGCATCCTAGCTTGGAGTCAGGTTTGTGACTTTTTGCATAGCTTCAGAGTTTTATAGCTTATTTATAGTATGAGTACGCGCATCTCACACCCTCCTCGTATGTTAGACAAACGCAAATGCGCTTTATCCGATGACTTATTTCACCGGTTATGTTCAACTTTTATGATATTCGGATAATCTATTCTGTAGGTACCTTACTAAACAACTTGCCTATTAGGTACTTGTACAACTAAAAATTGAAAAATAAAACAAACATTTTACAAAAAAAAAATATTACTGACTACCAAATGAAAACACTACAAAGTGAAAAATTACTTTCTTTTTGGAAGTCGGTGTCCATATATAGCGAAAAAAATGGTATCTACCAAAGACACCAACTTCCAAAAAGAAAGTTATTTTTCACTTTGTAGTGTATTTATTTGGACGTTGGTAGTATTATTTTGTAAAAACGTTTTTTTTTAACAAGGTTTGTGATGAAAATTTCATCTTAATCAGTTGAGGATTACTGCTTTAAAATTTAGTTGCGAGATTTGACCCCAACCATACATACATTGCAAGATAAATAAAAGCTTGTATCAAATTATTCCATAAATTTTCCTAACCCGAAAAATTTCTCACCCTTCCCAGGTTCAGGAGTATTCGAGGAGCTAAGCTCAGAGCTAGTGGTGCGCGATGTGCTGTGCTGTTCGTCGCGCGAACACGTCGACTTCACGATAGAGGTGCTCCGCCAGGCCTTCCTGCTGCCTTTCTCGCATGCCGCCGCTGTCAGACGCGTGATCGCGCTGTATAAGGACTGGATACAGATGAATGTAAGTAACTAGAAATATATTTAAAAAAAATACAACCGACCTCCAAAAAAAACACTACAAAGTGAAAAATTACTTCAAAATAGGGTAGTTTACTGAAAATTTGTTTTTTGTCCGTCAGGTAGATTAATAAAAAATATTGGACATGTATTTTTTCTTTTGACACGTAAACATAAAGTGACGACGATATAATGCGTTGAAATATCATGAAACGTCTTTTTTTTTTCTGAGGCGCTTCTTGCAGTTCGATCAAAGTGACCGGCTACTGTTTAAGGCGCCTCCCCGATCAAAACGCCGTGCTAGTCGTTTTTGTGCAGTTTTTAAGAGCTATCTACTCTTTATTTAAAAAGAAATATCAATTAATAAAAATACATTAAATTTCTACATAATATTAATTCTAAAATGGTAGGATACTTTTTTTTTAAAGAGATGTATGTGTTCAATAATCTCCTTCCAACAAAACCATAAAAATAAAAAATAATTATTGATAGCATGCATCTCCTCTTAAAGTGTTCATTAATAATTTTTTGTACTAACACTAATGGATAGACAATTTGATAACGAACATTGTGTAAGTTTTTTTTTTCAAATGGCCAATATTCGATTTTATAAAGATTTTATTCTAAAATCTGATCGTATTCACTACTGTAATTCATGCGCCACCAGTGCCGCTAGGCCAATAGGAATGCTCATATCTCATGCTGATTTTTTGGTCAGGGCACGGCCTTAATCGGGCGAACCTGTGGAGACTAAGCTAAATAGCCTCCAGCCAGGTCGTGAAACATCACGCCGCTAGTACACCTTATACTGCCTTAGTGACGTCACAAGCCCCCACTCCTGATAAAAAAATATAATGTTAAACTTTATAATTTTTTATTGATTAGGTAAAGCAAAAAATACGTGTGCAATATTATTTGATAATCTCACTGACGGACTAAATAGAATTATCATTTTTCCGCCTAGGAAACATCCCTGTTTCGGAAGTCGGTGTTCCTGTTTTTGTATCTTCGTTTTTTGACACCGACTGCCGAAATTAAACTTATTTTTCACTGTGTAGTGTTTTTTTGGAAGTCGGTTGAATTTTTGTAAAAAGACTTTTATTTTTCACGTTTTAGTTGTGGTATACGAGTATAATGAGCAAGTTCTATAGTGAGGTACATATAACGCATAAAGTTATGCTAGTATAGATTACATAATTAAAATAAAACTTGAACATAACCGATGAAATGAGAGCGTATCAGGGTGAACTGTACCCCACACACATCTGCGTACCCCTTTAGAGCTGGCGTGATGCTATGTTATGAAATGCCGTAAACAATAAACAGACATGCGATTGCAGCAATCCCGAGAGTTCTACCGTTGTTTATTGAGGAGTTCTGTTGTATATATCCGAAGTACATCATCAGATCTACACCATAATTTAAATTTAAATGGAACCACATGAGAAGCACCAGCTTTCAAATAAGAAAAGAATAATCAATATCTGTTCACCTAGTAAAAAGTTTAGAGGTGAAACACAAAAAAAAAACAGTCGAATTGATAACCTCCTCCTTTTTGAAGTCGGTTAGAAATAATAATTCGTATTGGAGAGAAACATTTGCTCCAGACTTTTCTCAAGTATTAGGGTGTTTTATACTTTTAACCAAGCAAGTTTGTACTGGGTACAATCATAACTGATTTATCTGGTTTTTAGTATTGTACATTATTATTAGCTATGGAGCGTATGATACGCCTAGTTTCGGATCTATTATTGGTATAGAACTATTAAAAAAAAATAACTAAAAAAACAAACCGACTTTCAAAACAAAACACTACAAAGCGCAAAATAACTTTCTTTTCCGAAGTCGGTGTCTTTGGTACCTATTGTTTTCCGTTTTACAACATCGACTTCGGAAAAAAAAGAAAATTTTCTCTTTGTAGTGTTTTGTTTTAGGAGGCGGTTTGATTGTTTTGTTAAAAAGTTTTTCATTTATCTCTTTTGGGTTTTGGTAGGTATCTCCAATTACCATGAAAATCATTTGTAGCTAAAATACACCTCATGACGATCAGGATACATTGTTTTCTTACTGTGTTCCAGTGCCTACCTTCTAGTTTCATCATCAGATCAGTTCCATGGTACCATTTTCATCAGTACCATTTATTTCTATATATTTGCTTCATCATAGTCGGTTAACTATTCAAGATATTATCTTTTACCCATGACATACATAGCATTAAGGAGTTCCAGTGGCTATCTGTGGTCTTCTTCATCAGTTCCACTTCACCAAATGATACTTTCTGAGTGCAAAAGATTGCATTATTAATGAAAATACCAAAATCGCTATATGTATGGCTATAATATTTGAGGAGTTGCCTCGATTTCTCCTACATCCCATCATCAGATCCTGACCTAGCAAACAGAAAATAATTTTTGAAATCGGTCCAGGAGTATTTGATTATTCGGGATCGCGATTCCGATTAGTCACCTCCTCCTTTTTTTGAAGTCGGTTAAAAACGCGGCAGTACCTTAAACACTTATGAAGAATCTCAACAGTACTTCAAAGCTTGAGAAATCCTTAAACAGTGAAACTACTAAGTACCTGTTACAATTTATCCTTTAAAGTTTCTCTCCTCACTTCCAAGTTATATTTTACCATAACTCTGATGGCATATCATAGTTCTCGCACGGCCGGCCGGTTCCGCACTGATTGCTGAAGCAAGTCGACGGCGTCCGATGTGTTAGATATGCATAGCTGAGTATACGGTGTACTGCAAGAATAAGCAATGGTAATATTACATCGATTAGTCAAGGTACCTAGATACCGTTAGCTTAGCACCAGAATTTGCATTCGAAAGCTGCCAAGCATATGTTTTTATTTTCTTAAATTATTTTTGTACTACTTTTTGAAATATGAAATGTTTAATTTGAAAGAAACCAGTTGTAATCAATAAAAATGTCTAGCCAGTGTCTATATCTATCCATTTGGTATAAAAGGCAGTTTTACTACTGCATTTTTAGCATTTACTATCTATACCAATATTATAAAGAGGAAAGATTTTTTTGTTTGTTTGTTTGTTTGTACCTTATAGGCTCCTGAAATACTACTGAACCGATTTAAAAAAATCTGTCACCATTAGAAAGCTTTATGATTATTCCCGAATGACATAGGCTATTTTTAACCGACTTTCCAAAAAAGAGGAGGTTATCAATTCGACTGTATTTTTTTTTTTTTATGTTTGTTACCTCAGAACTTTTTACTGGGTGGACGGATTTCGATGATTCGTTTTTTATTTGAAAGCTGGTGCTTGTCATGTGGTCCCATTTAAACTTCATCAAGATCTGATGAAGAACTTTGGAGATATACATCGGAACTCTTCAATAAATGACTGCAAATCACTCGGGATAGCTGCAATCGCATGTCCTTTTATTGTTTTTACCATTACATAACATAACATCACACTAGTACGCTCTAAAGAGAGTACGCAGGTGTGAACAGTTAACCCTGGTATACTCTCATTCAACCGGTTTTGTTTAAGTTTCATGTTATTGGGATAATCAATTCTGGCTTCACTTTGGACATTATAGGTACCTAACCTATAGAACTGGTCCATTATGTACCACAACTAAAAAGTGAAAAATAAAAATAAAACTTTTTACAAAAAATAGAACCGACTTCCAAATAAAAACACTACAAAGTGGAAAATAAATTCAATTTCGGAAGTCGGTGCCAAAAAACGAAGAAACGAAAACAGGAACACCGACTTCCGAAATTGAATTTATTTTCCACTTTGTAGTGTTTTTATTTGGAAGTCGGTTCTATTTTTTGTAAAAAGTTTTATTTTTTTTAATACTGAAAACGGGTCACGGGTGCGAAGCCGCGGGGTACAGATATATATATATATAAAAGACTAGTTTTGTTTAAATATATCTGTACATAGCTGAAATGTTTGTTTGTTTGAACGCGCTAATCCCTGCAACTACCAGTCGGATTTGAAGATTTTTGTGTAAATAGCGTATTTATCAAGGAAGGCTACATAATATCATCTATCAGCTACGACCAATAGGAGCGGAGCATCAATGAAAAATGTTGTAAAAACGGGGAAAATTTATTCTTTTTGAGAGCTCCGTTGCGTGCGCTGCGTAAACGGTTAAAGTTACGCAACTATCATGTATGTAGGGTAGGGTAGGTAAGTTTGTAGGTAGGGTATGTGGTTAGGTTGGTACTGTAGGGTAGATAGGTCAGCCAGTTGACAGGAGCGAAGCCGCGGGGTATAGCCAGTATTGTAATAAAACGTGATAGGACAGGCAGCCTGCCAAACTTAAAATACAGCTTTCTTTTATTTACTTATAAACACTTTATTGTATACCATAATAAACAAGAAAAATAAACTTAATACTAAAAACATACAATGGGCGGCCTTATCGCATACCGCGATCTCTTCCAGGCAACCTGGAATGGACAGAGATTACCTGGACATGACATGGGGTTGTCATTGGTGCGACAATACCAACAAAGAACATAATGTAGATCTTCTCTTACTCTTCTTACTCTTTTGGATGTAAATTATAGAAACGAGTTTCTATTTCAACTAGCGAATTTTTTATAAATGGGTTCAATACATGGTTCTGGTACCCCTAGTGTTAGAATTTTTCGTCGGCTTTTTTAATATATTTGAAAAAAAAAGTCTTATTTAAAAAATAAGACCATCCTTTTTTTATCAAAAAATCTGCAATGAAAATAAAACTCAAAAGCGCTACCTATCAGCTGATTTCCTAAAGTTCACGATCGGGGTCAACGCCGCCGGCTAGTACCTACACGCGCCGCACAGCCCTCACTTTCTCTTTTTGTCGGCGAGCCGACAATGGAGAATAATTAAAATCTAATTGGATTAGATATGAATATCGATTATGAACTAAAACAATTAAAAATATTTTTTTTCAGAAATTATGATTATACGACGAAATATTCCAACGCGGGTTCAGAATCATTTAATCAGTACATGATTTTAAACCCGCTTTGGAACACCATGGTACTTTTTTTCGCGTCGGTGTCAGACACATCCTGTATTATTTATCTGTTTTTTTTTTCATAAATATGTACGCTTCTGTGTTGTATGAAATAAATGCGAAGCCGCGGCAAAAGCTAGTATTAACATTTTAAAATCCTACAACCCTTCAAAAGTAACTAACCCCAAAAGGTGATGTTCTATCAACAGGTGGCAGAAATACCCCCGTTCCTAGTAGAGAACACATTCGAGCAGCAAGGGGGCGGCGAGCCGGCCGCCCCGCCGCGGCGCCTGCGCAACGACTCGTACCTGGGCGCGGTGGGACGAGACAATGTCATGGTACGCGCTGGGTTGCAGGTAACGCATGCTGTGTTCATGACCTATCCTTACCTTAAGGTCTCGTTCACAAACGTACGATATTACAAGAATTTTTTAAATTCCCTTGTTTGCTTATCGGTATGTATGAATTTTGAAAATGTTATACTCAACCGATTTTGCATACACGTTTTGTTTGGTGACAATGCACGGTTGGCTAAGTGACATCATTCTAAGGCCGAGTTTCTCAACTCTAAATTATCGCAGAATTAATGTGACAAATTATCAAGCACGCGTTATCTGCTGTGATTGGTTGCATGAATTTTCAACAGACAATTACAGTAGATAACGCGTGCTTGACTATTTGTCACATTAATTCTGTGATAATTTAGAGGTGAGAAACTCGGCCTAAAACCAATATGGAGGACTCCCAATGATGGCGGACCAATTTTTTTTATGCATCCTCATCATGTCAATATCAAATAAAAGGGTTTGCTGAGAGGAAGGAAAATGAAAAAAGGCTTGTTTTAAAAAAAAAAAATAGTTAATATTTTACTGTATAATTTTGGGATCACATGGAACTTTAATACTGCATTTTTAACAGCATGAACAGTGAGTGTTTTGATGTTTGTGTGATCTATCTTGTGAACGGCCGCTAAAAATAACTCCTTTAGATTTTCAGCATGTGAAAATATATATATTTTAATCTAGACTCTAGATCTAGATTCTAGAGCGTTGGTGGTCCATTGGTTCGCACGTTCGAGAGATACGTGTTGTTTTGCAGGCGGGTACTTAGTGTTGTTTATTCCGCCACCACTGCTCTTAAAACGGTGAAGGAAAAGCATCATGAGGAAACTGATATATAGCTTGGCAAATTCGTACGTTACACTCCGCAGTTCCGCGGGCGCGGCACATTTAAGGCAGCGGGGGGGAGGGGGGGAAATCCCACCGCACATTCCCAAACCACTGCAACTCCTGAAAACCAGAATCAACAGTGGCGAACACCTGAAAAGCGCCCACGCAATGAAGCTCGACGAAGTCACGCCGAATTAATTCAACTGTCTTGGACCCAGCAACGAAATTAATCAGAATAGAATAACGGAGGATTAGGAAAAAATACTAATTGCCCCTTCCCTCCATACCAAGCAGGAGACAGAACAAACAAGGCCAATAGGCATAAAGGGTCGTTTAAAACTGGCGGGGGTGGTGGCAAGTGCGCGCGGGACGGGGTCACCACACCACACGTCCTTTGGTAGTAACGTATCCCGTTCCCCGCGCGGACCATGAGAGTGTCACGTTCGATATTGCCAAGCTATAATAGAAACGGCTAATTTTAATGCATGTGGAAATGTGTTTTCCCTAATCTTATCCATCCTACCAGTCTGGTCTTTGTATAGCCGTCTTCTTGAGCTCTTTACTGTTGCATGTTACGATGCTAGATGACAACTTAGGTCGATCACAATTATTATTACGTTATTGACTAAATTAAACGAAAGAGGCATACTGACGCAGGGACCACATTGATCACACACACATAATATATTAACCCCTTATCTCCACAACATAATGTAAAAATTTTACCGGTAAAAACTAAAAAAGAGGTCAACCGTCGAATCCGACTCGGTAGGGCAGTTTCGCGGTATCTTCTCGTCCAAGTGTCTCAAGACGAAAGTCTATGAGCAGTGTGCGTTGCCAGTGATGACCGATGGCTCTGAGACGTGGTCGCTCACAATGGGCCTCATCAGAAAGCTTACAGTCACCCAAAGGTCAATGGAGAGGGCTATGCTCGGAGTATCCTTGAGTGATCGAATCAGAAATGTAGAGATCCGCAAGAGAACCAGGGTTACCGAAATAGCCCGAAGAATTGCCAAACTGCAGTGGGCAGGGCACATTGCTCGCAGAACGGATGGCCGATGGGGCAGAAAAGTTCTGGATCGTCGAACGCGCGAACCAGAAGACGTTGCGTTGGAAGGCCTCCCACCAGGTGGACCGATGACCTGGTGAAGGTTGCGGGGATCCGCTGGATACGGGACGCACGGGACCGGTCAATGTGGCGACGCTTGGGGGAGGCCTATGTCCAGCAGTGGACGTCTCTCGGCTGATATGATGATGCATGCGCATATTTTGGTTCGTGATATGACTGTATACATTATGTTGTGGAGATAGGGTCAATATGTTATGTATACTCTCAGAAATCCGCTTTGACTCTTTCCGAGTGTGCTGACCCTTAGTCAAAAATTAAACATACTTGAAAATTCATAGTCCCATTCTAGGACACAACAAATTTCAGAGTTTAAACTAAATAAAATATATTTTTACAGAACGTCCTGCAAATATTCATGACGCAAGCGGCAAACGTGTTCCTAGCGTCCGCATCGCCGGTGGCGCCGCCTGGTGCGCTCAGCCAACAACAGTTGTTGGAGGAACAGACGGATACCTGCAAGCGAGTGCTCAACATCTACCGATACATGGTCATGCATGTGGCTATGGATGCTAATACGTGGTAAGCAGACAAGTACTGGAATGAGGCTTTTCTGAAATTATGTACACTAGGTAGCAGCACTGAGGCGTCAGGTCCAGGCACCTGTCAAATGGTTATATTTGCCGACATGTCAAATTGACGTCAATGTCAAGATGATGTCATATGTTACGTTTTTAACCGACGAAAAAAAAAAGGTCCTCCTTTTTTTTCTGGTTCTCAATTCGACATGTATATCCACTGAATTTTCAATTGTGAACCGATTCTGTTGAAATTAAGTAAATAGAAAACCGAAAACAACTTTTAGTCTAGCATTTTGAGGCGAGTAGAATTACCTCTCGCCAAAGTGTTGCCGACAGATTTCAGATGTACGTGAATTTTCTTGAAAACCCTCATTATTTTAAAATTCTTTGTTTTACATAAAGTTTTTGACGAAGTCTACCATCTTTCATAATGCGAGTCATATAACTTCCGTGCCTTGGTCCCTGACCCAAAAAAATACATGCAAATTATGCCGAGACTCAATAATTTCGAAGTTAAAATCAACACACAGACGCATTACTACGGGGGAAACGGAAAAAAAAACTTACAAAATACTAAAAGCCAAGTCTTCACCGCTGCCCGTGAGTTGGCATTTTATCACTGTCTTCTTCTTACAGCCCAATCAATTAACAATATTTATTTGAGTATCGTTTTCTTTCCTCAGGGAACAGCTACTACTAGTGCTACTACAAATAACATCGTTAGTACTCACAAAAGTACCACCGAAACGGAAACAGGAATCTTTGGGTGAGCAAAACGTTCACAGACACCTATAAGGCTCATTTTCGATTGCAGCTTCTTCGGGGTCACTGTCGCTGTGACACTAGTATTTCGGGAAGAAGGTCTTAAGCACCGTGTAATACGCGTTCTAGTCGGCTAATATCGGCTGTTGCGATCGAAGTAGTTTGACTAGAACGCGTAAGCGATGCGTATTAGAAGACGCTTAAGGCCGCTTGTACATGCTAAGAAAATTCACCGGTCCTACCTTCGATGAAGAATACACCTAGATTTAGGACCCCAAACAAAACAGATCTTTATAACTGACGCCAATTGTGTTTAGGTAATTCTAAGAATTCTACTTGGAATAAATATACATTAATGCAAATTCAATCTTAAAATGCAATGTTTAAAGTTGCATTCACAAAACGATGTACAAAAAGCAATAAAAAAATTAAGAGCTCAAAACAAATTTAGTCTTGCACGCAAGTTATAAAGACTAAATTACAACGAGCCAAAAAAAAAACAATTCGAAATTCGAATTTTTAAAATTTATGTTCGAGCTTGGACAAGGAATGAGTGGAGTCGAAACGTTCAATTATTTTTTAAATCTTCGATCTATAAAAATACTAGATTAAGAATCAGAAACGAAAATAAGTCGCTCAAATGGCCACACACACTTATCTACCTATATTTCTATATTATAAAAATCAATTGCTGTTTGTTTCTTTAAAAATCAATTGCTGTTCGTTAATTGGTCTCGCTAAAACTCAAAAACTAAAAATCTTTGTTTTGTTCGCTCGAATAAAGAAACAGTTTAAAAATATATATATTCGTGGGCAGGTACTTTCCGTTACTTTATTTTTTTTCCGTTGTAACTTTCCTGCCGCGTACAATTATGCTAGAAAATGTTTCAATAAAGTTTTTCCACATGAAAGAAGAACATTACGCAGATGGTATGTTAGTATATATAGATCACAGTCTGGTTTTACTAACGAGTCGTTGTGTGCTTTGAAATTCAAAAGAATTAAAACGGGCAAGGAATTAATTTATTCTTTAGTAATTGACGAGATTTCTATTAGACGTCAACAAACACGGATCACTAAAAAAAAAGCTTTACAAACTACTCCATGCATTCTCTGTTACAGAACAGTCAATGTTTGTTACAATAGTTGGCGCGTTCGCTTTGTCGACGCAAACGTTGGTCAAACAATCATAATATTTGGTAATTGATTCATATTTTCTATTTATTTCGGTTTTTACTATAAGAAAAACACTTAATGATATAAACTTACCGAAAAAAAGATATTCCTTCCAAATCAAGGTGTTACGGTGGTTATTTTCACAGTTTTTGAACGCACATTGCGGCATTTTTAACGTATTAATGTTGGCTATGATTGGACCATACTAATTTTGAAATAGGGCCACAAACGTATTTGTGGCCCAATTTTTCGGCCCGTTTTTGAAGCGCTGACCGGGAATCTAGGTGTATTCTTCATCAAAGGGTCCTACGCAAGAATTACACTTTGATCAATTCATGATGTACACGACAAGAATATTGTTGGATCTGGGCACGAATCTTGTCTAGCGCAAACAAGGTTTTTAGGGTTGCGTACCCAAAGGGTAATAACGGGATCCTATTAATAACACTCCACTGTCCGTCTGTCTATCTGTTTGTCACCAGGCTTTATATCATGAACTGTTATAGCTAGGCAGTTGAAATTTGCACAGATGATGTATTTCCGTTGCCGCTATAATTGTACGGCCTTACGTTTCTACGTCCCGAGATTTTCACTCGATTTTGAATATAATTGATAATTTTTAGGGTTCGGTACCCAAAGGGTAAAAACGGGACCCTATTACTAAGACTCCGCGTTCCGTCTGTCTGTCACCAGTCTGTATCTCATGAAACGTGATAGCTAGACAGTTGAAATTTTCACAGATGATGTATTTCTGTTGCCGCTATACATATATATACAAATACTAAAAACAGAATAAAATAAGTATTAAGTGGGGCTCCCATACAATAAACGTGTTTTTTTTGGCTTTTTTACGATAATGGTACGGAACCCTTCGTGCGCGAGTCCGACTTGCACTTGGCCGGTTTTTTGTTGTCCAGAACCGTTGCAGTTCGTGTGTTGAATGACGACACGAATTCTTGCGTAGGCCCGGTGTCTTATTTGCGCGTACAAGCGGCCTTAAATCTTTCCCCAAATTCCCAGTATCGCCGGAGCCGCTGTGATATGAAGTGATGCTTAAATCCCCACTCTTTTATAATTTTAATGAACTGTCTCCTTTCTAGGAGGTTTCCTGGCACCAGCATTATTCCAAACTCTGATAGTGACGTGGATCAAGGCGAATTTAAATGTGGCAGTGAAACCGGAACTGTGGCAGAACTTTATGGAACTTCTCAGCAGATTGACGCATTGGGAAGATCTGATTAAGGAATGGGCGGTAAGTTGTTGAGATGATTTTTGCTGTATCGTTAAATAAAATAAAATAAAAATATTTTATTGTCAGGTATCAAGGCCCATAGGGTATTAGTATTACATCTTACTTAAAAAACTATGTTAGTAACATGCAGAAACACTCAAATTTAATAAGAAAAACCACAATCACAGGCAGGTTTAAGAGGCTCTGTTGCCAACATGTAGCCTGATAAACCTCCCCATTGTAGGCCCATCCAGCCTCTCTGCAAACACCCTCAGAATGCTGTTGCTGCTTCCCCTCACTCTGGATGTTACTGAGGCTACTTTTTTCCGCATTATCGCAAAATAATCGTCAGTGTGCGCATCAGCGAACATACCTGACGCACTACAGTAAGGTGGAAGCCTCAACAGCGCCCTGAAGGTATTGTGTGTTGTTAAAGGTCTATCCACACATATCAGGGCCGTGCCCGGGACGTGACAGTGCCGGGCCTAGGCATTGAAGATTCGTCACAGGCCGTGTGTGAACGAGTTCATATAAAATAAAAATACACACCGATATTTTTTTGAGGGCACGATCCGTCCACGTCCCTGGCACTGCCCTGAAATATGGATAGACCTTAATTAATTTATCGCCTTTGAACATCTTATTAACTTGGTCAATGCCATTTCCTGCTCCATAGGGCAAATCTTTAGTGTAGACAAAATCATGTACATCTTATTTTTTATATGGATGGGCTGACACACTGGTCCGTTGTTGTTGAATTAGGTATTTTACCTAGGTTTGCAATATTTGTAAGTATGTGAGAACCATGTTCCTATTTATTTATCAAAGGAATGAATTTACCTGATAATGCTTTTAATACTTTATACCTGTACGTAGTATAGTATAAAGTGCTATTCTGTATGCATCGTCCTCACATATATGAATTTATTACTGTATGTACTTATGTAAATATTGTACGACACTTATTTTTTTTTAAGAGTAAGTATGTAGTTTCTTGTCCGTTCTTCTCCATAACAAGCTACTTTTCGAAATGGTCGGTAGCATCTAAAGTTATTACTTGCAAATTTTGATTCTTGACGTTCAAAAGTGCCTCTTGAAATAAATTTATTTGACTATGACTTTTGACAATTCAACACCGTTGTAGCACCAATATCCGGTTTAGCATCAATAAGTCGTCAACTGGCCATGGTTGGTCTGAAGTGGTGGAGACGGCGGCAATATACGTTAAGTTGTCGTAAATCTTCGTTTGCAGTGTACAACTGGACACGTCCGTTCCGTTCACTTGTTCTTGAAAATTCTACTGTGCTAGGATGTAGAGTTCTGTTTCCAATGCTTTTCTCCGTTCACTTGTTCTTTTTAGGGTTCCGTAGCCAAATGGCAAAAACGGAACCCTTATAGATTCGTCATGTCTGTCTGTCTGTCCGTCCGTATGTCACAGCCACTTTTTTCCGAAACTATAAGAACTATGCTGTTGAAACTTGGTAAGTAGATGTATTATGTGAACCGCATTAAGATTTTCACACAAAAATAAAAATAAAACTTGAAACTAAAACTAAAAATATTTTTTTTCATCAAACCCATACGTGTGGGGTATCTATGGATAGGTCTTCAAAAATGATATTGAGGTTTCTAATATAATTTTTTTCTAAACTGAATAGTTTGCGCGAGAGACTCTTCCAAAGTGGTAAAATGTCCCCCCCCCCTGTAACTTCTAAAATAAGAGAATGATAAAACTAAAAAAATATATGATGTACACTACTATGTAATCTGCCAGTACTATGTAATTTACCAAGTACGGAACCCTTCGTGCGCGAGTCCGACTCGCACTTGGCCGGTTTTTTTTCATTTGTTTATTCAATAAGGCCATTAACCAGCACTTTTGAACGTCAAAAATTTGAAAGTAATAATAATTGACTCTAACGTCCATTCGGAAATGTAGCTTGTTATGGAAAAGAACGTACATGAAACTCCACATGTAATCTTTTAAAAAAAATGTTTTTCATGTATTTAGTTACATCATTCTTGTTGGAAAATACATATATGTGAGAACGATGTAAAAGGCCGTGCACGAAAAAGCGTCTAGACAAAAAAATGGTAATTAAAAACAGGCCGAGGCAGCTAAGTTATGGCCAATCTCAACTGATGGCGCCCGTTCACGAACATGACACATGGATCGGCACCACTCAGCTCAATGCATCTTGTATCTGTGTCAAGATCTATAATATTGTGGTTCAGATTGATGGTTTCTTTAAATGGTGTTGTTGTTCCAGAAAACAATGGAAACCTTAACCCGCGTGCTAGCCCGTCACGTGTACTCTCTAGACCTGTCAGAGAGTATGAGTGGCGAACGTGGTAGAGGGGGGCGGCGCGTGCCCCCCGCGCCCGCGCCCCTGCCGCGCCCCGCACTGCCGCACCACGCCCCCGGGGCGCTCGCACAACATAGCACTAGGACGCCTGGTAACATTATGAATTAACTATTTATAGGGTTCCTTAGTAAAAATGAACTAGGATAGGATAGATGGACCCCTTTTTCGCACTTTGACTCGCATATATAAAAAATATAACAAAGGCTTCTTTGAACCTAAAGTATGGGAAAATGGTGTGCACTCGGGGTTATAATGTTATAATGGAACATACTTTTGGTTTACGTCCAGTGTTCTCCATAGCCCAGTTGGTATTTGGACGATGGAAACATGTAATTTTCCCCATAGACCAATTGGTCAAATTTCAATTGGTCCATGGAGCACCGACGGTTCAATCACCCAATTATAGTAGTAACTATCAGTTTTCCAGTTTTTGTGTTGATCTGCCATTAAGTATTTACATATTTACAGGCAAATCCCCAAAAACAGGCCACGAAGTACACCCTCGCAAAGAAACAGGCAGCACTCGACGGCAGCTAACGAGATGTCGTAGCGACCCTCATTTGGGGAAACATGCGCAAACGCATCTGGGTAAGGTCTATTACAATCATTTCCACTTAAAACGTATTTAAAAATGGTATTTTAACTTTAAAATTTAGTTTGTTTTAGAATGACAATTAGTATTGTAAAAGTTATTTAAAACAAAAGTAAACTGAACTTTATGTGCAGGTATTTTCCAAAATCTCATTTTTTTTTCATGTTACTTTAAATACTACAATATGGACGCTAAGTTTATTTGGCCGACCCTTCTAACACTGTTTGCGAATCGCAGTTAGGCCCAGTTTTTTTGATCCGTAGTTAATTCATCCAAAGGTTAAATATGGTAACCAATGGTTTCAAAATTCGTTGAAACGCGTTGTTGCGTGATCAAATAATTAACTCTGCAACTTATTTTACCATTTGTGAGGCAACGGATGAAAAAATGCATTTTACCGAATTTTGACCGGGTTTTACCGGTTTTATTGTTTGAGGGCGATGGGCCTCATGAAGGGGCGAAGCGAAAAAGAAAAATTCCTGGCTTCGTAGAGGGCGCCATATTCAATTTAATGTGATGTCACATAGCCTATATATATAACCAGCGGCCAGTGGACAAACAAGTAGCTTCCAGCGACACCTCATTTGTCCAATTATGATAAGTAGTTTCGAAGTTATGAAGAAACAGATGAATATACATACACACACACATACTGGTTAAAAAAATAACCCTCCCTTTTGCTACGCTGTAGTCGGGTAAAACTGGGCTTTACACCCGGCTTTTTTAACCAATTACTTTGTTTTTTAATATCTTATGTAATGCGTTAGATTGGTCGCTTTTTTCTTTTCAACCAGTCACAGCTAAGGTATTCGACAGGATTTCTTAATCAGCGTCTTTGTCAAGGTTTTAGAAAGCAGGTATTAAGACAGATTTCAATGACACTGCTTCTCTTCGAGTGTCACGAATAGTTACGTTTTATACTTCCTAAAATGCAGGTATCTAACCTGTTCTGTTATTTTTGTTTAGATACCAAAGAACCAGTGAATGAAAAGCCAAGGAGGTGGTATTCTTTAGACTCTTTACGAAATTCGACTGCAAATGAAGAGAGGGATTCAGCTAGTGGTAAGTTCTGTTTCAATACACTTTACTTAGTTACCTTAGGCCCATTTACACGAAAACTTAACTCGGTGTTAGTTGCTAACAAGATGTTAAAGTGTCAATTTGTCATACAATATTGTAAATTTATCCTTGTGTTAGCTACTAACTCTTGAGTAAAGTTTTTCGAGCATATAGGCCTTAGTGTCTCTATATTATTGATAGTTCAAAAACCGTTACATATTGTAGAGATTTTGTTTACTATGTTGTATTACTGTAAAATACAAACCTGTATTGGGCGACGCCTGTTAGCTCGTCAGGGAAAAAAAATTGATTGTACTGTAACCGTACCCGAAATATTTGTAAATTATGACGTCTCGAAAAAAAATCGTCTAAAACCCAGTTACTGAATTTAAAAAAATCAAGTTGTGTATTTATCATATTCTACTTTAGCTTGAAAACTTGTCTATATAAATAAGGCATTTAAGCAGTGTCTAGGACGGTCTTAACTCCACATATTCAAATTCACAAACCGACGCTAAGCGTTTTCGACTATAGTATGACTATACTCCTTTTGAAATAACATTAGAAAATTTTACAACGTCTTTTTACAGTCCGTTCAACCGATTTTGAGTTCTATCCCGTAAGTATAAGGATGGCATAAACATAATACAGCTGCCATTTGTCATATCACCAACGCAATAGAAGACAAAATCGGTTGAACGGGCTGTAAATTGGGATTATTTAAATGTCTGTGTTATATGTATAATAATGTTATCTCGAATGGAGAATAGATGTATGAAAGTTAATTAAGTATGTAAGGATCGTAGCAAGTGGCGTTCAGTAGTTTCTGCCTACCCCTATGTGTAAAAGTCGTGAGTTTATGTATGTATTTGTGTATTTAAATGCCTTGATTTTTTTAGGATCCCGTTCACCGTCGCCTGCTCCTTCGAGCGGCGTAGAAAGTAGTTCCATCAAAGATTCGCCTTTACAAATTGATTTGGGTTCCGATGGCGGAAATGTCGGTATGTACTTCATTTCAATTAATATTTTTCATTTGTCTTTGTCTATCATAATTCCCAATTTAAAATCAGGAATCAATTTTTAAAATCAAATGGTTAACACCAAAATACGTAATCTTGAATTAGATAGTTTGTTTACTACCAATAATATGAAGAGTAACAGCATATTATAATACTCACAACGGATGTCTCTGTCTCTGAATTGACTGTAAGACCCTGCGCAGTAGCTATTTTTGTGTCAATGTTGAAAGTGAAGATAGCGTTGTATAACTGTCTCTTTCACTCGCTTACGTTTGTCGCATCGTCCTATCTTGCTTACTCAATGCAGTATACTCGATGACAAACTGTTTCTTGCGCAATGGTGTGCAGAGCCAACTTCAGAGACACAAAGATCCGCGTTGACCACTATATACGCAATTAAGATTGCGTAATGTCGGGTTAGCTATAAAGAAGGAATTCCTCTAATAACTAAGATTGCTAGATAAAACAATTAAAGTTAAACTCTGCTTTAAATATTATAAATAAATCTAACCAATTTATAAAATTGTGTTCAAGATCAGGTGGTTGCGCTACAAATACTGTTTACTATAACAATCTGAGTAAAGTTCGATTTAAACTTAATGGCGACTCGAAACGCTACGCGATTCGCTGAGCAGTAGCAATTTCATATGAATGCGGGGAGAGTGTGGTAGAGTACTACACTACGCGTGAACTTTACAGCCGTCATTAAGAGGTAATAAACATAGGGGCATAGCATATATCTTTAATTTTCAGTTTATGGAATATCTTTTGAATTGGTCCAATATTGGAGGCGGAAATAGACGAGGGCCAAACCTCGAATTATGACTTTTTACTAAGGAATTTCAGTCGGCGCTCTCTGCCCATATTTCCTCTTAAGTTTGAATCGAACCGTACAAGTTTAAATCAACAATCATCTGATCTTAGCTTCACTAACACAATAGCTGAAAACGAAATCAATAGATTTCACTTCATTTGCCATTAAATGTCTAGATATACATTAATCTAGTTAAAGTAGGTTCATTGGATATCGGTATACCAGAATGGACGGAGAACGAATCGGGCGAGTCCATTATGGGGCTGGGCGGCGAAGGTGTGGGCGTCGTCATGGGCGGGCGGGCTCGAGGCTGGCTTCCTGATGTGGCTGCGGTGCTGTGGAGACGTATGCTGGCTGCGTTGGGAGACCCTAATCTACTCAGGGATCCACATGCGCACGCGCACCTGTATAACTATCTTATACATCTCAACTGTACGCTGCTTAAGGTGAGTCTTTATCTGTTTTACAGGCGTTTTTATGATAAAATGTAGAAAAAAAAGTTCATAAAATCAAAAACTGCTTAAACAGTTCGCTTAAGCAGTCGGGATTTTTGATTTTATTTACATTTTTTATTTATAAATTTTTAGTTATAATTTTATTTTCGAATGACTTTTAAACATATAAGTGGTATATATTTTTGTAATCACACTAAACCTGACATTTTAAACTCGTCAAAAAAAATTTATCCCACATTATGGCGCCCAAAAACCGCCATGTTTCTTTTTAGTACGTCACTTTTCTAAGAACACTTGGGCAGCCAAGACCTATCTAACGATGTATTAATTATACAAATCCGTCAAGTGGTTTGCAAGATACGAGGTAATAAAGAAATTTACAAACAAATATACATAATTACAAGATACGCGCGAAAAACATAACCCTTCTTTGGCAGTCGGTTAAAAATACTCTGTATAAATGACACAGACAGCACTCTACAATGCTAAACTTTTTCTTAAGTCTTTACGTGACGTATTTACCGTCACTTAACTTATGTTTATTACTTGTAATGGCTGGTAATAGCATAATGCTGTTTACAGCATGCGTTTAGAGGTATTTGATCTTCTAGATCTGCATTCCATAGTTTTATCGTCACCAGTCAACGGAATTGCAGTATCAACGGTTCTGGAACGAACTTCCTCTATGTAGGTTGAAGTTATTCTAGCTATTATAAAAAGGATAGTATTTAAACGAGCGAAAATAAATTCAAATTAAAGGAAAAGTAAACTATTCAAAAAAAAATACTAAACCTAAGTATTTACACTATAGACAAAAGAAAAGTACACTTAGGCGTCAAAGAATTCCTCCACATCGCTGTCATCCGGGAACGTGCCCCAGAAGATTGGCAGCATTGCCACGTTGAATGGCAATGCTGATCTGTGCGCAAAGAAAGAGCCAGCCCTCTGGTCACGCACAGTGTCGATCAAACGGCGAAAGATCTCCTTAAAAAGGAGACGTGCACTCGGGCCCCATGACCCAAGCAAAACCAATTAAAGGTGTAAAAAATACTAAATATGGCTTACTGAAATACTAACTCTCTCCACCACCCTTGGTTGACTGGTAGAGAATGCCTCAGGCATTAAGTCCGCCTATGTATCAGTATGTCGCATGAAGTTTTAAATAAATAAATAAATAAGTGGGCGAATACAAATGTTTAAAACAGCGACTTGAAAATAAAAGTTTGTCGACGGGAGCCCCGCTGCGGAGCTCCTTCAGGCAGTCTGCAGGGTCTAAAGTAACCTAATATGATAGAGATGACGGGAGTTAAGTTCGCTCGCTTTGCTCGCTCACTTCAGCTTCCGTCCTCCCCTTCGAACTTAACCTATCCGTGTCGGAGTTCTCTAAGCTCGAATACACCCGAACTCTCGCGCTGCACAGCGATGTCGCCTCGATGGTTGTTCAGCTATTTTCAAAAGAATATTATGCTAAAATAGAAAAAATAGGACCCCAAATGCAATTACCCTCTTACTAATAAACACAGAATAAAGTTATACCAAGTATAAACCTATGAAAATGTATGGATATTCTTTTGTTATACCTGGTATATATTTATTCCGCTTTTATTAGTAAGGCGGTTAAGGTATGTAACAATCCTACCACTGCAACTCTTGAAAGCCAGAATCAACAGTGGCTACCACCAGAAAAGCGCCGAGGCAATGAAGCTCGACGAAGTCCGGGAGAATGAATTTACCTGTCTTGGATCCCACAACGAAATTAATCAGAAAAGAATAATGGAGGAGTAGGAAAAATACAAGTTTCCATTTCCCTCCATATCAAGCAGGAGACAGAACAAACAAGACCAATAGGCACAAAGGGTCGTATCGTATACAACTGGGGTAAGCCCAGTTGCCTAGCACCACGGATAAAATTAGCATTAAGACGACGACTAACGCCAACGACCTTGAGGGAACAAAACGCGCCCTCGTTTCATACCCGCGCGACCCAAAATTTAGTAGATTTTTGTACTTTCCTTATTATTATATGACTTTTAAAGTCATATAATAATAAAAAAAGCTTCAGATGAAAATGTAGATAATTAAATTGTCTTTGAGATAGTGTCAATTTCATTAAAATACGCCCAGCGGTTTTGGTGTGATTGTCGTGTTTTTGTCCGTTTTAGACATAACTTTACAAATTAAATACACTATGTTATACGAATAAAACTCAAATTCTGCTCAGATTAAATTATTAAAAAAATGGTCTAATATAACATATATTTTTTTTCAAAAAATTACGACTAGCCGTTTAGACGTGATTCTCATTTTAAAATCAGCTACTCAAGGGAATCGGCGCCTTAATATTAATGGGTCCTAACATTGTGAGCTGTTATAGTTGATTCCAATAATAGGTATAACAAAACGCTTAAACGCACGGAAATTATTTCTAGTTTCCACAAGGTCCGTATAGTAAACAGCTCCTGATACAACCTGTATATTATTCAACATAGTATTGCGTTCATTCTGACAAATAATACAAAACGTTTAAAGTATGTAACAATATTATTACTTCAGCTCACAAAAACCTCCTAAATGGTATAACTCAAACCAGATAAATAGTTACTTACTTATAGTAAGTATAATTGTCGCCCATTCAGTATATTTTTCGCCCGGTTAATAATTTCCCTTATAAAACCCAAGTTCATAGAACAAATCTCTCATTTTATGCCTCGAATTCAACCTCTTTGATGGGTGTGTGCTCTGATAAATTATGTTGCAAATGATTGACAGATTGAGAATACTGATATGCCCAGTAAGATTAAAATATGCGTTCCGCCACAGATTCCAATGGCATCTTTATCTGGATTTATTTGCGATATTACATTTTTATCTTACATATACAATGAAATGAGTCATTGCTAAACGATTTACAAACAATCTCTTCGTATTGTTTTATTTTTATAGAGTGAAATATCTCCGTTTCAAAAATGTTTTCGTATGTTTGTTCGGATGTCCGGCTGTTCTCCTCTAGAGGTCGCGTTTCTCAACCGATTCTCGTGAAATTTTGTGAGCAGGTTCGATAATTATAGGGTTATTTTTTTGTAGATTCAGTTTTTGGAAATCGAAAAACTGTATCGGAAAAAAAAAAGACAGACTGACGAGGTCTACAGCTCACAGAGCCACAGTGTTTACGTGCTATTGCTTCGTATTTATCGGTCAATGTGGCGACGCCTGGGGGAGGCCTATGTCCAGCAGTGGACGTCTTTCGGCTGAAATGATGATGATGGTGTTGACTTCATCTTTACATCTATACGTCCAACTAGTGGCTCCGTGGCGAATGTAACTCTATCTGTATGTTACCTTTTCGCGCTTAAACCGCTGAACCGATTTAGGTGAAATTTGGTATGGAGATAGTTTTAAACCCTGGTAAGCATATTGTGTTTATCCCGGAAATCATCCTTAAGGGGGTAGAATTGTATATCTAAAAATCGGTTAAGTGAGATAGTGGTCAAGCGCGAGCCTATCTATAGTAAAAAAATAAAAACATGTTTAGGGTACGGTGTTTATTTTATATTTAGTTTATGATAGTTAAATCAGTCAGGAATGATGGAAACTACAACTTCTTAAAGGATCTAGGTTGACTTAACATGTAGCCCTGTATATTTTATGCTTAAAATTAGTAAACCCTTAAAATTTATGGCATTTTGACTTTTGGCATAGAGCCTCTGGACTGGACTGGGCGGCGCTACCGTCCAGATCCGAAAACTACAAAACTAAGTCATCATCATCTATCTTCCTGCCGGGCGAGCACGGCCTCTGTGATAGGCTTGAGTCAAGCATTTTATCACGGTTCTTGCTCCCAAACTGTGATAAAAATGTGTGAATCAAGCCTATCACAGTATGCCGTGCTCGCCCGGCTGCCCTTGTCCTATGTTACCTAGAGATTTCATCAATGATACTAATCGCGATTAGTTCAACTAAACTCAGTTCACGCAAGTACAGCGTTCTGATTGGTTGAGTGAAACCGCTGAGAAACTACACTCTTTGCGCTTTAGCATGGTGCGGGTGACAGTTTCAAGAACATTTTTACGCATATACGTATACGCATTTTTTGTAGTTTATCGTCATACCATAGTTACACCATATACTATAGTTGCCTGTATGACGTTAAACTACAAAAAATGCGTATACGTATATGTGTAAAAAGTTTGTTTGTCTTTAGTTAAAAGCACTCTTTGTAAACAAGCATATTACAAATTAGATGATTATATTCAAGACTAGCTGTTGCCCGCGACTTCGTCTGCGAAGCATTAGTAATTCGAATAGCTTATTTTTTATATCGCAGCATAATATTGTGGGTTTTCCATACAAACTTCTACCTCTCTTTCCACCCCCTTAAGTAAGATTTCCGGGATAAAAACTATGCTATGTCCTGCCCAGCGTCTCAAAATATCTCCGAACCAAATTGCATCTAAATCAGTTCGACGGTTTAAGCTTGAAAAGGTGGACAGAGAGACAGACAGAGTCTCTTTCACATTTATAATATTAACTCCGCCCGCGACTTCGTTCGTGTGATGGCAAGCAAAAATAAGCTGCTATTAAACCTGAGCCAAACGGTCCAGTTCGGTAGTTCCAAATCGATATAGAGGTCCCCATCCTTGTGCCATTTGATTCTTCAAAGAAACTTTGACACCCCTAAATCGTCTTCTGGGGGTAAATCCGAAAAACTAATGATGCCATCCTTTATTATTTAAAGGAATAAGATTTTTATACAAATAAATGTCTCCCTTTTAACCCTTTAACAGTTTGGCTGCCAGATGCCTGACAAACAATACATTTTCTATTGTGTCTCGTACTCTGGCAGTTAAGGTGTTAAAAAGTTGAATTTCCAAAAACCCCTCCTAAGTGCTCCCCAACGTCATAAAAAGAAGCTATGTGCAGTAAAAGTAATCAAACATCTTTACCACCCCGAAGTCGTATTTTAAGGGTAGTTTCGAAAAACTAATTATTGAAAACCTTTATTGTTTATTTAAGATGGTATTTATGTGAAATTTATTGTTTATTCACCCAAGAAATCAGATTCTTCAAAAAAAATAACATCCCCTAAGTCGTCTTTTGGGGGTAGTTTCAAAAAATAATAAGAGCAACCTTTATTATTCATTTAGGTAAGTATTAGTGGCAAGTTTACTGACTTAATTTTTTTTTTTTTTAAACACTGTATTACCTCCTAAATCGTCTTTTGGGGGTAGTTGCAAAAAACTAATAATGACAACCTTTATTGTTTTTTAAGGATGGTATTTATGTCAAGTTTCATGTTTATTCACCCAAGAAAAAAGATTCTTCAAAAAAATTAACATACCCTAAATCGTCTTTTGGGGGTAGTTTCGAAAAACTAACAATGAAAGCCTTTATTGTTCATTTAGATAATTAGATTCTTCAAAAAAAAATTAACACCCCTAAATCGTTTTTTGGGGGTAGTTTCAAAAAATTATAATAGCAACCTTTATTGTTCATTTAGTTTAGTATTTGTGGCAAGTTTCAAGTTTATTGACCCAAGAAATCAGATTTTTCCAAAACACTGTAATACCTCCTAAATCGTCTTTTGGGGGTAGTTGCAAAAAACTAATAATGACAACCTTTATTTAGGATGGTATTTATGTCAAGTTTTATGTTTATTCACCCAAGAAATCAGATTATTCAAAAAAAATTACATCCCCTAAATCATTTTTTTGGGGTAGTTTCGAAAAACCAACAATGAAAGCCTTTATTGTTTATTTAGATTTTTTTTTATGTAAAGTTTCAAGTTTATTAACTGAAATAATAAGATTCTTCAAAAAAAAATTACCACCCCTAAATCGTCTTTTGGGGGTAGTTTCAAAAAATAATAGTAGCAACTTTTATTATTCATTTAGATAAGTATTTGTGGCATGTTTCAAGTTTATTGATCAAAGAAATCTGATTTTTCCATACAAACTTCAACACCCCCTAAATCATCATTTGGGGGTAGTTTCGAAAAACTAATAATGTCAATCTTTATCATTTACTTAGAGTACTATTTGTGCTAAGTTTCAAGAATTTTGGTCGAAGCAATTAGATTTTTCATACAAACTTTCAACCCCCTTTTTACCCCCTCAGGGGTAGAATTTCCAAAAATCCTTTCTTAGTGCACACTAACGTCACTTGAAGAACCTTTCTGCCAAATTGCATGCTTCTAGGCTTAGCAGTTTTGGCTGTGCGTTGATTGATCAGTCAGTCAGTCAGTCAGTCACCTTTCGCTTTTATAGATATAGATAAGAATGCTTGGAAACATGCTGATCCTGCTCCATAGGGCAATCTTTGGTGTAGACAAAATCAAATTTGTTAATTTATATTACTATTCATAGTTATTTATTTATTTATTTATAAAACTAGTTATTGAATTCATTGTTTTTTTTTTTTTAGAAATTGGCTCACACACGGTTCCGTTGTTGTTGAATTAGGTATTTTACCTATGTTTGTAATATTTGTTGGTATGTGAGAACCATGTTCCTACTTATCAAATTAATTAATTTTCCTGTTAATGCTTTTTAATACTTTATACCTGTACGTAGAATAGTGTGTAGAGCTGTACTGGGTGCATCGTCCTCACATATATTAATGTATGTACTTATGTAAATATTGTAAAACACCAATTTTTTTTCTAAAAGAGTAAGTATGGAGTTTCTTGTGCGTTCTTCTCCATAACAATCTACTTTCCGAATGCACGGTAGAATCATTTTTTTTTTATTACTTTAAATTTTAATTTTAATTTATGTGACGTTCAAAAGTGCCGTTTATTAGTTTATTGACTTTGACTTTGTAAAAAAACCGGCCAAGTGCGAGTCGGACTCGCGCACGAAGGATTCCGTACCATTATCGCAAAAAACGGCAAAAAAAACATGTTTGTTGGGAGCCCCCTTAAATATTAATTTTATTTTGTTTTTAGTATTTGTTGTTATAGCGGCAACAGCAATACATCATCTGTGAACATTTCAACTGTCTAGCTATCACGGTTCATGAGATACAGCCTGGTGACAGACAGACAGACGGACCGCGGAGTCTTAGTAATAGGTTCCCGTTTTTACCCTTTGGGTACGGAACCCTAAAAATGTTATTGAAACTGTCACCCGCACCATGCTACAGCGCGCAGAGTATATTTGATGAAATCCGCCCTTAGGGTCGGCGCAACACGTTTGCTTCTTCCATACAGTCCTATCCACCGTCACGCTATCACGGACTCCTATTTATCAACAAAACTAATTACAACCGATATATTTCCCCTAAAAATCAATTTAGGGAATATGCTAATCGGATTTTACTCATCACCAGTTTATCCGAATACCACAATACCTATATATTGTTAGATTTGATTTAGTATTGTCCATTATATCCTGTTGTTTTGGTATTTATCCTGATAAACAGAGACTATTTTTATTCAGTCATGGATTCGGATATTGTCTGCGAGGATTGTAACTCGGTTAGTTTTTATTTTTATTTAATAACGTTTAAATTTTTAGGGTACTATCGTAGTGGTAGTAGAACGCTTATCAGTTTTAGTCACAGACATAAATCTAACTAGATGACGCGTGCCAAAAAACGGACTAAAATTACGATCAATGACCGTAATCTGAGATTTTCATTTAGCATTATCGGCACCGGAAATCCACCGAAATCTAGAAAAATGCCTTTTCTTGCCATATTGAGCTGTAAACAATGTATAGAAAAAGTTGGCCGAGGCATTGGAAATGTTTTCTTCCATTGGTAAGTAAATTTGTTTTTAAATTGTTTGTGAAAAAGTGGCACGCTTGGTTTTCATACAGATGTAGGTACTTGCGTTATCTATTTAGATTTAAGTCTGTGGTTTTAGTCCATTACCCATCTATTCGTCTGACAGCTTGCCTGTTCTTCATACACGGCAATGTCTCTATCCGAATTGGGTTACCAACAACGATTGGTGATGCCCTAAGTTTGTAGGCAATGACGCATGCAATCAATGAGTTTCTATCTTAATAGTTATCTTGTACTCTTGCTTAACGAATTATTCTTACAAAAGCATTTTTTTCACAACAAATGTCGTATCATTAAATAATAATTTATTTAAGAGGACGACTAACGCCAACGACCTTGAGGGAACAAAACGCGCACTCGTTTCACACCCGCGCGAGCCAACACTTAGTAGTTTTTTGTACTTTTCTTATTATTCTATGACTTTAAAAGAAGCTTCAGATCAAAATGTAGATAATTGTCTTTGAGATGGTGTCGATTTCATTAAAATACGCCCAGCGGTTTTGGTGCGATTGTCGTGTTTTTGTCCGTTTTAGACATAACTTTACAAATTAATTTGTACACCATGTTATACGAATAAAACTCAAAATTTGCTTAGGTCAAATTATTAAGAAAATGGTCTAATATAACATATATTTTTTCCAAAAAATTACTACTAGCCGTTTAGACGTGATTCTCATTTTAAAATCAGCTTCTCAAGGGAATCGGCGACTTAATTAGTTAATTCTTTCGAACGTCTGTGTTAGGTCGTTTGTTCACGAGGCACCGCACGACACGATTTGCAGTCCCGATTATTAAGACGGTACCCTGACCAAAAAATCGGCATGTGATATGAGCATTCCTATTGGTCTAGCGGCACTGGTGGCGCATGAATTACAGTAGTGAATACGCCCAGATTTTAGAAAAAAGTCTTTATAAAATCGAATTTTGGTCTTTTGAAATAAAAGTTACTACCAAAATGTTCGTTATTAAATTGTCTATCCATTAGTGTTAGTGCAAAAAATAATGAATTAACACTTTACGAGGAGATGCATGCTATCAATAATTATTTCTCATTTTTGTTTTTTTTTTTGAAAGGAGATTAGTGAAATATATACATCATAAAAAAAAACTAAATCTACCATTTTAGAATCAATATTATGTAGAAATTTTATGTATTTTTATTAATTGATATTTCTTTTTGAATAACGAGTAGATAGCTCCTAAAAACAGCACGAAAAATGGCTTGCGCGGCGTTTTGCTCGGGGTACCGCCTTAACACACGACACACTGCAGACGGTCTGTCGTCCGTTCGTTTGTTCGACGACACTGCAGTGTACTTGTATTGATAAGCGCGTGAATGACGAAGCAGGCGTGAGCCGTGCGGTGTGTCGTGTCGTCAATAAGCACATACTTGGTTTGTACATCCACTAAATCATCACGACAAAAAAGTCGCGACGACATAGCCGAACAACCGTTAGTGTCGTGCAATGAACAAACGGTGCATACGATTATACGGAGCTCTGAATCGTTGACACATTTTGACGTGTCGTCAGTCGCGTCGTGAACAAACGGCCTTATTCTACCGACATTGCACCTTGAGTTCAAGTCGAAGATTTCATCATCTGTTTGCATTATGACACATACATCGATTAAGATTAGCGTCATTTATAAAGTAACAATAAGAAAGTACTAAGTACAAAATAACTGCCAAATCAAGTTCGTTTACCCAAAACCACCCACGACGCAAGTAAACAATCTTTACTTGGAACTGTTCGCGTTTAGAACGGTCAAATTGAACCGGTATTTTGAATAAACACTTATGTAATGAAATCATTCCGTAGAGAAGCCATCTGTTAATGTTTATCACAAATAATGGCACGCTGGAGTAACGTTATCAGTCGATATCTGTCAATGTTCGGCAGATGGTGTTACAGAAAAATTTACAGTCACCTCGACACTCATTTGTTATTGTTTTCACAAATAGGGTATTTATTGTTCCGCCTGCATGTACTCTCATCGGTCGCGAGGGCTTGTGTTCTGTGAATGGTTTTATTGAGTTTGTGCGACCTGTTGTCCCAATCGAAAGTATTCAAGAACTGCCAATGCGAAAGAAGAGCAGGAAAAAGAAGACTCCTGAAGAAACTCAGGAAGAAAGAGGTTCTTGTTTACATATATACTTCGCAATTATTTATAAAGTGTGAGGGTATTTTGATAATAAATCTTCAAATGTCAAAAATTGTTTTGACACTAAAGAAATGTGAAGTCGACGTGTCTCAAATTATTCGTCAATATTTTCATATGGAATTTAATAATGGAGATAACAACAACGATCTACTTCAGAAGTCTTTTGAAGACGTCAACGACTCAGAGGCACTTAAGCATTGATTTAAGAAAACTAGCGATGTTTTTGAGGAGTAGACAGTTGTGTTATGGTGGTGACTTATGGTATTTATTGCAGATAAGTGCGAACCAGACGCTCAATGGGAACACGGAGATACACGTGCCGTTCAACCTTGTTGCTGGATGGTGCCTCGAGGCGGAGGCACTGCCGCCTTCACACAGGTCAGCTTTCTTTTGTTTATTTAAATATTATTCAACATCTATTGTTCTTATACGATGACGCATCTTGATTATGAGTATCCTAAATCCAATTGTGAAATCGAAATGAAGAAAGCATTCAATGCACTGTTGACACGCGCTCGTTGGTAATAATCTAACCTTCCTATTTTTTAATTTTTATTAAATAAAAAAATTGTGAATATTCGTGGCTAACGCATGTGTGGTGTTTGTGCGATTGAAGGATGCGAAATAGATTGGAAACAGAAAATAGGAGTACACTTGACTCCTTTCGTATTTACTACAGGTTTGAATAACTTTTTTTGTGCCTAAGTGTAATCTTAGACTTGATCTTGCAAGCTGGTAACACCATGTGAGATTAAGAGTCATCCTACGGTGTTACCAGGTACTTAGGAGGCAGTCGGTGGCTTATAGGAAAACAAAAATAAATACAAAGACATCGACTTCCGAAACTAAAGTCACCAGTGTATGCTAAGTATATCTCACTTTGTAGTGATTCTCTCTGAAGCCTTCATAAAGTTTTTTAACCAAAATTCAAAAAGGAGGAGGTTCTCAATCCGATTGGTATTTTTTTTCATGTATGTTTACCGATCACGCTGAGATTTATGATCCGATTTACGTGATTTTTTTGGTGCGGAATAGTTGCCATTTGGTCCCATAACAATTTAACATAGTTTGACCCAGTAGTTTTCATTTTATGAACATTTGCATCATACAACATTGTTTACGTGGATGATGTAATTTTTAGTGATGGTCTACTAAAACTAAAAAGAGAGAAATAATAACCATTTTCACAAAAAATAAACCGACTTCAAAAGAAATACACTAAAAAGTGCAAAATAACCTTTGTTTCGGAAGTCGGTGTCGAAAATAGATAAAAACAAGAGATACCAAAGATACCGACTTCAGAAACGAAAGTTGTTTTGCACTTTTTAATGTTTTTCTTTTGAAATCTGTTAATTTTTTGTTTTTAAATGAAAGTGTCAGTAAAATTTCTTACAGAAATGCTTAATGCGCATTGTTAACATGATCGATCGCTCCAATTCAAACAAAAGTGATTGTTATTGCAGTACATCTGGTCAACTGCCATAGACAAAATCCGCACCATTATAATACCAGCCTGTAACATGTCCCAATGCAGATCAAAGGCCTCTGTTGAATACAGGTCTGTGGATCACAAAGCCAAGAGCCGAACACTGGGGCCCAGCAATATTGCGACTCCTGGATCCTACAAGGTCCATAACCGCGAAACCTCGATACGCGGCAGCGGGGTCTATTCCTTGAGATACCGGTTCCTGTCAGACAGGTGGAAAGTGAACTTACAACAATTACTCATATTGATTCCTGGGATCGTTCAAGCCCGTGTGTGGTCGGGGTTATAGGGTATAATATATATAATAAGGGACGTGGTCTGGGTCGAGATGATTCCCTGCAGACACCTAGACACGCTCCCGTCAAATTACCTCGCTGCGCGCGAAATATACACAAACAAATGCCCGGGGCGGAGCACAATACCACGTATAGCAAACGTAATTTCCAATAACTATTGGTTGGTTATATATTAATTTCAACAAAACCAAATCAACACCATCGTATTACGTCTCACGCCGTCAAACACATTTTTACGAGTCCAGTATCAACTGTCAACTCAATCAAAAGCTGTCAAATCGATGACAGTGAGCTGACACAGGGTTGCAACAAAATAAAAAAAGGTACAAAACGTTTTGGTTCCAAACAGCCTCTTCTCATAAAGAGAAGGCACGCTCATTGTTCACCACACATGCGGGTTAGCGATTTCGAAAATATGTTAACTATAAATTCAAGTTTCCTCACGATGTTTCTCCTTCACCGTTGTCTGCGATATCCAAGATAAACTTAGAAAGTACATATGAATTGAAAAAGTCACACAGGCGAGATAGTGGTCAAACAGTCACATAGGCGTTATACGTTTGACCACTATCTCGCCTGATGGTAAGCGATGATGTGCTCGACGGTGAAGAACGCTTGCCTAGAAGTAACCTATTCACTCTTGACTTAAAGACCCCAAGGGTATAGGCACAGACATAAATCTAACTAGATAACGCTAGTCCCTCCATCTGTATGAAACCAAGCGTGCCACTTTTTCACAAAAAATATAAAACAAATTTACTTACCAATGAAAGAAAACATTTCCAATGCCTCGGCCAAATTTTTCTATACAGTATTTACAGCTCAATATGGCATAAAAAGGCATTTTATTAGATTTCGGTGGAATTCCGGTGCCGATAATGCTAAATGAAAACCTCAAATTACGATCATTGATCGTAATTTCACTCCGTTTTTTGACATGCGAAGTACATACAATCTCGTCATCTAGTTAGATTTATATCTGCGGCTGTAGCTATCAGGAAACAAAGACTCCGGCAGGGCATTCCACTTACCCAGATTTGAACCATTATTACAACTTTCAGCATGTGCATTGACCTACGTAATTATTACTCTCATCCAGGGCGGGCAAGCTACTTGCATTGCGTCTGCTATGCGAGTCGACGCAAGCGCAAGGTCCCGGCGCGCCGTCTTCCTGCAACAACCGCCTACACCTGGCACATCTGCACCTGTACCAGCGAGCGCTTCATCATGGTAAGTAGCTCATATAATTGTAAATTAATGATTTATTTGTAGTGTCCGACCGAAACTGAAAACGAATTTCGTCAACAGTCTCAGTTTCGGCTGAAAACTTAACCGAAACCGAAACTTCCTTACAAGGATCATGTTTTGAGGGAAAAATAAAGAATAACGTTTTCTTTATTTTTCCCTCAAAACATGATCCTTGTAAGGAAGTATAGTATATTCAGTCTTTATTTTTTACCCGACTGCCGAAGGAGGGTAGGTTAGGTTAGGTTAAAACGGGCTGGTTTCCGCAACTCCACGACCAAGCGCGTATTTTGCGTACGGGTGGGGATTAACCTACTACCAACTTCCTCACTCGATCCATCCCAACTCTCCGAGGAAGGCCAGCAGCGCCTTCGTGTTGCTGACTACCTCCTGTACGGTACCTGGTTCACCGAGGTATTTGGCCCTGTAGCCGGCGATTACCGGGCAGCTTAGGAGCAGGTGCTCTGCTGTCTCGCCCCTTTCCATGCATGCTCTGCACAGCGGGCTATCCGTAATCCCTAAGACAAAAAGGTGCTTATTAAAAGTCCCGTGACCAGTCGTTACAGCTGTGACTGCTCGCAGCTGTTGTTTCGTCAGTGTCCGTCTAGTGTCAGTCTTGGTGAACCGACTATCCACTGCGGGAAGTGCCTCTTTGGCTTGCCTGCACTCACTGTGGTCAATCCACAATTTGTGGTGTTGCTCTTTGGTGCGTTTTCTTACCAGACTGCGGAGGTATCCGAATGGTATTGACACGATTGGTTCCGGACCAACCACCGCCATACTGGATCCCCTACGGGCGAGCTCATCCGCCGCATCGTTGCCTCGGGACTCACTGTGCCCTTTTATCCATTGAATGGTTACCTTATTGCTTGACCCAACCTGGTTTAGGCGTTGGTGACACTCGTATATCAGTCCAGAGCATACCGTGTGGCTGCTCAGCGACTGCAGGACGGCCATGCTGTCTGAGAGGATGCGTATTGGGAAATCTTTTACTTGCCTGTCTAGAATGGCCGATGCAGCCAGGCTTATGCCCACACACTCTGCTTGGAACACCGTGTTAAAAGCCCCAAGTGGCGCGGCTATATGAATGTTGAGGTCCTCTGAGAACACCCCCGCACCTGAGCCAGTACCTGTCTTGGAACCATCGGTGAAGATCCTCAACTCGTCTGGGCGTAACCCCTCACAGCGGTTGTCCTCATGGAGTTGGATTTTGTATTTTTTGTCAAAAACAAACTGCTTAGGTATCCGGTCAATACTTGCTGTCGTGATAGGGAACTCTTTGTTTAGGTCCTCGAGCAGAGCCGTGTGTAGTGTAGTTCTCTTACCCCAGAGATCTAATGCCTTAAGCCGTACTGCCGCCGTCGTGGCCTCCTGCTGAATGAAAAGGTGGAGCGGAGGCAGATGCAGCATGGCCTCGACCGCAGCAGTCGGGGTAGTTCTCATGCAGCCTGACGTCGCCATGCAGGCCAGTCTTTGCGTGCGTTGCAGTTTGTTCACAGCGGTACTTAACTTAGTGCGGGGCCACCAAACCACGGCCCCATAGGAGATCCTGGGCCGAATCACCGCGCAGTACAGCCAGAGAATGATTTTGGGGGACAAGCCCCATTTTTTGCCTATCATTTTCTTGCATTGCCAGAAGGTAATGCACGCCTTGTTAAGTTTGTTGTCTAAGTGACTGCTCCAGTTAAGCTTGCTGTCGAGAATGACCCCAAGATACTTGACCTCGTTGGAAAGCAGGAGTTCAGTGTCGAACAGCTTTGGAAGACGGAAAGGGCCTAGTGCTCGTTTTTGAGTAAACATGACCAGTACCTTCTTAGAAGGATTAACTGAAAGATCATACTCCCTGCACCATCGTTCTACTATTCGTAGCGCTTGCTGCGTAAGGTTGCAGATGGTTCCAGTCACCTTCCCGGGTACTAGAATTGCGAGGTCGTCTGCATACCCTATTGTGTAATAACGGTGTTCGTTAAGTCTGGTGATAAGATCGTTGATTACCAGATTCCACAGAAAAGGGGAGAGCACTCCTCCTTGAGGGCAGCCCCTGGCTATCAGCGCCAGCTGGTTTTCACCCTCCATACGAACCGCACGTTTGCTTAACATGTTGGTTATCCAGTCAATTAGTACCTGTTCTGCTCCGTGTCTGGAGAGTGCAGCACCAATGCTGGAGAAGTTGGTTTTGTCGAAAGCTCCTTCGATGTCTATGAAAGTGCCCAGGCATGAACCTTTCTGATGGATTGCTTCCTCTATCTGGCCTACCACCATATGGAGAGCAGATTCCGTGGACTTACCCGAGCTGTAGGCATGTTGGTTACCGTGGAGAGGTATTGATTTAAGAACGCCATCTCGTAGTTCCCTTTCGCACAGTCTTTCCATCGATTTTAGTAAAAACGAGGTCAGGCTGAGGGGTCTGAAGGATTTGGCGTTAGTATAGTCACCTTTGCCTGGCTTAGGGATGAATATTGCTTTCACTTCCCTCCATCCTTTCGGAACGTATCTAAAGGCCAGGCACGCCCTCATTAGTGGAACCAGTCTTTCTGCAACAGACGTACCTCCCCACTGCAGCAGCGCAGGGAAAACCCCGTCTGGACCAGGCGCCTTGAAAGGATGGAAGCTTTGGATGGCCCACTGTAGTTTCTCCATCGTAATCACCCTGTATGCATAGAACCAATCGTCATCTGTTGGCACCTGGGTGGTATCTAGCCAGTCAGTTACCTGGGTAATAACGCTGCCTGGGAAGTGAGTTTCTATTAGGACGCGTTTAGCTTCTTCAGGTGACGTGGTGAGTGAGTTGTCAGGTTTACGGAGTGACGTAGGCTCGGGTGTGTGCACCTGTGCCAGTACTTTCCTTACCCTGTTTGCCTCTTGGCAAGATTCAATGTTACCACAGAAATTGCGCCACCCTGCAGTACGCCTGAATCTGATGCATTTTTTGTAGCTGGATTTGGCCTCGTAATAAGCGTTCCAGTCCTCATCCTTGCATGTGTTCATGGCCCTGTTCAGGGCCTTTCTTACCTTCCCGCGTTTGCGATTTAACTCTGCACCCCACCATGTTTGTTTACCCGGTGTAGTGCGCGGTGTAGTCAAAGGGCAAGCGGCATGGTAGCTGCTTATTAGAGAATCGGTAAGTTGACTTACCTTCATGTCTAATCGCGTTTCGTTCCCTATAGTCCGCGCCTCACATAAGGGCGGCAGTTTTGTCACTAGGGTGCGTGTGTAGACAGCTCTGTCCGTGTTGCGCGGATTACGCCAGGGTGGTTTAGGTGTTACACAGAGCTGAATGTCGAAGCGGATCCATCTGTGGTCCGAGCAGGAGGCCTCCTTGGAGACCTGCCACCCAGTAGTGATCACCGCTGCGCCTGCCGTCGCCAAAGTCAGGTCAATAATTGTACGACTGCGTCTCGTTACGAACGTTGGTTCTGCGCCTATGTTTAGTAGTGACAAGTTGGTTGTAAACAAGTAGTCCACTAATGCCTTACCTCTTTCATTAGGCGCTTCCATTCCCCATAGGGGGTGATGTGCGTTCGCGTCGGTCCCAATGATGACCTCTTCCCCGCTGGACTCGCAGTAGGTTACGAGTCGAATGAGGTCATGTGGGGGCGGTGCCTCCGCCTCAGGCATGTAGGCCGAGGCGAAGACAATCGGCAGCTCTAAGGCACCGCGCTGCATATACAGCCTAGCTGCAGAGGTATCTCTGCAACAGAAATCATTTAGAAGCTGTGCTTTGAGGTTACCTGTAACAAAGATACACGCTCTAGGGTGATCATGATTAGAAGTAACAAGGAGCTTACCACCCAGGTTGGATAGTCCTCTGATTTGGCCACCCCTAATCCACGGCTCCTGAATTAAGGCGATGGCAGTCTGTTGAACCTCCAGCCACTTGCGTAGTTGAGCCGTCGCAGTCTGGCTGTGGTGGAGGTTTGCCTGCACAACTTTACAGGCGGACGAAGGGGTCGCCATCATGAGTGGGTCCCTCCTCCTCTTCACCCTCCAGTTGCAGCCCCGCGAAAGCATCACCCACGATGATGTCGTCCAGCTCCCCGCCCGTCAGAGGGACCTTAGACGAGTCATCGTCAGGGGTCACCTTCTCTGCAGTTGCGGCAGGGTCAGCCACAGAAACTTCCGGGTTGTTAGGCAGGGGGTTGCTCCCCCCTGTGCTGACTTCCTTTGCAAACTGTCTCGTGATCGGGTCCCAACCCCGAGGAACACACGCAAATCTGCCATTGGCTCCCTGGAACTTTATGTACACCGAGCCCAGGCCGAAAGACAGCCTGCGCTCGGCGCCCATCAAGACCGGAATGTGGTCCTCGGGGACGCCCAGCACCACGAACCAGCATGCCTTCTGCCTATCTGAGTGGACCACCACCCACTTCTTAATGTCCACCCATGGGTTCTGATACCACAGCGTTCTCGCTGCGATATTCAGGTCTTGGTACACCCCGCTGTCGTCCGGTATAACTATACCGCAGCGTACCATTTTTGGGAGCTCCGATTGGCTCTTGACGATTAGCGAGGTGTCAGCCGGTAGAGGCAAATCGGGGACCGTCCTCTTCAGCCAGGCCAGGGTGAAGTCGTCGCAGCACCACAGCTTTAGCGCACCGCCGCCGAATTGCGGTTTAGCGGTGAAGGACGGTATTTGCCGCTCAGGAGTCTCCATCGTGGGAGAGAGAGACTCGTCTATGATCCTCTTTTGGATAAGCTTGATCACCAAGGCCGACACTTCTTTGCTGATAGCACCCGTGCGTTCACTAGTCACCGCGACGCATAGGTGAGCGCTGGCAGCCCGGGCGTAACTCATATCACCAGCCCTCCCGGACCGATCAAGCCGCTGCCGCTTGTGCTCTCCACGAGGTGACAACGTCTCGTTGAGAGCCCGCTTGGCACCGACCTGACCGTCCCGAGCGGTCTGCTGCGATGAGGTAGCCGTCTGAGCCGGACTGCCTGCCACTGATCGGCTCGTGTCCGGCGCAAGTTGAGCCCCATTCCCTGTCGAGAAGCTAATAGGAGCCTTTGCTTTGCCTCTCCTTTGTTCCTGACGCCGCTGTTTCCTGTTCATGGGCTTATTGCCCTGAGCAGGTCCAGACGCACTCGTCGGGTCCTCGGCCGGGGCAGGGGTTTGAAAATTTCTTCTCTTACCCTTGCCCTTACCCTTTCCCTTGCGGGTTTGCACACGCCAGGTTAGGGCAGCCTCACCAACGGGTTCGCCAGGAAACCCCGTTTTACTGGAGTCAGCGACGTCGGAGGTAGTGGTTAGAGGAGCCACAAAGTTCCTTGATACTACGCTGGAGTCCGCAGCCTTTGCCGCGGGTCCAGGGACTCGCGAGGTGCCAGGAGCACCCCGCTTATTTTTCTTACCCGTACTGGGACCTGCAGCTTTCGCTGCAGGCTGCCCAAGGGACTTATTTACACTCCTCGCTGCGGTTTTCACCGCAGCTGGAGGGGCAGCAGCAGTTTTCACTGCAGCCTTGGGGGCACCCGCGCTGGATTCTGCAGAATTAACCGCAGGTCCAGGGGCAAATGTACTCAAGTCTTTAATAAATTCCATGATACATATTAAAATAAAATTCATCTCTCCGGCTCCCACCCTCCATCGAGCCCGCAACAGGGAACGCCCCACCACTTAAGGTGGGGCGTTAGGACTACCATCGAGATATAGGTGCGCAGGGCTGGCTTACAGTGCGACATCGGGTGCTCGTTTGGGCTGGCTTGAACAGAACAGCCCTCCCTTACACCGTCAGCATGACCTTCACCACCACTTCAGCCGAGAGAAGGAGAGTTCAGCCGATTGATCGTGAGTTAGCTACTCCCACAACCTCCCGTGTGGTAAGAAATCCGGGTCAAAGTGGCGTGTTGTGTGCAGCCTGCTCCACTCAACCACCAGATCCCTTCATCCCTCTGTACGGGTCCCCGCGCACGGCACAAACACGCGGGAGGTCATTGCAATCCAACATTGTTCTTGTTCAATGGTGGACACCCAGGGGCATGACCTCGCCACCCCTGTGTTGCGTCGCCCGGTGATTTCTGTTACGTCTATTTCATAGGGAATTAGACCAAGAACAGGGCAGCAACCACGAGAAGGATAATCACCGCACTTGCCTTGAGGATCTACACGACCGTAGCGCTCTCCCTCAAGACCACGCCACCTTGCCGTCTCTGAAGGAGTCAGACAAGGTAGGACTGCATTGACAAAGCCAAGCCCTACGAGGCTTGTCGCTGAAAGCTCAAAGCGTAAGTTTGTTAACCCAGTCCAGCCGAAGGAGGGTAATGTGTTTATCAGTCTATGTATGTATGTATTTATTTAAGTATGTATGTATGTTTGTTCCTATATGGCGTTCCAGAGACCAAACGCGTTGGCCGATTTTGATGATTCATACGTCAATTGATTTGTCTTAACCCTGCGAGTGTCATAGGGCGCATTTGGGCGCACGGTTGGCGCAGTGGTTGAGCGATTGACTGCTGCGCTGCGTGTCGCGGGTTCGATTCCCGCACGGAACAAATATTTGTACGACCTACAGATAGTTGTTCCGGCTCTGGGTGTTGTGTATGTGAGTTTATATGTTTGTAAACGCACCCACAATACAGGAAGAAATTCCTAGTGTGGGGCAACGTTTTTTTAAAAAAAAAAAAAAAATAGGCTACATTAAAATTGGACAATAGAAAAATGGCGGATTTTGGGCGCCATATTGTGGAGGCCCAAATTATTTTTTTCTTCCAAAACCATTGTGTGGGGTATCAAAATAAAGGGTTTTAAGAGCTGTGCAGGCGGAGGATACACCAGATTTTGGTCAGCCAGCCTGCGAATATGTATCTCCCGACTGCACAGCATGATTTTTTCCTTGTTTACGACTATTTAGTTCGCTTTTGAAGCAGTCGGGTTTTTTGATTTAACTTTTTTTATTTTATCTTTAAATCACAGCTATGCAGTCTTCGACATTTTCACTTATTGGTATGATAATCAACGTAACAACCCACCATTTAAGAAAAAAATACTTACTTGCTTGGATGGAATTTAACGTGCCGAATATGACCGATCACAGCGCGAGAACTCCCGAATGCAGTTTCAGTCGTAGTTTCAGCAGGTTTTATACTGCGTGTCCTACTTATTGTACGCACAGGAGTCGGGCGAGAAAAATAATAATAATTAGAACGATCTTCCATATCTAATGGAGATACGCGCTCTGGCAGCCGGAAAGTTCGATCGATGTTTCTACCGTAATCCGACTGCCATGCGAGAACCGCTGAAGACTCAATATTATCATAATTGTTCCTCTGAGAGAGAGATAATGCTATACAGGAAGCGCACTATCATCTTTTCACAACGTATCAGAGAAGGTGTAGAACATTTTTATTGGGTCTCAAAACCTAACTGTCCTACAGTTCCTTCACGTCACGGGATCTCAGCGCTAAGAAAGAAAATTTGGTTCAAATAAATCTCACTAGATGGCGGGATATGTACCGATCTATTATTGAATGAGTTTAAAATTAACATTTTCTTGAATAAAAAAATTGTATGTTATTGTTTAATCAACTCTCTGCACAAAATTATGGAATATTGGGCTCTTAATTCACATTTCAAAGATTATTTGAACAGCTCATTTAAAATTGATGGCAATAGATGGCGCGGCGCGGTTTTAAATTTCTGAGGCATTGAATCGATTGTTTAAATTTGCATTGTAACACATTTTGGTGCAAAGAAACTATAAAAAACCGGCCAAGTGCGAGTCGGACTCGCGCACGAAGGGTTCCGTACTTGGTAAATTGCGGTTTACGATTTATGACGTATTAAAAAAAAACTACTTGCTAGATCTCGTTCAAACCAATTTTCGCTGGTAGTTTACATAGTAATGTACATCATATATTTTTTTTAGTTTTATCATTCTCTTATTTTAGAAGTTACAGGGGGGGGGACACACATTTTACCACTTTGGCAGAGTCTCTCGCGCAAACTATACAGTTTAAAAAAAAATGATATTAGAAACCTCAATATCATTTTTGAAGACCTATCCATAGATACCCCACACGTATGGGTCTGATGAAAAAAAAAATTTTTAGTTTTAGTTTCAAGTATGGGAACCCCCAAAATTTATTGTTTTATTTTTATTTTTGTGTGAATATCTTAATGCGGTTCACAGAATACATCTACTTACCAAGTTTCAACAGCATAGTTCTTATAGTTTCGGAATAAAGTGGCTGTGACATACGGACGGACAGACAGACAGACAGACATGACGAATCTATAAGGGTTCCGTTTTTTGCCATTTGGCTACGGAACCCTAAAAACGATCAAAAAATACTATAAAACAAACCTACACTGTATTTAAAGATTTAATATTCACGAACCGAGTAAACACTTTCACTTGCAAGTTGCAAGTTCGACCAATCGGGTCGCAAGATTTCTAATGTGCTGCGACCCGATTGGTCGAGATGAACTATAGTTCCAAATTTAAATCACAACTTTTCTCCATCAGGTCTTACCGGAGAAGATCGTTCAGTAGTAGACGTACTGGTCGAGCACGCGGCGCCTCGGTATCTGTCGCTAGCACTGGACGGCTATTCCCTGCTACTGCTCGACTTCGTACACGCCTCTACAGTGGTGCTCAACTCCTCAGATATGGGACCTTCTGTAAGTTTATTGTTTTTTCTCATCAGGTCCATTAAACATGATTATATTATGCTACGTGGATAAAGTGATATCTCAAAGCTGGTATATCGGTAATTAACAGTTTGAACAAAAAAAAACCGGCCAAGTGCGAGTCGGACTCGCGCACGAAGGGTTCCGTACCATTACCGCAAAAAACGGCAAACAAATCACGTTTTTTGTGTGGGAGCCCCACTTAAATATTTAATTTATTCTGTTTTTAGTATTTGTTGTTATAGCGGCAACAGAAATACATTATTTTAAAATTTCAACAGTCTAGCTGTCACGGTTCATGAGATACAGCCTGGTGACAGACAGACAGACGGACCGCGGAGTCTTAGTAATAGGGTCCCGTTTTTACCCTTTGGGTACGGAACCCTAAAAAAAGGTCATTAAAGGGCGTAGCCGTCTTATACGACACCGCTCCCACCAGGCTTAATAATGTTCATTGAAACCTGAGCTTCAGGGCGTCCTCTGTAGGCATACTTTACATTGACAACACAAATTAGAAGACAGCTCGCTGTAAGCGAGCTTACCGCAATCGTACCACTCGATAGTTGGTAGCTAGCAGGCAACCAGCTGTCCACGCGCTTACCCTGACCGGTTTGTGTGAACGTGCTTCAAGCGAGCAGTCTGCGTGCGTATAGCGCGCGGGCCTCCCGCTTGAAGCACGTGGTAAGCATGCGGTAAGTAAGACGTCAGCTGTCGAGTGGTACGATAGCGGTAAGCTCGCTGTCTGCCAATTTGTGTTGTCAATGTAAAGTATGTCTTCAGAGGACGCCTCGAAGCTCTCATTTCAATGAACATTATTTTGCCGGGTTGGGAGCGGTGTCGTCTACAGTTCAAATTTTAAAAGTACACTTTTACTTCGGACAATCGACCAAAAAAAATAAAAATAATTGTAGTAATTAAATCATAAGGCCCGAAATCGCTAACGAATAACTAAAAACTTTACAGACGCTAATCTCAGTCTTGTGTAAAAGTATTATTATCTGAGTCTTCATTACCTTAAATATTGTAAGCTTCCATATTGTTACAGTGTCCACGCACAGCTGCAGTGACATTCCTAGGGTCACTGCTATCTCTGCCTGACGGCCTTATGAACGCGCCCATGTTGCAGCCCTACCCTCATCAATACAACACAGTGTCTTGTCCTGACCTCAAGGTATGTAGCCAAGAATTCTGATGTCACCTGTAACGGTATTTGACAGGCCGCATTCATAACCTCACTTCTTAGCCATGTCTCCAAGTTGTTTTCAAGAGTTATCACTAATCGTCTCACGCGCAGGTTTGATGATTTCCAAATTTTTGCGTCCCGAAGAAGCCGGATTTAAGCCGTAGACCACATACATACGATGCGGCAGGTTATACAGAAGACCGAAGAGTATAACCTGACTTTCTGCTTAGCGTTTGTAGACAACGAGAAAGCCTTCGATTTGATCGAGATTTGGGCTGTGCTGCAGTCTCTCCAACGGTGCCAAATCGACTACCGGTACATCGAGGTGTTGAAAGTGTTTGTACGAAAACGCCACCATGTCAGTCCGTCTTCAGGATCAGACCCCGGAACCTCTCCTTAGACAGGGAGATATCATAACTCCGAAACTGTTCACCGCTGCACTGAAGGATGTTTTTAGGGTTCTGGACTGGAGAGGGCTAGGCATCAACGTCAATGGCAAGTACATCACTTACTTTCGGATTGCCGACGACATAGTTACCAACTACGCATTTATTTTAAGTTATAATATTGTATTTTCTCTGTAAGTGATTTTGTAAATCTTTCGAGAAAATAAATGTCTAAAACCGTTAGTTAGGGCATGGAGGACCTCAGTACTATGCTCGATGACCTCAGTAGAGCTGCCGAAATAGTGGGTATTAAAATGAACATGGACAAAACGTAGGACATGTCAAATGCCCAGGTAACACCCAATTCAATCCAGATCGGAGACACCACACTCGAAGTTGTGGATGATTATGTCTCTGGAACAAACGGTCCAGCTAAGTAGGTCTAACTTCGGGAAAGAGGACAATCGTCGAATCCGACTCTACTAGGCAGCGTTCGGGAAGTTGCGCGGTATCTTCTCGTCCAACTTACCGCAGTGTCTCAAGACGAAAGTTTATGAACAGTGTGTGTTGCCAGTGATCACCTATGGGACCGAAACGTGGTCGCTCACATTGGGCCTCATCAGAAAGCTTACAGTCACGCAAAGGGCAATGGAAAGGGCTATGCTCGGACTTTCCTTGCGTGATAGAATCAGAAATTAAGACACCTACTAGAGAACCAGGGTTGCCGACATAGCCCGAAGATTTGCCAAACTTAACTGGCAGTGGGCAGCGCACATTGCTCGCAGATGGATGGTCGATGGGCCGAAAAGTACTGGAGTGGCGAAAGCCTACCGGCAGACGAAGCGTTGGACAGCCTCCCGTAGGCGGAGCGAGGACCTGGTCAGGGCTGCGGGAGTTCGGTGGATGCGAGGTGCACAGGGCCGATCAGTGTCGTGCCTATGTCCAGCAGTGGACGTCGTTCGGCTGAAATGATGAATGATGATGATGATGACCTGTATCATTAGTGCGAATTATTTAACGAACTCGATTGCGTAAGTAATCATAATCATCTTAAGTAATCATAATCATAAGTAAGTAATTAAATTTTAGTATTTCCTTGTAAACAACATTTTTAACCATTTTGGATGTCGGCGCCAATATCACCAGACTATTTGATGAGCTAACACGTGAACACGCTACATAGAACTGTCCATGGGAAAAGCAATTCTCCCTCAAATCAACACCAGCATACTTCCAAACCCAAACAACAACACAAACAAACAAACATCCAAACTTTCATCCCCTATTTCACGCCCTTAGGGGTGTAATTTCCAAAAATCCTTTCTCAGTGCTCACCTACACTACCAAAGGAACCTACATGCCAAGTTTCATGATTGAAGCTTCAGCCGTTTGGGCTGTGCGTTGATGGTCAGTGAGTGAGTCAGTCAGTCAGTCAGTCACTTTCTTCTTTTATATGTTTAGATAGATGTTCATCTTCAGCCCAAACCCAAAGTTCGAAGATCCGAACTTCAATCCTGACCGACTTTCATACAAACTTTCAGTCCCTTAGGGGTGGAATTCACAGAAATCCTTTCTTAGTGGATGCCTGCACAGTAAAAAGTATCCATGTGCAAAATTTCAAGTCTCTAGACGATTTCATAATTTCCATGAATTCATCCCCCTTTTCACCCTCATGGGGGTGGAATTTTCAAAACCCCTGAGATACGTGAAAAATATTTTTTAATCTTCAGCCTAAACCCAAAATTTGAAGATCCGAACTGTCCTGACTTTAAAACTGACGGATTTTCATACAAACTTTCATCCCCTATTTCACGCCCTTAGGGGTGGAATTTCCAAAAATCCTTTCTTAGTGCTCACCTACACTACCAAAGGAACCTACATGCCAAGTTTCATGATTGAAGCTTCAGCCGTTTGGGCTGTGCGTTGATGGTCAGTGAGTGAGTCAGTCAGTCAGTCAGTCACTTTCTTCTTTTATATGTTTAGATGTGAAAGTAACTCTGTCTGTCTGTCTGTCTGTTACCTTTTCACGCTTAAACCGCTGCACCGATTTAGATGAAAGTTGTTATGAAGATAGTTTGAGACCTGGGAAAGGACATAGGCTATATAGGTAGGGTAGGGTAGTGTAGGTTAGAGTATTTTATGGTAGTGTAAAGTCGGGTAGGTTAAGGTAGGGTAGATAAATGTTTGGTCTTTTTATGGCAAAACAAAGTTTGCCGGGTCAGCTAGTATTACATAAGAGAACGTTTTGCATCGACTACATAAACCATCAACTCACAAACCCTCTCGACTTTTAATTTAAAATACGCACTTAGATTTAAGATGATAATTTGATGTTGTAACTTACGTCATGCTAAAGCATACGCTTCATTAATATCTTGTATGCGATCATAATCCTCAGCTATGATGAAAAACTAAAAAATGTGTTTACCTAAAATACAGATAATATAATACTAGCATACAGATGCTTCATCCCATACAAAGAAACCGTGCCGACGTAACTAGCGTTTTTCATCTGATTAATCTTGTTATTTTTGAGACTACATCAATCGCGTTCGATCCCGTTTCACGGCAATAGATGGTGTTAGCAGTGACTTGCAAGTAAAAGGGTTTACTAGGTTCGTGAATATTTTTTTCTTTAAATACAGTGAAGGTTCGTTTTATAGTATTTATTTGCACGTTTTTACAGTTTTTTTTGTGCACCAAAATGTGTTACAATGCGAATTTTAACAATCGAGTGGAAAGACTAAGAAATTTAAAAATGCGCCATCTATTGGCATCAATTTTAAATGATCCGTTCAAATAATCTTTGAAATGTGAATTAAGAGCTGACTCTAGTCAACACGAATTTGAAAAGTAGGTATTTGAAGAAACTATTGCCGTCGCGTCACCTCCAACCTCACCCCGTAAAGTGGGAAAGGGACAACTGCAGCTCAGGCTGATTTTACCTACAAAAACTTTGACTAAAAGACGTTTCGTATTCTGCTGTTTTCTTCATGAAAACTGGGCTGATCTAAAAAATTTTTATATCAAAATTTTGCGGAAAAGTATATCTATGCTCCTATCATTTCCTTTTTTGTTAAAAACTTATAAATTTTGTCTGAAAGTCTTCTGAACATGGCGGTAAAAACGGGCATTTTTTTTGGATTTTTGTATTGTCATATTTCTTTATGTGATTATATTTTGGAAAAAAGGAAATGATACAGGCACGTATTAATTAGACTTAGATTTTATGGAAAAAAATCATTGCTCTAGAGGCATTATCCACGAAGAAAACAGCAGAATGTGTTTGTATGGAGAAAGTCTCACTAGAGTCCCCTCTTAAGAGCCCAATATTCCATAATTTTGTACTTAGGAGAGTTGATTAAACAAGAACATACAAATTTTATGTTCAATTCCAGAAAATGTTAATTTTACACACAATTAAATTGAATTGAGTGTACATGTCGCGCGATCTAGTGCGATCTATTTGAACCAAATTTTGTTTCTTAGCAATGAGACCCCGTGCCTAAAACAAACAAAAATATAACCTGCCTTCTACAATGTCAGATTGAAATAAACCGGTAAAACTGCACAGATATGATGCATGGATATCAAATTCAATATATTATCATGATAAAACTAAGTAAAATAATTTTCTAATTTCGAATAACTACAACAAAACTGACTTGTAACTACATTTGTAAGATTCGCCAAATCTATACTAATAATATTATAAAGCTGAAGACTTTGTTTGAACGCGCTTATCTCAGGGCAAAATTATTCCTTTTGAAGAGCTACCGTTGCGTGTGCTGCTTAAACGGTTTAAGTTACGCAACAATCATATATGTAGGGTAGTAGCGAAGCCGCGTGGGACAGCTAGTTATTTTATAAGACCAGAATGTTACCAAGTTTCCTTGCAAATAGCAGTTTAGCACCGTCCGTTGTACAATTTTTTTTTTTTTCTTGATACAGGAGCACGTCCTCAACATAGTAGTCCGCGTGTGTCGTCGGGAAGGTGGCGGAGCGGCCAGGTGCGCGGGCGCATGTGCTCTCACGGCGCACGTGTGCCACCTGCTGGCCACGCGCACGCAATGCGCACGCCTGCCTTCATACGTCACCTGTCTGCTGCAGATGCTCATGGTATGTGGTATATACGATCATGTCAACAAATTTAGGATTGACCAGAGCAGCATGCAAAGACAATTTGCTAAAAAATATGCTTGCATGAACATTTTTACTGTGTATTGTATTATACCACAGATTTAAATCTAACTAGATGACGCAATTGTATGTACTTCGCGTGTGAAAAAACGGAGTGAAATTACAATCAATGATCGTAATTTGCTTGCTTTTTATTTAGCATATCGGCACAGGTAATCCACCGAAATCTAGAATAATGCCTTTTTATGCCATATTGAGCTGTAAAGACTGTATAGAAAAAGTTGGCCGAGGCATTGGTAATGTTTTCTTTCATTGGTAAGTCAATTTGTTTTTAAATTGTGTGTGAAAAAGGGGCATGCTTGGTTTTCATACAGATGGATGGACTTCCGTTATCTAGTTAGATTTATATCTGTGTATAACACACAAAACATCACACCAGTATTCCTCTAAAGGTTGGGCAGAAGTGCACCTCAAAATATAACAAACCTTAAAATATAACCTCAAAAGGCCATCATTAACTACAGAACCAACTTGGGTGAGTAAACTACATTCGAAAATGACTTTTGGTAACATATTGCCACATATTATTTCCGGGGCAGTGCTACCATGAGATGGACCTAACCATGCGAGAAAACTTTTTCAGCTGTACTGTTAATTGCTCACTGCCCGTCAAACTAGTGTATTTTTCATGCCTACAGTCAGGGCCCGATCTAGCAAATTCGTCGCTCCGGGCATAGATAACATTTGCCGCCCTTGGCGTCCTTTAAAATTACTCCTTATAAGGAGCTAAATGTTTTAGGATATTATCTATAGAAAAAAATACGGTTATTTACCGACGGATCGGATAAAGCCGCTTTTTTTACAACTTCGAGCTAAGTGAAAACGAAGAGCAGTCGAAAATTTCACCTAAGAATTTTCGCTATATTATGAATGTTAAGTTATTTAACGGTGGGTTTACAACAAGAACCAATAACATTCGACAGCGAAACGAGCTTGAAAAGAACAATGGCGAGATTTTAGCTGACTTAAATTTGAGCGTCTGAAAGTGAGTTATATACGAAAGACGTTCTTAATTGTCTACATTTTTTAAATATATTATTGGTCTGGTTCAAAACGTTAATGATTGGCAAAAATACTAGTATCCAAGTTTAAAAAATATAGCTTGGTTGTTGACGAGGACGATGACCTTTTGATAAACGTCAAAGTCGCTTAGTTTAAATAAATATACTCTTTTCAAAGAGTAAAACATTTCATGCTGAAATAACTAGGTAAGGGAAATGCTAATGCGATATTCCCCTTATACTTCCACGAAATTGAATAATTTTACCTATTAAACACAATATTATAAGTTACCCAGACATAACCTACAAAAGTTTATGACTGAATATCTATTATTCTCGACATTCTCGAACAAAAAATATTGCACAAACTAATTCAGAACATCACCCTGAGTTAAACCAGATATTTTTCATTTAAAGACGTAGGAATTTAATCTCAGCTAAAAAAATGTATGGGCACCTGCCATTGTTCTTTGAGCATCACGACACGAATAAGTTAGGCTTTCTGATGAAATGAAAAGAGCTGTTTGTTCAGTTTGTGCGGTCCTCATTTATGCCAATCTGGGCATTTGCCTGTCTCGCTCCTCGCTAGATCCGACCCTGCCTACAGTATTATTATCACATATAATGTATACTTTTATCTCACGTAAAAAAACTGAGGTCACATCTGGTCAAACGTATCAATTTTCACTCGGCCATGATAAATGCATGATGTCGTGTACAGCATTATTAATAGCGAAATAAAACAATTTAAATATTAGCTTGTGTCAGTGGTTTCGCCCAACAGAAGTTTGGTTAAACATTATTAATTCTATTTCCCAATCAAGTCGTAGATTACTTGTGTTCAAAATTTCATCCAAAGCTGATCAGCCATTTAACGGCCGCGACTTACAAGTTGTAGGTCGTAGGTTCGAACCCAGGAAAGCGCTTTACTTTGTGTAAATTATTTCATCATCACTGCTCTCATGCGGCATGTCTTAGAACCAAAAATTCGAACACATGAGACATCGACCAACATGCACTGGGCGCGCGTTGTGGATTACGGCCCATTCCCTCTCACAGAGAGAAGAACAGCACGTACAATGGACCAAATGCGAGTTTAAGTGCGGAAAAGGGGTACATCTATCCTATCCTATCCAGCCATTCAACAAACAGACAATACAGTAAACAGAATTTTACATTTGCAATTTTAGTAAGAAGCTGGGTAGATAAAATAGTAGAATTGTTAAGAAATCTTGACTCATATTACAAAAAAAATCTTCGAGTTAGTGAAAGGCACTTTTGATGTCTTTGCCGGACAATTAGCATCCACATGATACGAACACTTGAACTACGCAATAGTTCTCATGAATGGTTTTGAAATATACCTAAGCGGCCAGCATCAGTATCTAATAATAGTATGTATGACTCGATGTTGTGACGTCAGAGGTGATCGATACAATAGCAATTTGAAAATAGAAATTCACACACACATATCGGTGACTGGTTCAAATCACATCACATACATTTAATGAATGTGTTTTCTCGTGATGTACTTTTTATTAAAGATCGCAAAATTTCCCAGAAATATAATAATGTTAAGAAAATAAATTTTTACTAGTTGTTCCCCGCGGCTTCGCTACCGTCAAATGGCTACCTACCTGCCTACCTGCCCTACCCTATCTACCTACCTACTCTATCCTATCTACCTACCTACCAACTACCCTACCCTACCCTACCCTACCTGCCCTACCCTATCTATCTACCTACTTACCCTACCTAACTACGTACCCTACCCACCTATCCTACCCTATCTACCTACCTACCTACTTACCCTACCTCCCTACCCTACCTACCTACCTACCCTATGTACCTGCCCTACCTACCTACCCTACCCTACCTACCTACCTATTGTTTTGTAGTTTTTAGACCTCTGTATTCTAGCGAACAAAACAAAAATAGAATTTTCAAATCGGTCCAGCCGTTTTTGAGTTTTAGCGAGACTAACGAACAGCAATTGTATTTTATATATAAGAAGAAGACGAAGATTAGCATTACGAACTCGTTTGACCGATTGAATGCCCGTAATTATCAAAACAATAAAAAGCCATTGTTTCTCGCTTGGATACAGATTTCGGGCAATCAAGGGGTTTTTGTAATATGAAGCAAGGTCCGAAGAAATAAAGGCTGTTTTCAAAATAAATTTTATTTATAGCCAAGAAATTGCTATTCCGAAGATTAAGGTAAGGTATCTGCAAGAAATCTCAACCCAAAACGTCAATATCTAGGACACATAATCCCGTGCCTAGCGTGAAACCTCTTGGAACTTGACTGCAGTGTGACGTTTCGTTTACAGATGAAAAACAAGAACATCGCGAAGGTGGTGAGTGACTGCGTTCTGGTGCTCGCTGACTACACGGACCCAATCGTTGAGCTATATCCTGGTCTTGCCGGTAAGAAAATACATTAATTTGATCATGTCTCTACTATCTAGGTAAATTCATGATTTACCCGTGCGTGCAAAGTACTTTAAACACGCGGCTATAAAAAAAAAAAAAAAATATCTTATTATTAGATATGTATTTTTTTTTCTGTCGACTCGTTGTCTAATAGGGTTCCGGTGATTCATCACCTTTTTTTTAGTGAGATATCATCCAATGAGTTCTCCCGCTCTTCTTCGAGAAGCGGGAGGGCGTGTCAGACTTTTACTGACTAAAACCCACCCGTGTTCCTTCAGTTGCTTGAGCCAGAGCCGTCGTAACTCTTTTTCAAATTTATCCCCGACCCAGTTTTTCTTCACCTACACACTTATAATGGAACTTGTAAACTTAAGACTGTGACATAAAAAAATACAAGGCCTTTATTTAAACCTAGGTCAAGATACACGGTGTATGAGAGTACAGAACCAATATATATCAGTGTTGCCTCTAAAAACTGGTGTTATACCTAACCGCACAGATTTTTAATCTGCTTGAACCAGTTCATCCCCAAACTATCCTAAACTTTTGCTTCTTATTTAAATGAGGTATACTTTAGGCACAAAATCTTAACTATTTTTGATGTCCCTAGGTAAAATAATCAAGTGGATATGTGCCTGCCTAGCCCAGATATCTCCTACCAGTACCCGCGACTCCGTGAAACCACTAGCAGGCTCGCTACTGCTGTGTCTCGCGGAGTTCGCGGTGAGATGCGGACCTAACTACCTGATGCAAGAGAAAGATGGAGACCAGACCCTGTTGCTTATGATATTTAAGGTGAGTTGTATTTTATCAAGGGATTTCTTTGTAATTAAAAGGATTCAATAAAATCACTAAAGTCACTATCATGATATTGAAGAGCTGTGCTGTTGCTAAAAGGCCTCCGTAAATAATTGTTCTACAATTAGAGCTTATGATGATGGAGAAAACTTGAAGTTTCTGTTTACGGAGGTACCTATGGATTTTGTTTTCGCATTTAAGTTATATAGTAAACTTGTGTGAGGTCTTTGATGTGCAATCTTTTCACCCGTCTACTGATAGTCCGGTCAAAATAAACTTTCACCCTTGCGTAAGAGCAAACCCATCACAGATAAATAAAATAAAAAAAAACCTAGTCTGGTCAAAATAAACTTTCACCCTTGCATAAATTCCTAGGAAGCTGAAAATTTACATGAACGTTAGGGATACCAGTATAATGAAATTGTGAAAAGATCTCATCAATACAATGTGTGCAATTTTTTTTATTCAAGGTCAAGGGCCCCAAAATCAGTCTTTTGCTTAATTCTCGGCAAGTTATGATTTTACTGCAATTTGTTCCATTCATGTAAATTGTCAGCTTGTTTAGAATTTATGACCTTGAATTATTATTTTTTGCACACGCGGAATCGATGTGGACTTTTCATAATTTCACTATAATGGTATCCCTAACGTTCATGTAAATTTTTTGCTTCTTTGAAATTTATGACCTTAAATATATTTTTATTGCACACGCGGAATCGATGCGGAAATTTCAAATTTCATTGTAATGGTATCCCTAACGTTCATATAAATTTCCAGCTTCTATCAAATGTATGACCTTGAATAATTTTTTTTGAGCACTTGGAATCGATGCGGACTTTTCAGCCCTATTTTTTCGAGCTAACTTGACCGGATAAGCAAAAGACTTGTGAATCTGAGTTGTTTTCGAATTAGATAGCAATGCATGTAAAGGAGAAGACTTACAAATTCAATCAAAAAATATATTAACTGCAATATATTCATACAAAAAAGATACGAAAAATTTACAAACAATGAAGTACAAAATAGTTAACAGTCAGTTGAATGTAGTAAAACCTACACAAACTGTTTGATGGTAACAATACTAATGTTTGATCAAACATTGGCCACACAAATGTTGGGACATTTTATAGTGGCCTTTAATCAAACGTTGGCGCTTATTGTTGGTGCTCAACGTGCTCTTGGGGCTGGAAACCGTGCTCGTCGGCGACGAAAGTGACGGCGTAGGTCAGACCGTCGGTTCCGACGTACTTGTAGCTACCGGTGACCTCCAAAGCGTGGTGGTCTTCGCCGATCTGCTTCAGGGTACCCTTCTCCTGGCGAGAGGTGCCGTCACTCGTCTCGAAGCTGAAGAAGAGAAAAGTGGACTTTAGTTTAAGACGAGCAAGTATTTAATTTGACTGTAATGTATAGTAGCTTTGTGATTTACTTTAAGTTTTTTTTTTCTTTTTTATTTGAGACTAGCTTCTACTCGCGGCTTCGCCCGCGTTCAAAGTTAAAAAAAAAATTATCAACCCCTGGGTCAATCTAAAGATTTTATGAAAATTTCATTAAAATCGGTTCAGCCGTTTCGGAGTCTATAAGGAACATCATACATACTTTCTTTTTTATTTATATTGATTGGTTTTTGGTAGTTTAGGTACTGGCTGTGAGTGGTAGCTACATATTTTGAACAATGTTTTCTTCTTTAGAGAAGTTGTTTGCTTATCTGTTTCTCGTGATAGAATGAGCATTTCTAGGTTCCAGTTTTCTTTGTGACATCTCACAAATTATTTTGTTTCCAGGCAACATTTTCAATGCCAACATCTCGTTATTTATTTCAACTGAAATGTATACTCACTCGAAGGTGTATCCATCGGGCTGGACATCAGAGTCCTGCTTCAGAATGTACACGGGGTTAGCTGCTGGGGCCTGGTGTTGAGGGGCGGCCGCGGCCACGGCGAAGAGGGCAAGGGCGACAAGTACCTGAGAATATTAAAATTGATAATTGTCGCACTGAGATTGCTGGGCTCGTTAGTCGAAATTGTACCTTAAGAATTGCAGAAGTAACTGCAATATCATTGGTAACAATTTATCTTTGACAGCGCCTTTAGGTCGTAGCTATAAGGGTGATATTTACAGTTGAACTAATGTGCCGTTGTACAAACAAGAATTCTGCAAATGTTTAGAGGATTTATTCAGGTCAGTCAAGACCAATGCTAATGGTAATCCTATGTTCAGTGGTGGACATCTTTCTATAGATGTGATCATGATAGAACCCAAGAACAAAAAAAAATGGTTTCAATAGGTACTGTAACTGCGCTGAGGCTTAAAGACTTTTAACCCAGAAGCAGCCGGGCGAGCACGGCCTCTGTGGCTTGTCACATTTTGCTCCCAAACTGTGATAAAAATGTGTGAATCAAGCCTGTCGCAGTATGCCGTACTCGCCCCGCAGTTTATTTTACTTATCACAAATGTCACGATAAAACAAAATTATCGTAAAAAAAAAACAATGAAATCCAAGATGGCGAAATACTCACGATCTTCTGCATGTTGAGAATGTGTAGGTTGTTTGGGAGTAGGTGACTACGGCTGAATCAGCTGTTGACTGTGCCTTCTCCAACTTACTCCGTCGTTTTAAACTAAAACTTGCAGTCGATGACAACACTATCTCTCACTTGAGCGTAATAGGGTGCTAATGAATAAAATGGAGGCGTCCCACGAAACTATGGGCTAGCGGTGTTCTTACATAAACACTTATTTGTCTCTTGCAAAATGCGCCCTGTGAATCTTGTTAGTGCTTTTGTATGTTTTAAGATATTTGACATATTTTTGGGGTCAGCTGGTTGCCACGTGAGCTTCTGAGTTTTGCCGCTAGCAGAACAAAAATCCCAACTGCATCTTGGGAATAAATGTTTGTATTATGTACTAGCGGACGCCTCGCGGTTTCACCCGCGTAATTGCCGTTCCCGTGGGAATACAGGGATAAAATAAGTAAGGGGAAAGTGTAGCTTCTCAACGGTGAAAGAATTTTTGAAATCGGTCCAGTAGTCTTTAAGTTTATTCCATAGTAAGTATAGATACCATATTTCTGCCAGCGGAATCGGCTTCGTGAATGTCAGATATTATACCAAGAGAACGTACTTCCGGGATAAAAAGTATCCTATGTCCTTTTCTATGGTCTAAACTATCTCTGTGCCGAAATTCTTTAGAATCTGCATAAGGTAGACCTAGTGAGTATCACGAGAGGATGTCAACAAGTCCTGCTTGTCTTTGTAACGATACTTAGAAAAGTCAGTCCAACAGTGGATGTTGTATGCTGGATATAATGATAGTCTTACATACATACATAAACTCACGCCTGTTTCCCATGGGGGTAGGCAGAAACTACAGAACGAACACACATTCTTACATCTAGTCATACAAACACTCCGGTTATGAGTACTGCGCACCTGGCCTTTCTGAAGAATATCACCTATAAGGTCTATGTATGTCTATATAGTCTATATGTAGAGTATAATAGTCTTATATCATGAACAAATTAAATGAAAATTTAATGAAAAAAAAAAAACAAAAAAAAATTAGATACTTTTGACTTTATCAGATTCTATAGTAATCTTCCTGACTGATTTAAAACATTGACCTCATTCCAGGTCCTCTACGCTGTTATGAAAGGCACTAACGGAGCTGACATCGAAGGCCTATCGCTGCCCGTTGACGAAGATTTCGACCCCAACATTCAACTGGACAACTTGGGACCAAAGACTTCACCAACTTCTACGATAGACGTCAAGCTATGGGCTCAAACGGTAATTTGTTTATTTAATTTGTTAGAGCGTATTTAGTAGATCTGAAGAAGTCTGGTGTTAATTATTGATGTAAATATTGGGATTGAGATGCTTTTACAGTAAGATCATTAAAAGTAGAATCTATGCCAAAGAATACCAGGAATTTGTCACGGTAAAATGCACCCTAACACATCATGCCATGAATTATTTAGCTTTATATGTGTGGCCTTTGTATGTGGGTAATCTCTTTTCTATTTATTTATTAAATCATTAATGTACAAAAATAATAAACAGACAAGAAGAAGGAACAGAAAATAGGTGGGGGGAGGCCCCCGCCTAGGAATTTCTTCCTGTATCGTGGGTGCGTTTACAAACATATAAACTCACATACACAAACACCCAGAGCTGGAACAACTATCTGTAGGTCATACAAATATTTGTTCCGTGCGGGAATCGAACCCGCGACACGCAGCGCAGCAGTCAATCGCTCAACCACTGCCCCAACCGTGCGCCCTAACTGATGAAGGAGTGGAGATTAATATTTCCCTCTGCTAACCATACGGGAAATTACTTCTTTCTTTTTCTTTTTGCTGCACCCGACAGGGTCCATAATTGTTTCTGTTTATTTTCACTTTTCACCTGTTTATTGTACATTATGTATGCAATAAATATTTTATTTGAAAAATCCTTTTTAACAAAAAAATTAACCGACGAAATAAAGGTTTTTTTTATGTTTGCTTTGCAGTTCGTTATTTCGTCGGTTCTTTTTTTTTGTTCAAAAGGTCTCTTTTTTTTCGCTTTTAAATTTCAACAGAATCGGTTCACAATTGAAAATTCAGTGGGCAAATCTATATATATAAAAGAAAGTCGTGTTAGTTACTTCACTTATAACTCAAGAACGGCTGAATCGATTTAGCTGAAAATTGGCAGGGAGGTAGCTTAGAACCAGGAGAAGGACATAGGGTAGGGTAGGGTAGGGTAGGGTAGGGTAGTGTAGGGTAGTGTAGGGTAGTGTACTGTAGTGTAGGGTAGTGTAGTGTAGGGTAGGGTAGTGTAGGGTAGGGTAGTGTAGGGTAGTGTAGGGTCGGGTAGGGTAGGGTAGGGTAGTGTAGGGTAGCGTAGGGTAGTGTAGGGTAGCGTAGGGTAGTGTAGGGTCGGGTAGGTTAGGGTAGGGTAGGGTAGGGTAGTGTAGGGTAGGGTAGGGTAGGGTAGGGTAGGGTAGGATAGGGTAGTGTAGCGTAGGGTAGGGTAGTGTAGGGTCGGGTAGTGTAGTGTAGTGTAGGGTAGGGTAGGGTAGGGTAGGGTAGTGTAGGGTCGGGTAGGGTAGGGTAGTGTAGGGTCGGGTAGGTAGGGTAGATAAATGTTTGGTCTTTTTATGGCAAAACAAAGTTTGCTGGGTCAGCTAGTTATGAATAAACCCTTTTTTTACCTTTAGAGGTGGAAATTATTTTTCAAATTTAAAAATTCAGTTAAAAGGTCATAAATTATAGTAATGTTATTTCCATAGATATGTACCCAGCTAGTACTATTCCTGGGCCACTGGCCGCTGTGGAACGGGTGGCAGGTGTCATCTTCCGTCTGCGAGCAGCACGATAGTCCCGCGCTGGGTGGCGAGCTCGGGCCGGCCGTGTTGACTGCCCCTCATGTACAGATGTTACGGTTCAGCGACTCTACGCTGGCGTCGCTTATTGAACTGCCGGCGTTGGATATGCCGGCTGCTACGACGCCAGGTAAGATGCTGATGATAATTTGGCAAAAAAAAAAAAAGTTCATTTTTTTTTGTAGGTAGTACTCATAAATAGAAAGCTTTTTACAAATTTTCAATACTCGGCAATTTCATGTTTTTTTGTATGTTTTTCGTGAGGTAAAAAAATGAGAATTAGTCCAAGAGCGAGCGAAGCGAGCTCGGGAACTTAGGGCACCCCGACACAATAGGTTAGGTTCGAAGCAGCTCCCGTCATCTCCTTCATGTTAGGTTACTTTAGACCCTGCAGACAGAAATAGGAGCCCCGTCGACTTTGTTGCTTAAATAGTAATCTTAAACTTTAACCATGGATATCTCCATAACCATGGGGTTCCCTGGGATGGGGATGGTACAGTGAGGTAGCCCCTCTACCCCCCTTTCCCTACCCTTCTCCGCGCGCCATAAATCGATGGACATCTATGGAAATTTTCATTCTATCCTGAAAACTTTAACCATGGATATCTCCATAACCATAGGGCTCCGAGTGGTGGGGATGGTACTGGGGGTAGCCAAACCTCCCCCCCTCCCCCTTCCTCCCCGTGCCAAAAATCAACGGCCCATAATCGAAATTTTAACCGACAATTTTCCCTTCTAATAAGAAGGGTGAAAATACAGTTATGTTCCAAAAATTAGGCTACCATTAGTCAATTATGGAATAGGAAATAATACATGAGTAACATTTTAATTGCGGTTTTATGACTGTCTTTTTTCTCATTTCTTCATTTTGGCTTGGCTTTTGTTAAGTAAAGGACCGTTTTTCAATTGCCCGATAACTTTTAACTGAAGAATAAAAACCGGCCAAGTGCGTGTCGGACTTCGCATATTTAGGTTTTCCAAATGTAGAATATATTGGTATAATCCCCGGCACGTAAGTTGGCAAGAACCGTTAGATGCGTTGAAGGCGTTCTGTACTTGGTAGTGAAGTGGGACGCGGGGAACGTTTAGCACCGTTCTGAGTTCGCGATTGGTTGGTCAGTTACAAGGATCGACTAACCAATCGCGTCGCGTCCACGTTCCGTTCGCTCTATACGGTCAAATCATATCAAATCATTTTATTTGCTCAAACATGAGTATCATACATACATAACAAATTGTCAGCATGAAGAGGTGTTAGGATACAAAATGATAGAACGTCATGTTTACCTTGGAAAATGGCATCCAAATATTAATAAAGAATAAAAATCAAAATACTTAATAGAATGTCATATTTATTAAAAATTTAAAAAATAAAATAAATGTTGTGTAAATGTCAATAAAATAATACATGGCAAAATTATGCTTATAGAATGGCAGAGTAAAAATAAAAAAAATAAAGATATTAAAATAATAAATCAATTCAAAATAATCATTCTAGAATGTCAATAAAAATTATTAAAAAATGTCATGATATTAAAATATTTAATGTGTAAAATGAAAATGTCGTGAAAAACCGTGCAGATTTCAATAAATAATACAAATCAAGGATGTGATACTAGAATGTCAGAATATGACAAAATAATAAAAAAAAACAAGATATTAAAACAATATGTCAAAACAAAATAAGCATTCCAGAATGTCAGAATAAAATTTTATAAGAATAACGGTGGTTGGACAGTTCGCGAAATATGTGCAAACTTAACTCCACTACGCCAAAACCTTGTCAAGTTACATGCCGGGGACTATATTTGTTAGTAAAATATACGTTATAATAAAGATTATCACCAAATTTCAAGTTCCTTGACCTATCAATGGGAAGTTAAAAATTCCTCGGAACAAAATTTTGTTACAGTCGTCAGACAGACAGACAGACAAGTGAGTGATAGCAATATTACTTCGTTTGGACCCTTCGGGTACGGAACCCTAAAAATGGATTTTGTATGGAAATTATGTCAATTTTTTTTTTTGGGACAATCACACCGCACTATTCCCAAACCACTGCAACTCCTGAAAGGCAGAATCAATAGTGGCGACCACCAGAAAAGCGCCGAGGCAATGAAGCTCGACGAAGTCCCGGAGAATGAATTTACCTGTCTTGGATCCCGCAACGAAATTAATCAGAAAAGAATAACGGAGGAGTAGGAAAAATGTAAATTTCCACTTCCCTCCATATCAAGCAGGAGACAGAACAAACAAGGCCAATAGGCACAAAGGGTCATATACAACTGGGATAAGTAATAATGTCAATATGCCATAATTCTTCTTTTGATAAGAATTATCTGACTGTTGAAAAACCAACCTTTAGTTATTTATTTAGGCAAGCTTGTGTCGTATCCCAGTGCTAGAATGGTTAAGGTTTCCACTAACATCAACAGACTTTGGAAAAAACAGTGCTGCACTTGGATAAAATCTCATAATATAATAAGATCTTGTCTGTCTTTATGTCGTACTACTCATAATTTAATCACCTTTTACATATTGATTTTATTAAATCAGTAACTAAAATATTCCCTAACCATTAAATCTGCAGGTCTAATGACGTCAGACAAGCAAGTCCGAGTGCTGCTGCGCGACATCGCTGGCAAGGCGTGCTGGGACGCGTCAGCACTGTACTACGACCCCTCCATAGCTTCCTCCGAAACTGTGGAGCCCCTGGAGTTGCCTGACACGTAAGTTCGATGTGTATGGTGTTCAATGAGAAAGCACCGTTGGCGCAGTGGTTGAACGATTGACTGCTGCGCTAAAAAAAAGAAAGACGAATATTTATTTGTGACCCGCACAGGAGACACGAGAAATAAGCATAAAATTAAACAATAATAAAAATAAAAACACCGTGCGAGGCCAAAAAGGATGTGCAGCGATATCCAAAAAAGGAAATAATATTCAGCGCTGCGTGTCGCGGGTTCGATTCCCGCACGGAACAAATATTTGTATGACCTACAGATAGTTGTTCCGGCTCTAGGTGTTGTGTATATGAGTTTATATGTTTGTAAACGCACCAACGATACAGGCAGAAATGCCTAGAGTGGGCAAAGAATAAATAAACACATTACCCTCCTTCGGCAGTCGGGTAAAAATAAGATAAATGGGGTGCATCAAAATAGTTTCCAAGGATAACATATTGTAATGTAAGTTACACAAGTCGGCACACTCTGAACAGTCAATTCCGCTACAAATTTCGGTACTGACAAGTATTTTGACCACAACCATTAGCTAATTTATTACAAGCATAGATATAATAAACAAGGAGATATGCCCGGTAGACGAAATATATCGGCAACCTGTGTCTCCAGTTTGCCCCTACCACACGGCAACTACTACACATGCAGTTCAGAAAAAGCAATAGACACGCAGTCGCGCACACACCCGCAACTCTTAAATCAGAACGTACTACAGAATCAAATATAAACCTTATCTCATCAAACACAGCGTGTATTTACCATGCTCCGTACAACTTACCCACACTAAAACATCTACACAATCACATCACTAACTCGTCGCAAGAAGCAGCGGCCGTACTACGCGATGCATCCGCTTAATAAAGTATCGTTTTGTGATTTTTACATTGCTTGTCCAGTCACTTAGCGACGAACTTAGCTAGTGGTTAAGGAGCAATGTATTTATTGCAAAAATAGAACAGTCGCTGTGATATTTTGAAACATGATTTTGGACATGGGCACTGTGACCACGTCGCGCGTACACTGACACGCCCCCTTGCCACTTCTCCTGTATTTAATATTTCTATGATTACAAGTTTTTATTTATATTGCAATGTAAGTGTGTTCGGGTCAAATCTTGCAATTTAATTTTAAAGCAGTTATCCTCAACTGATTAAAATGGAATTTTGGATACAAGTTTGTTTCTGATGACAATGCACGGTAAGCTAAAAAGCTTGTTTAATAAAACTTTTTTTTTTATTGGAAAAAGTTATTTTACAATGCATGTCCTCGAAAAGAGCGGTTTTCCAAGCAGCCAAACTGTGCGGAAAGTGTCACTTTTTTTCACTAGTGCTTTTTACTTTCCTGTACTTTTTTATTTTTTAACTCCAACGTCAGACCGACGCATAGAGTTTTTATTATTTGAGAAAAGTTTTAAAAATTAGTTATGTACAGATTATCATTCATATAAAATGTAAAATAAAAGTAATACTTTATTTTAGGCGTTTTTAATTACTCTATATTTTGATTTTGATCAATAAATTAATTTTAAATATTCATTAAATATGTTTGGCAGAACGTATATTTTGCTCGTGCCTTATTGCGTTACGATGTGACAGCTATTCGCACATGCGCAGTAGATATGCCCGAGGAACTATTAGTTAATCTGTGGATATGCTGAACGCGCTTGAATAAGCCCGCCATTTTATTAATTTATTTATTTCCTCGCACAATGCATAGTAAAATATTGTATGATACACGTACGTAAGATGATTTCCGACTCGTGTCGATTTATCCACTCACTCGCTTCGCTCGCTCGTGAATAAAAATACCACTCATCGGAAATCACCTACCTTCCGCACTTGTAGCATAAATAACTATTACAGTATAGTACAAGACAGAAAGTAGAATTGAAAAATATTTTACAATGCATGTCCTCGAAAAGAGCGGTTTTCCAAGCAGCAAAACTGTGCGGAAAGTGTCACTTTTTTTCACTAGTGCTTTTTACTTTCCTGTATTTTTTTAATTTATGACTACAACGTCAGCCCGACGCATAGAGTTTTTATTATTTGAGAAAAGTTTTAAAAATTAGTTATGTACAGATTATCATTCATATGAAAGGTAAAATAAAACGAATACTTTATTTTAGGCGTTTTTAATTACTCTAGATTTAGATTTTGATCAATAAATTAATTTTAAATATTAATTAAATATGTTTGGCAGAACGTATATTTTGCTCGTGCCTTATTGCGTTACGATGTGACAGCTATTCGCACATGCGCAGTAGATATGCCCGAGGAACTATTAGTTAATCTGTGGATATGCTGAACGCGCTTAAATAAGCCCGCCATTTAATTAATTTCATTTTATTAATTTATTTATTTCCTCGCACAATGCATAGTAAAATTTTGTATGATACACGTACGTAAGATGATTTCCGACTCGTGTTGATTTATCCACTCACTCGCTTCGCTCGCTCGTGAATAAAAATGCCACTCATCGGAAATCACCTACCTTCCGCACTTGTAGCATAAATAACTATTGGCCATCTCATACAATGACTGTAGGAAAATCTATCCCACAATGCCACAATAAATCATTTTTTAAAAGACTAGTAGGGTAGGGTAGGTAGATAGATAGGGTAGGAAGGTAGGTAGCTAGATGACGGGAGCAAAACTGCGGGGACAGCTAGTATATTATATCTAATATATAAAAATAAGTCGGGTTTTCCTCCCTGACGCTATAACTCGAGAAAGGACGAACCGATTTCCATGGTTTTGCATTCGTTGGAAAGGTCTCGGGCTCCGTGAGGTTTATAGGTAGGGTAGGGTAGGGTATGGTAGTGTAGGGTATGGTAGTGTAGGGTATGGTAGTGTAGGGTAGGTAGGGTCGGGTAGGGTAGGGTAGATAAATGTTTGGTCTTTTTTATGGCAACACAAAGTTTGCCGGGTCAGCTAGTCTATACTAAAATTATAAAGAGGAAAGACTTGTATTTTTGTATGTAACGAATTAACTTAATAACTACTGAAACGATTTCAAAAATTCTTTCACCGTTGGGAAGCTACACTATCCCTGGGTGACATAGGCTAATTTTTATCCCTGTATTCCCACGGGAACGGGAACTACGCGGGTGAAACCGCGAGGCGTCCGCTAGTAATTATTATAAAATAAAGTCCCCGCTGCGTCTGTTCGCGATAAACTGAAAAACTACTGAATGGATTTTCACCAATAGAATGAGTGAGAAAACGAGGAATATTTTTGTATATAATTTGTCACGGACGAAGCCGGGGCGGGTCTCTAGTCTATAATATATGTTAAAAAAAAAAATATGCTACATTTTGCTAATAGTTAATTTTGATTTCCAGCGACGAATGTCCGCGAGACAACACATTATCGTCTCTCCCGCCGCCGCTGCCTCCGGATCTGTTGCCGGATCACAAGAGCTGCCCTCCGGATAAACATCAATTGGATCACGTATGTATTCACTGCACCATAATGTGCCCAAATAAACTCGAGCTTTGCATGATTATCCTATAAGTAGTACCTATAGTGCGCGGTACGTAAATTGAACCAAAATGTACTAATGTATTATTGAAATTAAACGATTTGATAATTGATTTTGCAATTGTAATTTAACTAACCGTTGACAATTTGTACATTGTCAACGTTTAGGTTGTATGAAAGTAGTATAATGCGCGGCACGTAATTTGGACCAACATGTACTAATGTATTATTGAAATAAAAAAACCGGCCAAGTGCGAGTCGGACTCGCGCACGAAGGGTTCCGCACCATTATCGCAAAAAACAGCAAAAAAAAAAACACGTTTTTTGTATGGGAGCCCCATTTAAATATTTAATTTATTCTGTTTTTAGTATTTGTTGTTATAGCGGCAACAGAAATACATAATATGTTAATAGGGTCCCGCTTTTACCCTTTGGGCACGGAACCCTAAAAAATATTCGCTTGGATGGATTTTAACGCGCCGAAAATCAACGATCACAGCGCAAGAACTCCCGAATGCAGTTTCGGTCGTAGTTTCGACAGGTTTGCCGCCGAAACCGATACAAAAACGAATTTCGATTTTTTGCCGAAACTCGATCGAAACCAAACTGGCGGTCGGACACTAAAAGGACCTTAGAAAACCAATTATTGTCAAAATTTTGTTCCCATACAAAACACAAGCTTGTTTTTCGTTGCATGGTCTGTATTATCATGAAAACCTTGGCTCGTCACAATAAGCCTATACTGTAGGACACATTATATAGGCTGATTGTGACGAGCCATGGACAGAGAAGTCTTTTTTCAGTTTTTCAACTTTCTGCAATCCCATAACATGCTTTTTAACCATCTATATTGATGCTTTTGAGCTTCCATTTAGTATCATTATTCAATACTTCTAAAACATTGCCAAAGCTTCTCAACAAACAAACGCCTATTCGACAGGTCCTAGCATACATCGGGCACACGTCACCAGAGGTGGTGTGTGGCCGGCGACTGGACGAGGCTGGCCCGTCGCCACTGCCGCCCGGGGCGGAGGATGAGTTAGTAGCCACTCTGGTTGCTCACAGGAATAATGAGAGGCACTACCTGGCGAATAGAGATAGGTAAGCACTTGATATGCTGCGTATAGGTAGGTTCAAACTTAATGGCGGCTCGGAATAGATGCTGCGCAGTAGCAAATTCATGTGACAGCGATGGTGAGTGGGGAACAATGTGCAGCACAAAACAATAATTCTTCTCTGCCATTTTCTGCCAATTTGAATCAACCTGCAATGTGACGGCAAAATGAGACAATGTTGAAACACTTCTTAAAGGTTTCACTACCAATAAATATTGATTAACTTAAAAATAAATAGACTTAGATGTATTTATTTTATCTCCGCTTTTATGCGGTCTATGGATTTATAAAAAAAAAAAAAGATTTTTTTACTGAAGTAAGTTAGAAATTCAAGACACCAACAGATTTTCAAGTCGCCACCGGTGCTTTTTTTTCCCCGTATAGAAAATGTTTATCACGAAACTGTATGATTATATTTCTATTGCCTCTACTTCTCGATAGTGGTTACATTATTTTTTTAGACTCAAATTCACTTACCATTTTATTCCATTATCTACAGTATGTCATACAGCTACGAAGAGGAAGAAGCGCCGACTTTAGTGACAAAGTCGACCGCGCGTCCGTTCGGCGTTTGTCGCGCGTTAGCGGCGCAGCTCGGTACGCTTGCACCGGCGAGACGGAACCACGCGCATCTGCTGAAGAGAACCGACCGGCTGCTCAGGGAGCTGAGGAATCTTGATGCTCAGAGGTAATTTCATCATCTGGATAGCCTTTTGGCATCTTCCATCACTTGACGGCATGAATGGCACATTGGCTGAGCGATTGGCTGCCGCGCTGCGTGTCGCGGGTTTGATACCCGCACAGAACATACATTTTATTAGTCGGAGAGCTGGTAGACATTTTTGGGTAGGTATTTGAGGCACGCTGAAAACTTGTCCAATAATACCCAAACACAGAACCGCAGACCTGGATGGGGAGTAGGGCGCAGACCCGACTGGGGAGTAGTGCGCAGACCTGGCTGGGGAGTATTGCGCAGACCTGGCTGGGGAGTAGTGGGGCTAAAACGACCCTTGTATCTTTAAAGATACGATTTTTTCCATTTGCAGACAAGCGATGCTTAAAATCAAACCGTCCTGCTATCCTCCATTATTATTCCTAATTTCGTCGTGTCTAACTTAAGTTTTACTTTTTGAAACAGATGTCGTGAAACGCACAAAGTAGCAGTGATTTACGTGGGCAAAGGACAGGAGACTCGCAATGAAATCTTGTCCAATAGATGTGGCAGCCCTGCTTATGAAGCATTCCTAGCTGCTCTGGCGTGGGAGGTAAGAACTAAGAACAGGTTTATTATGAAGATTAGTCTTAGCAAATTTAAGAGGGGACTCTAGTGAGACTTTCTCCATACAAACACATTCTGCTGTTTTCTTCGTGGATAATGCCTCTAGAGCAATGATTTTTTTCCATAAAATCTAGGTCTAATTAATACGTGCCTGTATCATTTCCTTTTTTCCAAAACATTATCACAAAAATAAATATGACAATCCAAAAATCCGAAAAAAATGCCCGTTTTTACCGCCATGTTCAGTAGACTTTCAGACAAAATTTATAAGTTTTTAACAAAAAAGGAAATGATAGGAGCATAGATATACTTTTTCTCTAAATTTTGATATAAGAATTTTTTTAGATCAGACCAGTTTTCATGAAAAAAACAGCAGAATACGAAACGTCTTTTAGTCAAAGTTTTTGTAGGTAAAATTCACCTTGAGCTGCAGTTGTCCCTTTCACACTTTGCGGGGTGAGGTTGGAGGTGACGCGACGGCAATAGTTTTTTCAAATACCTATTTTTCAAATTCCTGTTGACTAGAGTCCGCTCTTAAGACAACTTTGTGAAATGAAAAATGAATCAGTTGCATCCTGGGGAGTTGAGGAAACCTTAGTTAGAGGTTGTCAGTAACATTCGAATTCTTGTTTTGTTCCTGACATGATATCATGGTGCATCCCAAATCTGCCTATACGTATATTAATGGTACCGAAAGCTATCACGGTGCATACCAAAACTGCGTATACGTATATTAATGGTACTGAAAGCTATCATGGTGCATCCCAAAACTGCGTATACGTATATTAATGGTACCGAAAGCCATCATGGTGCATCCCAAAACTGCGTATACGTATATTAATGGTACCGAAAGCTATCATGGTGCATCCCAAAACTGCGTATACGTATATTAATGGTACCGAAAGCTATCATGGTGCATCCCAAAACTGCGTATACGTATATTAATGGTACCGAAAGCCATCATGGTGCATCCCAAAACTGCGTATACGTATATTAATGGTACCGAAAGCCATCATGGTGCATCCCAAAACTGCGTATACGTATATTAATGGTACCGAAGGCATTTATGGCTAAGTTTTGGGCCAAACAAAATTGAATGACTTTCGTGCTACCCAAAGAAGAAGAATGTAACCGAAAATTGTTCTACGCATAATCCATAGGTATATTTAGGACACCGATTAGTTACCGTCACCGTTAGGGTGATTGTTTTTGCTCAATTGGTGTTATTGTTGTGAAAATACACGAATAAATAAAAAAAACATGTCGAGAATTTGGTTTGGGAAGTCAATCAATTTATCCGATTCATTTCAATTTTAAACTTTTATTAATAGTAATCAAACTCACAACTAATCATTATTCTGTGGTCCAGGTGGAGTTGGAAAGTCACGTGGGCTTCACTGGCGGTCTCCGGGGCGGTGGGGGCGGCGGCGTCAGTGCGCCCTACCTGGCGTCGCTGACGCTGGAGGCTCTGTTCCACGTGGCCACGCGCATGCCCGCCGACTCGCCTGATGCTATACTGAACAAGGTATGGTAACATTTCATTTACGATCGGTTTAAGGTGATCGCGTACCCAGAAAGCGATGGCAGCGGCGCGTGCACCTCCTGCGGTGCGTCTAGTTGCGCGTTCACCTTTAGGCACACTAGTGCCACTCAGGGTTATCATTCAACAGTTTTTTTTTTGGAAACTTTTCTTCCATCGAAATCGAATTTCTCTCGTGTCGTGGGTGCATTTACAAACAAATAAACTCACACACACAAACAGTCCGGAACCCGGCACAATTATCAGTAGGCCATACAAATATCAGTTCCGGGGTGGTCTTTTAAGAGGTAACGCCCCCTTCCATACGCTGATGGTGTGATATGTAAAAAGATTGCACATTCCTTGATCTTTTGCTCCAAAAGTCCAGGTGCCTTATGAAGGATTTCGCCCGAAAAAAAAAGGTCTACAAATATGTGTGGGAATCGAAACAGCAACACGCAGTAAACCAGCCGATCGCACAGCCACTGTGCCAACTTTGTTAGTAGCTAACACTTACTCGGGCACATTATGTATGAAATATTGTTATTTAAACTCGTATTAGCAACTAACCCTAAGTTTTGTTTCTGGCACAAGTAGTCCTCATAACCTATAGTACCAGGGCGACCCAGCTATGCTCGGGTGAAAATAGGGAAAACGACGGTTTCTAAGAATGAAACCTAGCTAGATCCATTTATCGCCCCCCGAAACCCCTGCATACTAAATTTCATGAAAATCGTTGGAGCTGTTTCCGAGATTCAGATAATATATATATATGTACATATATACAAGAATTGCTCGTTTAAAGGAGCTTCCTCACTGGGAGCATTCGTTCGTGACCATTTGTAAACAAGCATTCGTAGGAGAGCAACAAATGCTTCCCAGCGAGCCCAGCATTCACTTTCGAGCAAAACTATGAACGTTAAAGTCGAACATTCCCTTGCGAGCTTGGAGCATTCGAATACGATCTTAAATGTCATTCACTCGATAATATGATTGTCCAATAAGTTCACAAACACTTGCTTACAAGTGGCCAGTAATATTCATACATTTCATACTCATTATATCATATATACTCATTCATTTCATTATGTGAGTACTCGCTTTCGAGCGTTTTATTTGCGTGAACATTCGAATGCGAGCCGTTTCCGCGAAAATCGTTGCGACGTCCACACCGGCCGTAGTTCGCGTTTGCGTGTAAGCTTTGTAACGCTCGGCTCAACGTCCACACCAATCGAATATTCGACGTCGAATGCTCATTACACGTGAATGCCCTCAGTGAGGACGTTCCTTAAAGTTATTAGATAAATAATCCACAGACAACCATACGCCCAAAGTGTAGCTCAAACTACAAAACCCGTCATAACTGTTACGTAATTCGCCTAAACTTCTTGTTTTCGTATAGACTCGTCACCTTGGCAACGACGAAGTCCACGTGGTTTGGAGCGAACACTGGCGGCCATACAAGCGAGACACACTGCCCACACAGTTCTGCGACGTGCTCATAGTACTGTACCCGCTGCCCGGTGGACTGCTGCGTTGTACTGTGTCTAGGAAACCCGATGTGAGTACCCTATTTTTTTTTTGTTTGTTCGTCATGCCAAGAGAAAGTTGCTTTGTTCCTTAAAAATAACTATAATTTTTAAATAAAATTTGAGTTTTAACCAACTTATCTTATATGATGATTTGCATACAAAGTATCATTAATTTGATCACAGCACAGACATGATGAGTTTTGATTAGGGAATTCGATCTCGGGCTTTTTTCCGATACCGGAATTTTCCAAGATCCCGGGATTTTCGAATGTTACAATAAAATAGTAGAAAGTACGTACAAATCAGTTTATTCAGACTTTTGCAATTGCAATCACAGTTTTGAACTTAATAACCAGTAGTTACACATAGTTATACATAGTTAATCGTTAACATCTTTATGATATCGTTATATACTTATTTTTAAACATAAAAATAAGCATACTAAAAGGTAAACCATCAAGAGCTGTTATTCGAGCTAAAATATCGTCAAGTGTGTCAATTTTAGTTTTCAAAAAATATTCAGCAACAGAACATTTCCGTTCTTCACCTCTTGTGTGGCCAGCAGTTGAAGACTGTATTTTAGAAACTACTTCGGTGGTATATTTATTTCCTGAAATCATTTCTCGTCCTATTATGAAAAAAGTATCAGTTAAAGATGAAAACCGAAAAAAATATACTTTTAATAATTTATTAAAAATAACATAAAATGGATACTGTGGCTTCAACACTTAACTTCTTCACTGCAAGCCAACAACAAATACAGACATAGCAAACACAGCTTAGCGCCCGCGTTTCGTTCAAGAATCGTAATTGACAGGAAGGAGTATGTTTCGTTAAAAACTATGTAAAGAAATGTGATTTATTTGAAATCTCTAAAATCCCGGGATTACGCAAATGAAACACTGGATTTCAACCCCATTAAACTGGTCAGGAACTCCGGGTTTCCGGGATTGAATTCCCCTCTAGTGTCGATAAATTACTGTGACAATAAAATATTTCAAACTTCAACTATAAGCTGCTTACGAGCTCAACGACTGCGTCCATTTCAGATTTTTGACTGATCAGTATTATTATGTATTTACTTTTAAATGTGTCCTTGTTGGTCTAGTCAAAGGGTCAAACTGTGACTGGCTTTTTCCAATAGAATTTTCTGTATTATCATCCCAGAGTCTAAATTTGTGGCATATGTTGGAACCAATTTCTCATAAACTTACCCAGATAGGACGGCTCATTCATGTGACCATTAAACTGGACAATGACTTCAAGGGCGTTATTTCATAGATTTTTATTTTTTTATTGAACCGTATGAACATTTACGACCGCGATAGAGCACACTAGCCCGTCAACTGGCTAGCGTTCAAGTTCGTCGTGCGATATAACAAATTCGCGCCTTTTTTCAAGATGGCCTGTGAACTGGCCACCCACGAAAAAATGGCGCGTATTTGCTGAAGTGACTGTCCAGTTTACTGGCCAATTTGTATGAGCCGTCCTATAAAGGGTTAAAATTAACTTAAAATCCCACAGGTATGCGTATTCGGCCCAATATGGGAAGAGTGCATAATCCGCGTCAGCTGTTGCGCCGCGCTGGTGCGCTGCGCCGCGTTCTCGGGCGGGCGCTCCGTGCGCGCCACCATGGCGCTGTACCAGCACGCCTACTCCGAGCGCGCGCGCGAGCTGCGGGCGCTCGTGACGTCACACACGCTGCCCAGCACCTTCGAGGCCTTCGTGGAGCGCATGCGCGACCCGGCGCCCGCCGCCGCCCCCCCGCACGGTAACACTGAGCCCCCCGTCAGACCCAACCGCCGCCTCCGCACTAAACATGACTGCGAAGCGTTAACTTAGGTGGTTCATTTTTGTTCTTTTTTTTTTTGTGTGGGATTCATATTTTTATTTTTTTTGGTACAGTCAAGGGTCAAAATTGCTCGTCGCGCTTTACCAAAACTCCTACTGACAACGTGTTCTGCATTACTTTCGAGAGATCAATTTTATTGTTAAGATGTTTCTCCATTTGTGCGTCCTTGGCGTCGTTGAGTGCATCGTGCAGTGGGGTGTTCAGCATTCAACGGTTTTAGTCAGACCATGCGATCGTGCTGCGACCCCACTGTCTCCTGCCGTCGAGCTACCAAAACTAAATTGTCTGAAATTATACATCACTATACTCTTTGCGCTGTAGCATGGTGCGGGTGACAGTTCCCATTTTTTTTTTACACTTATACGTCATACAGGCAACTATGGTATATGGTATAACCATGGTATGACGATGGAACTACGTACTCGTAAATAACGCGATATTTCAAGTTTTCCATTTTGTTAACTGACTGGCGCAAAGAAAGAACCCAAAGGGGAGAAAACAAATGAATTACGGTTTTCCAAACACAAAAGCATGAGTAAATAGCTGTATAAATTTAAAATTGGAATTCCAAACCAAAGAGGAGATATTTGAGATCAAAGTGGCCAGTACAATAAAACGCCAATTTCATAGGTAAGGTTCCATAGTTATCTATACCAATATTATAAAGAGGAGAGATTTTTTGTTTGTTTGTTTGTACCGAATAGGCTTTGAAACTACTGGACCGACCTACTAAAATCTACGAAAGCTACATTATTCCCGAGTAACATAGGCTATCATTTTGACGGGAGCGAAACCGCGGGGGTCAGCTAGTACCATATACAATAGTTGCCTGTATGACGTTAAACTACAAAAACCGACCAAGTGCGAGTCGGACCCGCGCACGAAGGGTTCCGTACTTGGTAAATTGCGGTTTACGATTTATGACGTATTAAAAAAAACTACTTACTAGATCTCGTTCAAACCAATTTTCGGTGGAAGTTTACATGGTAATGTACATCATATTTTTTTTAGTTTTATCATTCTCTTATTTTAGAAGTTACAGGGGGGGGGACACATTTTACCACTTTGGAAGTGTCTCTCGCGCAAACTATTCAGTTTAGAAAGAAATGATATTAGGAACCTCAATATCATTTTTGAAGACCTATCCAAAGATACCCCACACGTATGGGTCTGATGAAATAATGATGAATAAATAAATAAAAAATAGTTTCAGTTCCAAGTATGGGAACCCCCAAAATGTATGTTTTTTAACTATATTTGTGTGAAAATCTTAATGCGGTTCACAGAATACATCTACTTACCAAGTTTTCATAGTTCTTATAGTTTCGAAAAAAAGTGGCTGTGACATACGGACGGACAGACAGACAGACAGACATGACGAATCTGACGAAACAACGAAAGGGTTCCGTTTTTTGCCATTTGGCTACGGAACCCTAAAATATACATAGATGCGTAAAAAATGTTATTGAAACTGTCTATACTTAAGATGCTATACAATGGATTAAATCCGTTGAGGACTACTTAACCTCTTCTACAAAGAAATTCTACCCACTTTAGCTTTTGGAGAGTGCGACAGCATTTTTGACCCTGGACTGTACACACGTGGGGCTTTAATTTGCTAGAAATCATACATATATTTATTATATAAATCATCATAGTAGATATCATACATCATTATATTATGTAAAATTAAATAGCTATTTTATAAAGCCGGCTAATAAAATAAATCGGGCTTGGCTATACATATTAACGCTTCAATTGTGATCATGAACATCCTTCCATTGAAATTATAAATGCAAACTAATAAGTCAGTCTACATGAGCAACTGCCACCTAACCTGCTGAAACTGTAATATAAAAAGCTACAAATATAGATAAAGAAATAATACTTCGTATAGAAGCGAAATTGGGCGTAACAAACGCCACAAAACTCAGTGTCTCTTCTATACGAACGGATTTTTCTTTGTCAATGGTTCTCGAAAGAGATTCTCGATACTTATTGGTATTATCTTGTCAGATCAAGGCTCGGGCCGGCTAGCTGCAGCCTTGCTGGACCACGGCGCGAGTGGATGGGGCGGCGGCGGCGACCCTCACGGCGTGTCTCCGCGCCCCTCCAAGAGACTCGGCCCATTCAAGCGCCCCCCGCACAACGCGCACCCCGCACCTCACACCGCCCCGCCCCTAACTGCGCCACCCCCGCTCACCGCCCCCGGACCGCCACGAAGAAACCGGTGAGCAGAACCAGGCCTCTTCATGTCGACAGCTTCCTAGGACCTCAGTTTCCGACAAAGGCACTCAGCTTCGTGTGGCCAACTGTTACATTTCAAATATGGAATATTGTGACGTAAGTCGTGATGGTACACGAAATCGTCGCCTACCCGCACAGCCGTGTGTTAGTAAGTACGCTACAGCGTCGGTGCTTAAGCTACGCGGGTGGCGACAAACATTATCCGGTCGCTAAAAGCTATCATGGTGCGTTAAATGTAGTATTCGGTAATGTTAGGCGAGATCTGTTTTTTACCTGACCCATGTAGATCGAATAAAATTAAATTATTATTTCATTCCGACGAAGAAAAATTTGGACAGAAATTAAAAATTAATTACAACTTATTGAATTTGTCCACGCGGATCAAGTATCGGTCACCTTAGATCTTTGTCTATTGCTATATCAATCTAAAGGCCGACCGCAGTCGAAATGTTCTGTGAACGTCTCCGCTCTGTATCTTAAGTTAATTTCGTCCATCGAGAGATTATAGCACTACTTAACGGACTTAAAGGAATTTTCATGTACTTAATATTTTTTAAGCTTTTAATATCTGTAGAGTCTTGCATTTCAAATGTAATGTACATGCTTGCTGTTAGCTTGCAAGTGTGCAACGGTAGAGTTGAAATGTTCAAAACGTTTTAACACATATTTTTTATGTAAATTTCCTCAAATATACAAATTGTAATAATCAGCAATCATTCGACATTACATTGATGTTTTCTGTACATATGTAAACTAGATGTAGAGCTTTAACTGTTGTAGGTTTGTTTATACAATACTATTTATTTGCGATAATTGAGATTTAAATCAAGTCCCATTCGTTGTTATTATTTATTTTTGTTTAAAGAGGATGTATGTATATCAGGCTAAAATGTACACGATAGTAGAGGTAAATTTTAATAAGAAAAATATGTAGGTAGTCTCATGTCGCATTACACAATGTTCTAGTATGCTTTAAGTGTTTCTGGAGATATTCAACGTGAGCTTTGATTTCCCGTCCGTTTGTATATTGGTATTGTTTTAAATTGTTTTGATCTTACGCCTGCGAGATTTCTGTTGATAAAATTTTAAAACCAACATTCCATTCTTTTATTATTTTTAAAATGATTTCGAATCTATTATTATTTTTCTACAAAGGAAATGAGATGGCGTGGTTATAATATTGTGTAACAATCGATTTTGCATTTACTGTTTACCTGAGGTACTCACATCAACTTATCTGATGCATTCCATTCAAAATATTTTTTGAAGAATCTGTATTGTTTCTCAGTATCTCTTAGTTTTTATTATTCATTATAATAGTAATTATTATTTATTAATCTGAATGATTATTTCCACATTTTAATTTTAAACAGTATTTTTATAGTTGTTAAGACTGACACACTATTATGTATTGCAAACACTAAGTATTAAAATGTTATATTTTATTAAAACAATGTGGTGGTATTACTTATATTATAACTTATTACAGCTAATTTATTATTTCTAGTATTTGTTGATTGAAATAGCTTCGAGAATTGTCACTTATAATAAGTAATCCCGATATTAACCCACAATAACCAAATTTTTATATTTAAAATGATGTAAAAATAAAGTTTTGTTAAACTTTTCCAATTTGTTTTTGTTTTACACAATACCTGAAAAATTATGCAGCCTTTGACTTAAGGTTACACTAGTCGAAAATTCTTCCATACAAACGTAGTCTAGCGATTACTCCACTGTTTGACGATATACGTTCAAAATAAATAAATATAAATTTGAAAGTTATGAGCGTCGAAAGTTCCATATTTCAACACTCATTTTAACGCATCTTTGGGCGTAAATAAATACCATATGAAGAAGAAAAATGCAAAACGGCCTCCATACAGGGTTAGATTAGTAATACAACAATGCAAATAATTATATTTTGAAAATTTACATTTAGTCGTTTTTCCATGATATCTAGACTCCCAAAGGTCTGTTTATAAAATTTCGCGAGCTCGTTTTCGTCCTAAATCATCATGCATTTCGATACAAATTTGCAAAAGTGCTAATTCGTACGCGAACTAGGTTCTTACTGCTTATCACAGCATCTATCTCTTTCGCACGTGCTGTCGGATGAGATAGCATGCATTTTAACCTCGCGCACAAAATAGTTCGTGCCGTCGACTAGGGGAACCTTAATGTCATATAACCCCTAGATGGGGTAGAGGGCGTCCACAGATGTCCTCCATCGCGATCCGGTCTTGAGCTTCTCGCTTCACCTCGCTCCATGTCATTCCGATGCTCGTCGCTTCTGGAAACACGGTGCGACGCCAGGTTTGACGGGGACGGCCACGCTTTATTTTCCCTTGGAGATTCCAGTCCAAAGCTTGCCTGGGTATGCGATCTGCAGCCTATGAGCCTAATTGTGTAAGTGAATTCGGCAAAGGAAACTTTTTTGTGTATGTGTGTGTTTTTGGGAAAGAACCAGATTGTTTCCGTTGCCGAATTTACTTACGCAATTAGGCTGCGGGACCCCTTCGAAGCGTGTGGCCAATCCAACTCCACTAGAGACGCTTGATCTGGCGGTCGATCGGGCTCTCGTGGTATTTGTCTAGCTCTATGTTAGAGATGGTCTCGGGCCAGTAAATTCCGAGAATGCGACGGAGTTGCGGTTGACGAAGACTTATACTCGTATAATAAAAGTAGCCTTTGGTAGTTATATTAAAAAAGCAAAATTTGATTACAACAAATGTTTATTAATAATAGGAATACATGCAAACGCCCGATTTCTGAATTAAGTATTTATAGTTGAGTATTTGTCAAAGTCTACATTAGCCTGGAAACCTGTCAAAATTTGCCAATAAAGTAGGGTTTGACATGTTCGTAACTCCAAATACTTAATTCAGAAACCCAACCTATGTCTTAGGTAACTTATACATCCCTCCCTGGTAAACAAGTTGATGGGTTCGTACTTTCGTATCCAAGAACTGCCTGAGCTCTTGAAGACTGCATTCTGTGCCAGGAGCTTGAGACGCAAACATCTTTAACATCTGGTGAATGCGGTCCAGTGGAAGAGAATCCAAGTTGGTCAACATTCCCACAATATATGACCAGAAAACTTGCAGTTCCCCTTCTCTCTGGTCATGGGCTGAAGCCATTACACTTTCTGCCTCGTCATCTTCACACATCATCTCCTGAACTTGGTTGGATGCTACACTAGGCTTGTTTCCATCATACCCATCCACCAAAACAAACTGATCCAAACTTTTTTCACGAATCAAACCCATTGATTGCCAATAAGTTATTTTTCGCCTTAGAATGGTGACAGGCACTTTCATGACCTGGTGCAGCTCATCTATGGACCACTCTGGCTTATCTTGAAAGTGCATTATCAATGTAGCATTGAATGGTGACACAGTCAAGTCTAATTTCTTACTTCCAATTTCTATCTCAATGTTCACATTCCCAAGATGTGGTTTCCAACTTAAGGTCCTGTTTCCTTTCAATGCTTCAAATGATTTCGTGTATGCATCTAGATGTATTTTTATTTGTTCTGGTAACTCCAAACTTTCATCTTTGAAAGGAGGCCAGAACTGTGCGGATAAAATCATTGCATTTGAAGTGAACTTCTTGTTCAGAGTTTCTATTTCCTTGTCTTGTTGAATGAGCGCATTAATTCTTTTTGAATCTGATATATCTTTGAGCATTACTTCACAAAAATGTAGTTGTGATTCACCGAACCTCAACTTTAATAATTCCAGGTATCTGATTTCCTTCTCTGTGTTTATGGCATTTTGCGCCAACAATCTGTCTGCTAAGAGGGTCCTGTATTCATTCACAAATAATTCCTTACTGCCATATACATTAACAAGCATTGATATAATATCACTGGCCCTTCTGTCACCGGAGTCCATGGCTGGGTCAGCATCAACTGGGTCAGGGTTCCACTCATCCCATGCTGCATCATCTTTCTCACTATCACCGTCGGCTTCTGCAGCAAACTTAACCAGTTCCTCAGCTAGTTCACTACCTGCTCCTTCTTCAGTGAGACTGCTGACTACACTGCGCACTGTATCATCTCTATTCCTGAGATAGTTTCTAACTGGCTTGGTAACAGTGGCAAGTATCACCCCTGATGGGTCAAGATGTCTTAAAGCCCTAATAGTAGTAACATAGGCAGTTAATATATCAGGAGTGTTCACACCTGGGTGCAACAGTCTTGTTTCAAGGGCGCTTTGTAAGTTCTTACACAAAGTAGATCTCAGGTCAGTCTTTGCCAAACATATTTTAATATCATCAACAGCAGGTTGTGAATCTGGGTATTCAATTATTATATTGAAAAGTTCATCTATTCTTAATTTTGTATAGCTATGGTATAAAAAGTAACTTAATTTTTGTTTGAACTTAGATATAGCATTCAGAGTGTTCTTGTCATCAGGCGATGGTTTTGAGCTACCTCCACAGTAAATTCTAGTAAGCCATTTCATAACAGTAGTGTCAAGCCAGGATTCCAAGAATCCTATATGTGACTTATCAAATGTCCCATTGCAAAGCTTCTGTATGTGAGATTCTATCTTCGTTTGTATGAAATTTGTCAGCACTTGACCAGTCAGCCTTTCTAGTAACTGTAATTCCATCAGTTTTCTGTTGGTTTCATGGAACACCTTCACAATATACATACAGCTGCAGTCTGTAACCTCATTCAAGCATCCAGAGCAAGTGACATCTTCACCCATTTCCTCTTTTTCATATTCATTGTCAAAAACATTAAAAGATACCTTGTAGAAATTATCAATGATAACGGTGAAGTCTAATGGCAACTGAGACAGCAGTGTTGCTCTAACAAGTTGATTGAATCCTGAAATAATATCCTTTTCACTATAAATAGGCTTGCTGTCATTACAGGCGTTGTTTAGTATGGTCAATCTTTGTAACATGCCTGAGAAGTTAGACACAGCGTCATATAGATCGTTCACTGCGGACTTGAACATTTGAAAGCCCTTCTCATCCTCTTCCACTTTAACAAACTTTGACCAGAACGAAGGGGCTACATGTTGTCGCATATATTTCTCGATGTGGAGGAGAACAAGATCTCGTATTTTTAACTGAATACCGAGACCGACAATTATTTGTTGAATCTCGTCGTACTGCTCGTTGCTGCAATCGGTGAAGATAGTGTCGTTGAGGATTGGAAAGGCATAGTTTATCTTAGTCCAGTAGAGTTTTAAGTCCTCCTTTTTATAAGACATGTTGCACTGTTATTCTAGACAAATCCAATTCCATATAATTAAAAAATAAATATTTTTTGATCAACAATCAAGCAACGCTTTTTGGTTTGACTTTAACTTCAGCCAATTTGACAACATACGTCTTTCATTTTTGACAATGACAGTGACAACTGACACTGACAGTTGCACAGACTGCATTCACTAGAAACGATTTTAATGAAGATAAACTAATGCCGGTTTCTTCGACCAACCGATTCGTCGTTCACTAACCCTTTGGGGGCCTGCTGTGCCTATTGATACGCGAATATAGGATAGTAATTAGTAATATAATACTACTGGACCTGGTTTATCAGAAAAAAATACTAACCTATCGACCAAACGTATAACAGATAATATTTGTGTTGGCCTACGAAGTTTCAAAATAACAAGACCAAATTTAAACTGGTTTTAATACTGATTTGCCATCTTCCTTCTGTACGTGGTCGATTAGTTGTGTTCACGTCCTGCCAGCTATGTCAGTTTCCTTGGTTCTTTTTATACCTGTTTCGATCACGCAGGCAACCTCCGAGCAAAGCACTGTCTGTTGCCCTACGGTGACTTCTACTAACATAGACGTATACTTTTGTAATAAACTAATAGTGCTAACACACGTTCGGATTTGGTCCGGCCGGACTAACCCCGCCCACAAATCCGTTCTCGCTTACACACGCTCGAACCTGGTTCGGCGGACCGACCGGACGGCACAGGGTTGCCAACTTAGGGCTTTTGGCTCCAAATTTAGGGTAAAAATTTCCATGTTGGGCATAAATAATATTTCATGCATTACGAACGAAACCGATTGTTCCTTGAAATGTTTCAAAGTTTAATGATTACACGATTAATTTTAACACAAGATGATAGATAATTCGTTACATTTACCCCATTGCCGAAAATGGTTCAGTTTGTTATATGTAAACATGTATGACCTCAAGAATGCCGAAATCTCAAGCGAAATGGCAAGTCTGAACTAAACGATTTAATAATAATTATTTACAATATAAATATTTAATTCGTTTTAATAAGTTCTAATTTAAAGTAATTAAATCTAAGTTGTATTTTATTTACCCTAGAAAACGAGATACTATTTTTTTTATTAGTTATAATCTTTTCAGTCAGGTTTTTGGGTAATCCAGACCATGGACATCGGCAACACTGACGACTAGTCGTAGTTGGTCCGGCCAAACCAGCGGACAACTCTACACACGTCCGGATTTGGTACGGAGCAGACCATATCCGATGGGAAAACGAGCGGACCGAGACGGACTCAATTAATAATAATAATGTCCGGCGGACCACGCTACACACGCTCGGATATGGTCCGGCCGGACTAACCCCGCCCACAAATCCGTGGTCCGGCCGGACCAAATCCGGACGTGTGTTAACACTATAAGGAGTTCATGACGCAACTGGTGAAATTCGAATGTATCAATGACTGGGTCACACTACTTCACTAGCGCTTCCAAGTGTACCAATTCCATTTTTCAATCAGGACTATCCCCTAAACTAAACTATGGTGTTCAAACATGTCCGTGACTACCATGTGACTACCGCCAGCCACCAACGCCAATCTCTTCCATATTTGGTAAATAATTAGTACTAATTAGTATAAAAACGAACAACAAACTTGGTAGACTTAGTAGTTTTCGAAAATCGACTTTAAAGGTAGTCACGCTCCTTTCAGCAGGACCACCATGAGCGCCGAAAAAGGGGACATGCTACAGTTATTCTTAGTATACAAATAAATTAGTACCTACCCTTATAATATATGTGATTTATTTCGTAACTGAAATATTTGTTTAACCGAGAAATCAACGATGATAAATTTCGCACTCCCGTTCAGCAGGGCCACAACATTAAATGTTGATTCCAAGTTTGATGAGCTTGTCGCTTTCCTCAAACCTACATAGAAAATTAGTACCCTGCCTGATAAAATTAGTACCCTGTGCATGGCGGTAGTTATCATCTTTTCTTTGGCCTTCCCCTCCCTCTCCATCCATCCACATTTTCAACGATGATAAATTTCGCACTCCCGTTCAGCAGGGCCACAACATTGAATGTTGATTCCAAGTTTGATGAGCTTGTCGCTTTCCTCAAACCTACATAGAAAATTAGTACCCTGCCTGATAAAATTAGTACCCTGTGGATGGCGGTAGTTATCATCTTTTCTTTGGCCTTCCCCTCCCTCTCCATCCATCCACATTTATATTCATAAAGCTTTAAGTAACATGCGTTTTTATCCCTCCTCATCACATGACCATACCAGGATAAACGGTTTTCTTTCAACTTTTGTGCCTCTGGCGCCAGTTTCAAACTGCCTTTATTATGCTCATTTCTCACTTCATCCTAACTCGTCACGCCGCACATCCATCTCAACATTCTCATCTCTGCTACATTCATCAACTCCCCAGGATGCAACGGATTCATTTTTCATTTCAAAAAGTTGTCTTAATTTTGCTAAGTGTAATCTTCATAATAAACGTGTTCCTTCATAATAGACCTTACCTCCCACGCCAGAGCAGCTAGGAATGCGTCACTGGCGCCACTTTCAAACTTTCTCTAATAAAGGTATTAATTTCTCACTTTATCCAATCTCGTCACTACGCACATCCATCTCAACATTCTCATCTCTGCTCAACATGCTATCTCTTTTCATCCATATTTTTCACAGTCCAACATTCTGATCCATACAGTAAGACAGGTCTAATCACGGACTTGTAGATTTTCCCCTGTAATTTGTGGGTCGCAAGTTTTTCCAGTGACTGTCGCCATTTCATCCATCCTGTGTTTATCCGGTGCGTAACGTCTCGGTCTACCTCGCCATCCCCTTGGACAAGCGACACTAGGTAGGTACCGGACAGCCAGCGTCGGACTGTGATCCAAAAAACTACAGGGACTTTTTTAAACAGCGGCCCACACTGGCAAAAACAAAAAATAGGGGTAAATGTAATTATCGGAGGCTATGTTTGAGTTAAATCAAATTATTAAAAACTTACAAGAACACACTTTATTGACATGAAATCAAATCAATCTGCCTAGCCTTTTTTGCCCAACTAATGTTGGGGTTGGCTTCCGGTCTAACCGGATGCAGCTGATTATCAGTATTTTACATGAAACGACTGGCTACCTGACCACTACAACCCAGTAACTGGGTAATACGATACCCGTTTTAGCAAGACTGGTGTCTGATGCTTATCCCCGAGCAGGCTGACTTTAGACCTGGTAAGTCTTGTTCTGGCAAAGTCCTCCAATTAACCCTGTAGATAGAGGATGGTCATTGACCGATGAACTTGAAATTGTGTGGTATAATGTTAAAAATTACGTATATTTTATGAACAATTACCAATATATTGAAAATTCCCAAATTTTTAACCGATTGCCCAAAATGGAGGAGTTTAACAATTCGACTGCTTTTTTTTTGTGTGTTACCTCAAAACTTGTTTCTGGGTGAACATTGGGGTGAACCGATAAAGATGATTCTTTTTTTATTTGAAAGCTGGTGCTTGGCATGTGGCCCCATTTAATTTCCATCAAGATCTGATGAAGAACTTTGGAAATATACTTCAGAACTCTTCAATAAATGACGGCAAATCACTTCAAATCTAATCAATCAATCATAGCTGCAATCGTATTTCTATTTATTGTTTACACCATTTCATAACATAACATCACACTGAACTTGAACACAAAAAACGAAAACAAGAACACCGACTTCCGAAATTGAAGTCATTTTTCACTTTGTGGTGTTTTTATTTGGAAGTCGGTTGTATTTTTTGTAAACAGTTTTTCCTATTACAACCAAGTTAGTTTTGCGGTTTGGTACGGAATGTGCGAAGTCCGACACGCACTTAGCCGGTTTTAATATTTTATCTTTTCTTTGAACCTGCATTAGTTAAAGAGAACGTTATTTACTTGTTCTACTTCATCTATTGCATTTAATTCCATATTCAAAATGAACATGAAATAATTAAATGCGCGTAAACAGACAGTGTTCTCTCTGCGACTTTCGCGGACGACATCGCAGCCCTTAGCAGCGATCAAGATACGAAAAAAGCCTCGCAAAAATTACTAGTACACCTTGATAGGATGGAGAAATGGCGTATTAAAGCGAGTGCTACTAAATCAGTACACGTAACGTTCACTCTTAAAAAAGGAAATAGTGCACCTGTAAAACTTGGAAACGATGTATTACCACAACATGACACAGCCAAATACCTCGGTATGCATCTGGACCGAAAACAGACCAGACTGGAGACAACACATTGAGAAAAAGCGAGATGAGCTAAACCGACGCCTGCAAACACGTACTACTAGGTAGACATTCACAAGTATCTGTAGATAACAAGATAATTATTTATAAAACCATATTGAAGCCCGTATGGGCCTACGGAATTGTACTATGAGGAACAGCCAAAAACTCCAATGTGGAGATCCTGCAAAGGTTTCAAAACAAGGTGCCGAAAACCGTATCAAATGCTCCATGGTTTACCAAAATAACTGAATTACATGACTACCTCCAAGTTAACACCATTGTAGAAGAGATTGAGCACAGAACAAAACTTGAAGACCACGTCAACAGTCTGGCTTCTGTACTGACCAACCCTCTGGAACACCGTCGCCTGAAAAGACAGCATGTATGGGACATATCCTGATTTAGTCAAGTAGCAAGTAGAGGGTCGGTTCTCTCTGGACGACCGCACTCGAAGCGCCATTATGCACAGAACGCTTCTGCTAATGGCTTGAGAAGCCGATCGCAAGATAGAAAGGAGAGGAAAAAAAATCGCGTAAACAAACACAAACCGTGGTATTTTACAAGCTTTTAATAAACTTGCAATGTATGTATCTAAGTAAGTGTGTTCGGGTCAAATCTTGCAGCAGTTGTCCTCCACCGATTAAGATGAAATTTTGCATACAAGTTTAGTTTGGATGACAACGCATGGTTAGCTAAGTGACGTCATTCTAAATTCAATATGGCGGACTAGTTATTTTTTATGCACTGCCATGGTATGGGTATCAAATGAAAGGGTTTGTTGAGAAGAAAACGAAAAAAACCGGCCAAGTGCGAGTCGGACTCGCGCACGAAGGGTTCCGTACTTGGTAAATTGCGGTTTACGATTTATGAAGTATTAAAAAAAAACTACTTACTAGATCTCGTTCAAACCAATTTTCGCTGGTAGTTTACATAGTAATGTACATCATATATTTTTTTTAGTTTTATCATTCTCTTATTTTAGAAGTTACAGGGGGGGGGACACACATTTTACCACTTTGGCAGAGTCTCTCGCGCAAACTATTCAGTTTAGAAAAAAAATATATTAGAAACCTCAATATCATTTTTGAAGACCTATCCATAGATACCCTACACGTATGGGTCTGATGAAAAAAAATATTTTTAGTTTTAGTTTCAAGTATGGGAACCCCCAAAATTTATTGTTTTATTTTTATTTTTGTGTGAAAATCTTAATGCGGTTCACAGATTACATCTACTTACCAAGTTTCAACAGCATAGTTCTTATAGTTTCGGAATAAAGTGGCTGTGACATACGGACGGACAGACAGACAGACAGACAGACAGACAGACAGACAGACAGACAGACAGACAGACAGACATGACGAATCTATAAGGGTTCCGTTTTTTGCCATTTGGCTACGGAACCCTAAAAAGCTTGTTTTAATAAAATAATTTTTTAAGGTAGTATTAGCTCTTGACAAGGGTTACGTAGTAACTAATAAGTAATCTGTGACAAGGGTGAGGGCGCGAACCGGTACCTATATAATAGTAATCTTTGTTCGCGAATAATTTCGGAATAAAGTTTGTACAAATAGAAATGTCAAAGCTATACCTACTTGGTACAAGTATTGTTTATGCTATTTATTTGTAGACATTTGGATTATTTTTGGGGTTCCGTAACCAAATGGTAAAAACGGGACCCTATTACTAAGACTCCACTGTCTGTCTGTCACCAGGCTGTATCATATGAACCGTGATAGCTAGACAGTTGAAATTTTCACAGATGATGTATTTCTGTTGCCGCTATAACAACAAATACTATAAACAGAATAAAATAAATATTTAAGTGGATTTGTGGTGGAACAAACGTGATATTATTGCCGTTTTTTGTGATAATGGTACGGAACCCTTTAACATATCCTGCCTATCATCTGCTTTACATATAGGGTCTAAATTGACAGACAAAACCGAGTTAGTACAGAATGCATGACCAACCAGTTGCCCTGATGCATATAGGGCCTTAGGGAATTCCCAAACTATACTAGCAGGTAAAATAATAAAAGAACAAAATAATGTGTAACTTATATTTAAACTAATTTTATAACATCTTATAATATGGGCTCAGGTTGCTGTGTGATGAGGAGTCCAAACCTCTTCTTGATTATTATTCTATGTCTGGAGTACTTGTCTTCGGGGGAGAAGCGAGCTGAAAATTACAAGCAATTATAATATACATATATTCAATTCTTATTCTTTATTGTTCACAAAAACATAAAGACAAAGACACAGTAAACATATACAAACAGTATGTAACTACCTATAAATGCTCGAAACGGCACACACACACAAACATATGCACCGATGAGACTGTTTGTGCACTTTCAAGGTAGTGTCAGTGTAGTTTCCATACTGTTTGTATATTTTTACTGTGACAAAGGTGACCCTAAACCCATAATTGGGTTCTCTTACAGCAAACCTCAGTTGCATTAAGAAATTTGCATATGAGGACAGTACATCCAAGTGCACAACATTTTTTTTTAAAACCCTTAATATTTAAAAATTATGCATACTAAACAAATAGATGTACAACACACAATGTATAAACGTAATACAAAATATACTATATAATACATCCAAAATCTTACATATATAGATACATATGTTTGCACCATGTTGACAGGAAATTATACTTTATTCTTTTCCTGAAAATCTCTAACGAAGGGCTATCCCGTATAGAGTGAGGAAGAGGTTTCCAAAGGCGGACAGCATGAACAGTAAATGATCCACCGGAACAACTTGATGAATGGAGAGGAAAATGAAGGAAAAGAGATGATGACAAACAACAAGGTTTTCCTCTCGGTACAAGGTACTCAAAGTGCAATGATAAATTCATCCAAAAACACTCTAGGATCAAACATTTACCTCTGTCTGTTTCTAATAAAAGTTGCCAATTTGATTCTACTATTATAAAATTCAATAATAAAGAAAAACATCATTAATGTTAACATTAAGAGCTCAATGGACGTAATTAGAAAATAATTGATTTTCTATTGTTTGGACCTGATTCAGGTTCCTGGACCATTGAGGAGTTAATCAAAGATAGGACAACCAGTTTTGTCAAGGGGTATTGTTTTACCCTGATATTGAGTTGTGGAGGTCAGATAGGCAGTTGCTACATGCAAATAATGGTGTTAAGCTGTATCTGGTTAACCAGCTGTAGAAGTACAGAACGCAAAGTCAATAATAAATATTGTTTATTTACCTGGATGTGCTGATATTGTAGGTTTGCCATAGGGATCAATAGTCTGAAAATAATAAAACTCATTAAACACTCGATTCACTATGACTAGACGAGTACTAGAAATAAAGAAACCATCCTAAGTTTCATGGTTTGGTCTGACCTGATTTTTAGGTTGGTAAAGCTTTTAGTCAGAAGATAGTCTTTCTACAAGGAAATTGATTTCGAAAGTTGAGAGTTAAACTACTATCTCGAATTTGTTTTAGAAACTTCTTCGTTCTAAACTGATGGCTATAGATACAAAATATATTTGTAAATAAACACGTGAGTTTTAGGTTATAAAATGTAACAATAAATATTTACCGATAATGTGTACTCCCTGTCACCCTTTTCGTTCAAATAATATCTGAGATACATTTTGTTATGGCTATCTTTACAAAACTTGTCAATATAATTATATTTCGCCGACTAAAATCACCGCAAGTTTAGAGCACACACACACGCCAAATAAAATAATTTGTCTGGTCTGGCTGGTGTGTCAACTGTCAACAAAACTGTGCTAAATGCTTGTCAAAAAAGAATGAAGGAGGAATGAGATGAGAATGAGTGAGCCAGCCACAGATTAATAAGTGCTGAAAGCGAAAGGTGAAAACATACTATTAAATCCCGACGTGACGACACCCGTTGCGAACCGTGCACATACATACAACACGCCACGTGATGCTACAACACGATTCGCTAGTATCATGGCCAGTATTGCAAAGTCTCGTTTTTGTTTTATCCCAAGTCTTATCTCAATTTACCCTAGATTTTAAGTTAAATGAAAAAGTTATCCTATTTTTTTTTATTTGCTTTCCCTCTACTTACTATCTATATTTGAGACATTTCATGCTAGATCATACATAAAACGAGACATTACAATCCATAATATAATTACAGACCAGTTTTACAGTAAGAATATTTGCCATTAAAAAAAATCTGGTGATTTTGGTATTTGTACCATACCAAGTACTTGACGACTTCATTGAGACTATGACAGGCGTATCGAAAAAAAAGTTATAAGAGATTGCGGGTTAAAGGAAAATAGTTAAACTTAAGTCCATTTCATTACAAATTTGACTCAAATAAGTTAATAATTTCTATTAAAGCACAAACATAAAAATTACCCTAAAATACCCTCACCGAGTCTGTTCCCTAAAAATTACCCTGCTGTTTAAACTTTACTCTAAATTAGGGTATATTGCCCTAAGTTGGCACCACTGATCATATCATAGCTTTTTTTCTAGTATTATTTCTAATACTATGATCACGGTATTGGCCTGAACTATAATACTATAATACCATATAATACTGAGTACCGTTTCACTAATTCTATAAATTTTTCACATTTTAAATAAAAATACACAACAAATATCTTTATGCCAGGAATTCTCTCGACTGACTGACGCGTGGCGTCGGGTGTTAACTAGAAACACACTGTGTGAAGCGTCGGGTGGCGTGAGTGCCACATCTCCCGGCAACACGCCGATCTGGACCGACTGGATGTTACCACGTGGAAATGCGTGTGATCACATGGCGTGTTGTCTATGTGTTTGTGACCATATTAAATATATGGGATTTATTAGTACTTCAATATGTCAGAAGGCGTCGCGTGGCGTGGCTTTGCGTCGGGTTTTAATAATATGTTTCCACCTTGAGGGTATCGATTTGTATCGATGACAGACTCAACTGATCACCAAAATGGTATCAATAGTACAATCACAGTTTAATAATCATACATTTGAACGTTCGCGATGCCTCCACCGCTATTAAGTCATGAGGTGTTTCCAAAAACGCTAGGAATTTCACAAAATTAGGAATAATATTTTAGATTCTTAGTACAATCTCAATAATTTAATGATATTATCTCAGATGAAGAAAGTACCTAGATGGAGGACATTTAACCGAAACTTACGAACACGTTACTTCTCCCTTTTACAAAAGCATTATGTCATCTGCTTGAAAGAGAGAGATATATTGTCTATAGTGGGTCAAAAATTATAGAATGTCACCAGTTTAACTATACAATTCTACCTATTGATATATAACTGCATAGTGATGTGTAAGTATTTTTTGTGTGGTTTTCGATAAACAAATCACTGAGTGAGTGCTATGTACTATAATTTATTCCATTATAATATGACTGGTAATATCAAAATTTCTATAGAGGTATCACTTGTCTTCGTGAGTTTTTGACCGTCTTTATGATAACTTTATTTTTTGTATGTCTCTTACAGTCTCTTGTGTTTGTGTGTAATAAACTAAACAATATTATATTATAGGCAGATGGTTATTTATTTCCTTATAAAATGTGTTTTATATAACTAAAAAGAACGTTTTTTAGCAAAAAAAAAAAACTGAATAAAAAAAAAAAAAAAACTATTCACTGTAACAAAGACACTGACTTCGGAAATGAAAGTTATTTTGCGCTTTGTAGTGTTTTGCTAAAACCTAAACGGTCTTAGCAAATTTGTTTGTATAAAACGAGGTACCTAATTAAATAATGTTATTTCGTAATTAAATAAAAATAAAACCTATAAATTTAGTCGTTTAATTTCTCACAATAATTCTATCGTCTACAATTTAAACCACAACCATATTTTAATCACAATTTTATTGGCCCATAAATAGAACAAGTTTTTTACAATAATTTCTTTCAATTTTATCGTGCGGTGCAGAAGCTTTTTTGCATTCATGATGATAACGAATTTTGAGATAAAATTCTACAACTGCTTTGATAATTAAATGTAAATGATTGTTATGTACACAATTGTCGTAACAATGACTCATCAGTTAGGGGAAAATTTCTGATCTGGCGCATATTTCAAACACTGCCATGATAATTTTCTGAGGTTTCCTGACTTGATTCATGACCCGACTGTACTAATTGGAATGCAGGTTAGGTTTTGAAGATGCCATATAATTTTAGCCTTTCCTTTAACTTACAAGATAGAAAAATATCCTAAAATCAATATGTCATAATCTTTAAAGATGTTGAGTTATTTATATACTTACTGGTTGGCAATATGCTGGCTGTTTTGGAAATATTGTTGGCACTGCGTGCGAATGTAATACTCTACGTTCATATCCTTTACGAATACAAGATTCTTCGTAATGTTCAGAACATATCCTCGTATACTGTGTAGGTCACCAATTATCGTCTTTTCTCACTGTTTTTATCCATTTATTACTTAATTTAATATCAGCAGGAAACCTATAAACAAAAAAAGCATATATTAAATTGAAAAATAATACAATATTGATTTGGGAAAATATAGGATTTTTGGTAAATTTCTTCTTTTGGCCTGCCATAATATTCTGCAATCCATAATTACTGAGACCAAAGCAGCGTCCAATCACTGGGTTCCGCATGTCCTAATCAGTACGAAAAATTTGTGGCAGCCTTTAATTAAGGCTACAATATTGTACATTGTATAGACAATGTAAAAATATGAGTACTTTAACATGTATTTTTGGTGTATGCTTTGTTGGTTGTCCTTAATAAAATAAATAAATAAATAAAACAGATTGATTTTCTAAAATCTGACTAATTACATTGTTTTTATTTCATTATACGTCTCATAAACTCCCTGGGAAATGTATGTGATTATACTTTTACTCTATCGATATATCATGTAAGGGGGCACATCCCTATGAAGTACATGATATGTCAAAACGTATCCATACATTTTTGTTTTTCTTTTTATTTCTAAATTGGAAACTAACACATATTGTTTTGGCAGTTTTTTCTTTCTATTTATGTATGGAGAACTAATTTCATTGACACTTCCTGCTTATAATGCTTTTTATCGATTTGTAATGATTGGGTTGACTTACCGATGAAAAGAGACTTCTGCAATATTTTATTTCAAAACACCAACTCTATTAGAGCAACCGGACACAGTACACGCTATTGTTCATGGCAAAACGAAAACCGCACTCCAAACACAATATTATTCACAATACTATAGTATTTTTGATGAAATCGGCACAAAGATGAGTTAACCAGCTGTGTAACTACCAAAATGGCGATTCTCGGCAAGTGGCGCGCGGCGTTTCAAGGCGGTCGAAAAAGCTATCGCTATCTCTTTTTGTCACATGAGTTGTTTCCATTAAAAGTGTTGAGTACAAAATAGGCTACTATATTCAACTTAAATATGTTTTATCTAGGTACTTTCTTCATCTGAGGATATTATAGAGTTTTTCTTACTGGAGTTAGGGCATGCCTCTACTTGGGATCTCGTAATTTTTTAACGTAACATAATCGTTAAAACTGATAGAGTGAGTCTTGATTTTACCTAGTTCGCAACCTTCAGCGGCCATAATTAGCGGAATTAATAGAAAACAATGGCGGATTCAGGAATCAGGTGTAGAATAGCAGCCGTCGAGAGGAAATCGAAACCGGACCGATTGATCTCTATTCTAATGTAGTCTGTGACATAATAAACTGACAAGCAATGTCAAATTATCTGGCTGACAGTTAGTTTTTCTAATGTTTTGATTTGATTGATGGCAGTTTCCCTTTTCATGAATTGTTTATATGCGGCGAATTTGGTGTAATTTCCGTAATCATTTTGTGAAAATGGCTAATCTTCCCCCACGAAAAGTATCCTCTTCAAGTAAAGCAAAACAAGATGCCTCGCCGCTTCAAATACTATTACAAATGGGATTTCCGAGGCACCGGGCGTAAGTTACATTTTTCTCATTTGTAATCACCAATATTTTCGATCGTTTATTTAATACATACATAAACTCACGCCTTTTTCCCATGGGGGTAGGCAGAAACTACAGAACGCCACCTGGTACGATCCTTACATACTTCTTTTGCTTCGCACACATTCATACATCTAGTCATACACACACGCCGGTTATGGGTACTGCGCACTTGGCCTTTCCTTCCTTCCCTTTCTTTCTTTTCTTTCCTTTCTTTCTTTCCTTTCTTTCCGTTTATTTAATGATTTATTATTATGACGACTCTGCAACATGACGAGCCACTGACAGAAACCCTTCTTGCCTTGTGAATCAATTAAGTATATTCAAAGGTTGGTGCATAGCCAAATTCTTGGAAACTTGCGGCATATCTTTACTAATATAATAAACCGGAAGAGTTTGATTGTTTGTTCCGTACCCAAAGGGTAAAAACGGTACCTATTACTAAAACTCCGCGGTCCGTCTCTGTCCGTCTGTCACCAGGCTGTATCTCATGAACCGTGATAGCTAGCCAGTTGAAATTTTCACAGATGATGTATTTCTGTTGACGCTTTAACAACAAATATTAAAAACAATAAAATAAATATTAAAGTGGGGCTCCCATACAACAACGTGATTTTTTTGCAGTGTATTGCGATTATGGTATGGAACCCTTAGTGCGCGAGTCCGACTCGCACTTGGCTGGTTTTTGATTGTTTAAACGGGCTAATCTCTGGAACTACCAGTCAGATTTAAAACATCCTTTTTGTAATGATAGCCACTTTCATGAAGTTGCTTTCAAGATGGTTCTTAGTTAGCCTTTAAAATTGATATTTGTAAAGTAACTCAGAATAAAAAGCGCTAAAGAACTGCTATATCGGCATCCACTAAGGTAGTGGCTAAATATACGTAAGTACCATGTACTACAAAGATATTAGTAGATTTAAAAAAAAGTTCACGATACTATAGTGGTAGTGACTCCTGTTTCTGCACTTAAGACTCCCTTTTGGTCCGTTGTGCGTGGGGACAACACTATTTATCTATATCTTATAAATAAGCCACATTAAGACATTTAAGATCAAATAATTTATCGTAATTTACAAAACCACAAAAAAAAAATTACCTATCCAACAAATGTGCCCCAAACCGGTTTCATTAGAAAGGCAATAATGCGATGATGATTTGATGATTTTAGACAAGAAAAAAAGAAGACAATTGGTAGGTAGGTAGGTAGGTAAGGTAGTGTAGGGTAGGGTAAGAAGGGTAGGGTTAGGCAGGTTAGTAGTAGGTGGGGAAGGTAGGTAGGTATAGGTATGTAGGGTAGGTAGGGTATGGTAGGTAGTATAGGGTAGAGTAGGTAGCCAGATGACCGGAGTGAAGCCTTGGGGAACTGCTAGTAATATAATAAAACGTTCCTTGAATCCTCTAAGCACGCTGCTAGCAAATTCAGGGCTAGGCTGTCGATTGAAGAGAGGTGGTCAGGTTATATCTCATCTCCTTTACATGGATGTCCTGAAGCTCTTTGCCCTCAGTAATCTTCAACTGACGGAGGTACTGAAGGTACGGTAAGGTAAACTTGAAGTTGTGCCATCAGGATTGAGTTTGATATGGGCAAATGTGAGAGTATTGGTAGCCGCTCCAACTTACGTGTCCTAGGTTGTGGGTTCGAACCCAGGCAGGCGCTTTACTTTGTTTAAATTATTTCATCATCACTGCTCTAAAAACGGTGAAGGAAAACATCGTGAGGAAACCGGCATGTCCTAGAACCAAAAATTCGACGACATGTGAATGTGACATCCATCAATCAGCACTGGGCCCGCGTGGTGGATTACGGCCCATTTCCTCTCTATGAGACGAGGCCTGTGTCCCAGCAGTGGGAACATTAAAACGCTGATGATAAAATATGCGGTCTTGCATGTAAAGCGAGGCGAGATTGTGGAATCCGTGGGAATTCAACTCGCGGATGCCATAAACCTGAGATCCCTCTCTCCAAAAGAAACATATAAGTATTTGGGTATGTGGGAAGCATTAGGTATCAGCACTACTGACATGAAGCAATCGTTGAAGGAAGGAACGCTTCTTTGGTCGCCTAAAGAAGGTATTCAATAGCCTTCTTTCGGGCGGAAACAAGGTGCGCGGTTTTAACGGTTGGGTCATTTGATGTACTTTATTGGCGTACTCAAATGGACTCAAACAGAACTTGATACCCTGGATAGGCGAATCCGTACACTGCTGACAGCGTTTTGAATGCATCACCCACGATCGTCGGTCATGAGATTGTATATCCCGCGGAAATGGAGGCCGAGGAAATGCTTAAATCCACCATAACCGCGAGATGATCTCAGGGAATATTTCCCATGCCTACGTGGGTATGCATCGAGATGGAGTAGCAGTGGACAAGGGACTGACCGCTCTCCTTACAATTAATAAATGGAATAATAATAATACCAGCCTGTACCTGTCCCACTGCAGGACAAAGGCCCCTTCTCATACAGAGAAGGCACGAGCATTGATCACCACACTTGCGCAATGCGGGTTGGCGATTTAAGACTTAGGCCAGGTTCACATTAGGTCGGACCGACAATTTAACCGTTGGCCGACTTTCGGGTTATAGTGTTCACACAAGATGATCCAATAATAGTATATTGACATTAATTTTAATTATCAATTAATATTTAATATCATTGACATTGATATTAATAATACCGACGCAATGTGAACACTTCCGTCGTTGACCGCTGCCCGGCTTGCCTCAGAGAAGTTGTGAGTTGGTTTCTATGTATATTCATATTCATATGTTTATTGTACACAAAATAAACATTTAAAAATACAAAAGGAAAACTTATGTACAAAGGTGTATTATATGTCTATTCAGACATATAATATTTTAGCCATGTAGTCGCTTTGGCGTCATACTATTTGTATATTTAATATGGCTATTATACAGCTATACACATATAAAGACTATCAGAATGCACCTTTAAAGCTAATGCAATATGGTAAGTTACATGGCTTCTATAACTATTAAAGTCTTGAGGAAACATTTATGTAACTGCTACAAGAATTCTTATAATTGTATACTTGACTTTGCAGCTACGATGGAAGAAAATGCTATGGGTTCTGTAGAATTAATTTCACAAAACATTGACCAAGACACTTTCGTGGATTTTTTTCTAAACGATTGCCTTATTCAAGGTGATAATGAATCATCTGATAAGCGTGACAGTGACATAAAGACGGGTTCAGAGAACATATTAGCCAATGATGATATATTAAATTATTTATTCTCTTATTATAAAATGTGTGATTTGCCAAGGCCATAATCACTTCAGCACACAATTCGTGGCAATCATCTTCGTCAAGAAACTGAACACATTCAATTCATTAGATATTTTCTCGGGTTCTGTAAAATAAAAGTCGGTAAAAAGAAGTATAGAGTAATAATATTTGTTTTTTCATAAAATCTTTTTTATGTCGGTTGCATTTTTTGTAATAAAAAAATATATTTTACTTTTTAGTTGTGGTACATAACAAAACTTGAATATAACAATGAGAGTGTACCAGAATGAATACAACACATCTGCGTACCTCTTTAGAGCGTACCTGCGTGATCTTATGTTATGAAATGGCTTTAAAAAATAAACAGATATGCGATTGCAGCAATCCCGAGAGATTTGCCGTTGTTTATTGAAGAGTTCAGTGGCCTTAGTGCGAGGTTTTACTCACGCGTGACTCACGCTCACTCGTGTTACGTAAACGATCTCTTATGTCAAAATGTATACAAAAAAAGAGGTTTCTCCTTACCGTCCCCAGGCGGCGCTTATCCAGTTTCCATACAAATTGACGTTTACGTTAACGCGATTGACCGTGAGTAAAAACTCGCACTAAGGCCTCTGTTGTATAATATCTCCGAAGTGCTTCATCAGTGGCCTTAGTGCGAGTTTTTACTCACGCGTGACTCACGCTCACTCGTGTTACGTAAACGATCTCTTATGTCAAAATGTATACAAAAAAAGAGGTTTCTCCTTACCGTCCCCAGACGGCGCTTATCCAGTTTCCATACAAATTGACGTTTACGTTTCACGAGTGAGCGTGAGTAAAAACTCGCACTAAGGCCTCAGATCTTCACCAAACTTAAACAAGAATGAGAATGACCAGCTTTCAAATAAAAAAGAAATCAAGATCGGTTCACTAATTAGAAAGTTTTAAGGTGACACATAAAAAATACAGTCGAATTGAGAACCTCCTCCTTTTTGAAGTTGGTTAAAAATAATGGCGATTGAACCCTAAAATTTATTTATTTATTCAAAATTATGTAAGTAACACCTTAGCAGCTATATCGCCAATGCGATGTTAGTACCACAAATATATTAGAATTATAGAAATACAATAAAAAATACCATTAAATACAATTAAAAATCCATTAAAATACAATCAATCATACAATTATTAATACAATCAAAATTTAATTATCATACAATTAAACACAATAAAATACAATTAAAATAACCATTATAATCCAACAAAAAATTTAATTAAATCATTTTTCAAAAAAATCTTTCAATATGGTTGAGCATATTAGCACTACCCTAGTAGTAGTAGTAGTAATACTATACGGCATTTAGTTAATTTTATACAAGATCGAACTTACTTAAAAGTCCGATCTCTTCAAAAATAGCAACATCAGAATTGGGAACAGTTGTGCTCACTTGCTAGAGCACAACCGCATGCAAACTTGAATTTGGAACTCCGAACCTTATGTAGTGGCGCGGTAATAAAACTATAGCGCGATCTAACTCGACGCCAACGCCATCTATCGAGCTACGTGAAATCTTTGAGCACGGGCGAAACATTGTAAAATATATATCTATACTAATATTATAAAGCTGAAGAGTTTGTTTGTTTTTTTGAACGCTCTAATCTCAGGAACTGAAAAATTATTTTTGTGTTGGATAGACCATTTATTGAGGAAGGTTATAGGCTATATATCATCACGCTACCACCAATAGGATCGGAGCATAAATGAAAAATGTTGCAAAACACTGGAAAAAACTGGGCAAGTGCGAGTCGGACTCGCGCACGAAGGGTTCCGTACCATTATCGTAAAAAAACGGCGAAAAATCACGTTTTTTGTATGGGAGCCCCACTTAAATATTTATTTTATTCTGTTTTTATTATTTGTTGTTATAGCGGCAACAGGAATACATCATCTGTGAAAATTTCAACTGTCTAGGTATCACGGTTCATGAGATACAGCCTGGTGACAGACAGACAGACAGACAGACAGACAGACAGACAGACAGACAGACGGACCGCGGAGTCTCAGTAATAGGGTTCCGTTTTTACCCTTTGGGTACGGAACCCTAAAAATGAACAAAACACTGGAAAATTTTACCCGACTGCCGAAGGAGGGTAATGTGTTTATCAGTCTATGTATGTATGTATGTAATGTATGTATGTGTTTGTTCCTATATGGCGTTCCAGAGAAAAAACGCGTTGGCCGATTTTGATGATTCATACGTCAATCGATTCGTCTTAACCCTGCGAGTGTCATACATTAAAATTGGACAATAGAAAAATGGCGGCTTTTGGATGCCATATTGTGGGGGCCCAAATTTTTCTTTTCTTCCAAACCCATCGTGGGTTATCAAAATAAAGGGTTTTAAGAGGTGATTTAAAAAAATAATAATACTTATATGTTTAAAAGTATCTAATTCTAAAAAAAACTAACTAAAAAGTTATAAATAAAAAAAGTTAAGTCAAAAAACCCGACTGCTTCAAAAGCGAACTAAAAAGTCGTAAACAAGGAAAAAATCATGCTATGCAGTCGGCGGATACATGCATATTCGCGGGCTGGTTGACCAAAATCTGGTATTATCCTATACTATAGGATAATACCAGCCTGTTACTGTCCCATGCTATTAATTAATGATAAGCTCGCCCTTGACCACTATTTCACCTGATGGTAAGCAATGATATAGTCGACAGTATAATACTCACAACGGATCTTTGTGGCTCTGAAGTTGGTTCTGTCAACTATTACGCACGAAACAGATAAACTGCATAGAGTAAACGAGATAGGATGATGAGACAAACGTAAGCGAGTGAAAGAGACAGTTATACAATGCTATTTTCACTTTCAATATTGACACAAAAATAGCTAGTGCGCAGCCTCTTGCAGCCAATTCAGAGCCACAAAGATCCGTTGTCAGTATTATAAAGTATGATTGCGTAGAAGTAACCTATTCACTCTTCACTTAAAGATGCCCAGGTTGTTGTTTTCACGACACACAGAAATTTGGATGTATATTTGTAACCCAATTATGCTAGAACGATTGAATGGATCTGAATGAAATTTGCCACAATGACCGATTATTATATTAGATCTCAGTAAAGTATTGGATGTCTGGGATCTTAAACCAGTAACACCCTTTATCAAAATGCAAAGGATTTTAAAGAATATTAAGAATATGTTTATTACTACTACAATAAGAGTAGATGACTTATAAATGATTTCTAAAAGCATTTGATTTGCTAATCTATACCAATATTATAAAGAGAAAAGATTTTTTTGTTTGTTTGTTTGTACCGAATAGGCTCCGAAACTACAGGACCGATTTTAAAAATTCTTTCACCTATGGAAAGCTCCATTATTCCCGAGTAACATAGGCTATAATTTTGACGGGAGCGAAGCCGCGGGGGTCAGCTAGTTATTGTTATAGTGGTAATTCACAAGGTCTCTCAAAATTAAAATATTTTTTTAAATAATAAAAACATAAATTTTAAGAGGCGCATTTAATATATGTTATAAAACATATCCACAATTCTCACAAAACTGCTTTTCCATATAACCTTGCAGTATAATAAACGAAAAAAGAGCGATTTGGTAAATGTCTAGTAAGGCAGCCATTTATTATCTATTTTATTTATAAATGATGGAGGTGTTTGATATAATCATGAAGTAATTTACTCATATTCGTATTGCATTTTGCTACTACACGAGAAATTAGCCTTATAGCCGATATGTTTTAGCAGTTATCAAGGGTAATTTGTTACATAAAAGCAAATTTCTTGTCTATTTGTAGCTAATCAGCTTATTTTATGGTAACTATATAACCTCTATAAGGTTTTAGCCCTATAATTTGTGCCCAAACTCACTCTTATAAGTACTAATATGGCCTTTATAAAACATTTTTTTTGGCTTTAATAACGTTTATAAAGCAACATTTTGCTATTTGGGCCTAGCTGTATGTTACCAGCGAATGCATGAAGTACCGCGCGTGAATGTTCCATATCGACCTAAAGCTTTGCCTCATTTAGGGCCCCTCTACTCAACCTTTTTTTTTTAGCTTGGAGAAATGCTCATGCATACTGCGCTACCACGGAAAACTCCACGGTGTCCTCCTGTGCCGCTTATTGCGGAACACGGGCACGCGTTAGCACTCACCGCGAACCCGCCGCGGCTGTCCGTCGCCGGACCCTCCTCTGGGGAGTACCCCCCATCACCCGGCGCACCAGAACACACTGTGCGCCGTGACCACCCCAGGGACCAAACCAGCACATGGGTGCCAGACGACCCCGTGTATGTCACCCTTGGTCACCTCGTGACGGGTCAAGGTCAATGGCCCCGCCACCTACCATTTTTCGGCCGCAGGGGATAGGATAGCGGACGCGGTGGGGCCGCAGGGGAAGAGGAGTGTCGGTATAGCATTGGCCGCTCTCTCTTAACCTACATTTCAATTGATTAGAATATTGGACTGATATGAAGTAAAAAAAATAATACCTTGAAGGTTTGGCATAAATAAACCCAACCAAAAACAAATTATTTCACTGACAATAAATTCAAAGTCAAACAAAAGCCACAAACCTCCTCTTAAAAGTATCGAGATGCGTCTTCAAAAGCAACAAGGCCCTCTGTATGCACTGTAACGCAGCCTCCTCATTCATATGCTCATATATATTGAGCTTGTCAATCTTCTCTTTAACAACTTCTGGTTCCGACATCTGTGAGGTCGACGTCCCTTCGCCGTCCGCCGTTTGTTTCTTAGTGATCAGTCTTTCGGCGGCCGAAGAGAGATGGAACATGCATTTGGCCACGAAGTCGTCTTCTTGTTGGAGTTGTTGGCCCATGTAGTAGCTGTTTAGGTACTGGATTGCGCCCATTGATACGTCTGGAATAGAGGAATGGGAGTCAAATCAATAAATAGTATAAAACAAAGTCTCTGTCAGCCTGTCTGTTTCTCTGCTTAATTCTTCTAAACCATGCCACAGATAATATAATACTCATACAGCGTTTTTCATAACTAGCGTTTTTCGTCTGATTAACCCGATTATTTTTTGTAAATCGTTTGCGTTCGGTTCCGTTGCATGGCAGCGACTTGCAAGTAAAGTAAAGGGTTTACTCGGTGCATGAATATTTTTTTCTTAAAATATAGTGACGATTTGTTTTATAGCATTTTTTTGCACGATTTTGTGTGTTACAATACAAATTTAAACAATCGATTGGAATGTCGCAGACATTTAAAACAGCGCCTATTGGCATCAATTTTGAATGATCAGTTCAAATAATCTTTGAAATGTGAATTAAGAGCCCAATATTCCATAATTTTGTGCTTAGGAGAGTTGATTAAACAAGAACATATTTTTTTTATATTCAATTCTAGAAAATGTTAATTTTACTCACAATTCAATAACAACTAGGTGCATGTCGCGCCATCTAGTGAGATTTATTATAACCAAATTTTCTTTCTTAGCGCTGGGACCCCGGGACCATGCAACGGCTTTTCATACGGTTTGTGTAATTATGTCACTATCATCATCATCATCATATCAGCCGAAAGACGTCCACTGCTGGACATAGGCCTCCCCCAAGCGTCGCCACATTGACCGGTCCCGTGCATCTCGTAACCAGCGGATCCCCGCAACCTTCACCAGGTCATCGGTCCATCTGGTGGGAGGCCTTCCAACGCAACGTCTTCCGGTTCGCGGTCGCCATTCCAGAACCTTTCTGCCCCATCGGCCATCCGTTCTGCGAGCAATGTGCTCTGCCCACTGCCACTTAAGTTTGGCAATTCTTCGGGCTATGTCGGTAAACCTGGCTCTCTTGCGGATCTCTACGTTTCTGATTCTATCACGCAAGGAAACTCCGAGCATAGCCCTCTCCATTGCCCTTTGAGTGACTGTAAGCTTTCTGATAAGGCCCATGTCACTATAAATTCGCGATATTGTGAACTGAAAGCGGGGTTGTCGCAATGGTTGAGCGATTGACGCACGGGACAAATATTTGTATGCCCTGCAGTTGTTGTTCCGACTCTGGGTGTTTGTGGTTGTGATTTTATATCGTTGTAAACACACCCTAACACACCGACAAAATTCCTAGTGAGGTACAACGTTTTTAAAGAAAAAAAAATGGTACAATAAATCCCATCTAAATTCGAGAATTTAAAATATATATACCCCAGAACCAGTCTGTATTTTCTAGTTCCCTATTGATCATAAAGACTAAAATCCTATAAACATTAAAACAACTTACCAGTACTATTGGCTCTTAGAGCAATCTTCCACAGGTGATCCATAGCTAGAGTTTGCGGATGTGCGGCATCACGCGAGTCTCCCGTGCCGTGTATGTACAATGGACGACGAAGACGATCTTCCAAACTCCTGTCTTCTACAAGAGAAATCAAAACTTCTATAATAATTTCGTCCTCCATATTTATAAAACGGGGAATTTTTAACTGCACCTCTATTTAGAAATTTAAGCAAACAAAATATCTCCACTAATAACCTACTGCAAAACAATATTACTCACCGTAAAACAAAAATACTGATTTGCACACAAATTATTCAATTAAATATAAAATAAATGTGAATTAGTCCAAGAGCGAGCGAAGCGAGCTCGGGAGCTTAGGGCACCCCGACACGGATAGGTTAGGTTCGAAGGAGATGACGGGAGCTGAAGTGAGCGAGCAAAGCGAGCGAACTCAGCTCCCGTCATCTCCTTCATGTTAGGTTACTTTAGACCCTGCAGACAGAAATAGGAGCCCTGCGCAGCGGGGCTCCGTCGACTTTGTTTCGTTTCCCCCCCTCCCTTAAAACTTAAATATTTTGTTGCACTCGAAGAATTATTAGATTTACTTTTAGTTAACAGATAGTTATTCAGTAAAACAGTTAAGCTTTAAAGATCTAGCAGTATAGTATAATTCATTTATTTGATGAGCAAATTTAGTGTGCAATTCAGTATTTTTGGTAGTAATTTCGAATATTTTGATTGAAAAAAGGGGAATTACAGTTAAAGTATTAAATACCACCCTTTATAAACGAGTCCTCTCTGCGTGCACGCCGGCGAAACTTCTGGCGAGAGCGGGTGGGTGAGAAACGGGCGGGTGGCTTTGCCTCTACGAGCCAACAAGTGTGAACGGCGCTATACAAAGCAGTATGCCAATATTATATCCGACCCTACAGAAATTGTTGCTGAAAGTCCAGTAAATGTGTCGTAGCCGACAGTATTATCGGGTCGCCCTAATGTAAACAGCACTATGGAAATACATATGCCAATTTGCTTCCGACACCTTTGTCGTTCCGGTAAAACTGTCGGTCCTCACGACGGAGGTTTCCTCACGATGTTTTCCTTCACCGTTGTCTTTGATGTCCAAGATAAACTTAGATAGTAGGTACATATGAATTTGAAAAAGATACATTGGTACTTGCCCGGATTTGAATCCACGACCTCAAACACGAGAGGCGAGGTCTAAGCCACGGGGCCAGTACGACATTTTATAATATAATAATTTATTTAAATATTCCTGTGGTTTTGTATACAATCTTCGTCATGAACCTAAAGCAACATGCTCATTATTTCCAGACTGAAGGCACTGTCTGCAACTGGTAACCGCAGTGTCCAATTAGCATCTGACTGGCTTCTGACTCATGTGAATGATACCTACATTGATTCGGACGAGCCCAGAGAGTACATCTTCTATGCCAGTCCCATGGGACCCTTACTTAGCCAGCTGCTAGAGTTTTGGGATAAATCAAAAGAGATCTCTGGTTGGAATGGAGCACATAACTTTCCGCCACATATTACTCTTGTTTCATTTTTCAAGGTAAATATATTTTAGACTTACTTAGAAAAACAAAAACACAGGATTCTTGGTTTTTAGGGTTCCGTACACAAAGGGTAAAAACGGGACCCTATTATTAAGACTCCACTGTCCGTCTATCTTTCTGTCTATGACCAGGCTGTATCTCATGAACCACTAGACAGTTGAAATTTTCATAGATGATGTATTTCTGTTGCCGCTATAACAACAAATACTAAAAACAGAATAAAATAAATATTTAAGTGGGGCTCCCATACAACAAACGTGATTTTTTTGCCTTTTTTTGTGATAATGGTACGGAATCCTACGTGCGCGAGTCTGACTTGCACTTGGCCGTTTTTTTTGATGTTATGATGGCCAGAGCTTGTCTTGCATTATATACGTCACTAACAATTTTTTTAGTCTTGTTAGAATCAAACCAGAATGCTTATTTGGTTAATAAAAAAAACTTGGTATTAATAAAATTGCAATTTGATTCAGGCACCAGATGAGACATCACTACAACTCGGCAAAGCAGTAAAGCATGTGGTGGAGAAAGTGGGAGATCCTCCAAACTGCCCCCTGAAGCTGGAGCCCTACGTGTCACACAACTTCATGGCGTTGTTTGTCTCAGAGGAACATGCGGACTATTTGAAAAGGATAGCGGTGCAGTACGTAAAACAGGTGTCTTCTGTGTGTGAGTATGAATTTTTGATAATATTGTAATTCAGCAACATACAATATTTCTTATACAGATTGGTTTTTGAGTAAAGTCAATCATTAATTGAAGAATATTGCAGGGGACCCAATAAAAAAAATCTTTTTGCAAAAGAAATCTCTGAATCAACAGTTTGGTACAAAATATGTTAAGGCGGTACCCCGAGCAAAACGCCGCGCTAGCCGTTTTTCGTGCTGTTTTTCGGATCTATCCACTCTTTATTTAAAAAGAAATATCAACGAATAAAAATACATTAAATTTCTACATATTATTGATTCTAAAATGGTCGTAAACTTTTTTTAAAGAGGTATATGTTTCACTAATCTCCTTCCAACAAAACCATAAGAATAAGAAATAATTATTGATAGCATTCATCTCCTCGTAAAGTGTTTATTAATTATTTTTTGTACTAATACTAATGGAAAGACAATTTAATAACGAACATTTTAGTCGTATTTTTTTTTTTAAAAGACTAAAATTCGATTTTATAAAGATTTTATTCTAAAATCTGTTACTACTGTAATTCATGCGCCAACAGTGCCGCTAGGCCAATAGGAATGCTCATATCTCATGCTGATTTTTTGGTCAGGGTACGGCCTTAAATATAAAATTATTTATCTTGTCAAAGGAAAGTATACTTTCCTTACCTTCCACTTATCTATTGACAATGGCCTAGAATTACCTTGTATAATTTATAATGAAAATTATACCTACACTATGCCCGTATACATCCCTTTGTCACAGTAAAGATATACAAACAGCATGGAAACTACCTACAAACGCTCGAAACGGCACACTCACACAAACGTACGCACCGACGACACCGTTCGTGCACTTTCGAGGCAGTGTCAGCGCGACGCGAGGTCACGTATTTTCGTGTTAGTGTGCCTTTTCGAGCGTTTGTAGGTAGTTTCCATACTGTTTGTATATTTTACTGTGCCATTGTAGAGACTAGATCCTGTATATTATTATGTAGTATAACATTTCCCCTAACATCATTTTATAGTGGGTGTAATGGTGGATACCTATGAACATCTGGATGCGTTGGGAACATGCTTTCCGTGGTGTACTGTGCCTCAAGAGAAACCTATCAAATGTAAGAGTGTCCGACTCGCTTCTGCAACTATTTCTGTCATATTTCTTGGTGTTTTTCTATGCTTTTTCACTTGCCATAGTTATTGTAACTGTATCTTGCCTTATTTATCTTCAAACTTATTTTTAGGGTTACCGTACCCAAAGGGTAAAAACGGGACCCTATTACTAAGACTCTACGGTCCGTCTGTCTGTCTGTCTGTCACCAGGCTGTATCTCATGAACCGTGCTAGCTAGACAGTTGAAATGATCACAGATGATGTATTTCTTTTGCCGCTATAGAATAGAATAAATATTTAAGTGGCAATATGGGAGCCACTTAAATATTTAGGCCGTTTTTGGGATAATGGTACAGAACTCTTCGTGCGCGAGTCCGACTCGCACTTGGCCGGTTTTATTTTTACCTGCTTAATGTAAAGCTTGAAATATGGTTACATTATCTAATTTTCATCTTCCATTTCGAATGTAAAAAGGAAAAATTTTGAAAAAAATAGAATAAGTATTTTAATATTTTTTTATTATAGGTGTACTTACCAGAATCTCATGGCATTTTTTATTTTTTTTAAATTGTGTTTTTCATATGGCAATGTCAATTGTCACCTGTCGAATCAAAGTACTTGATGTGTCAACCGCTGCTGAATTTTTTTGATATTATCTTGAAAGTTTGTTATTTTTGTGAAAATGTCGAAAAACCCTCTTCGATCTCATGCGAGACATATTGTTTTCAATGTGTATCATAAAATAAGGGAAGAAGAAGGCGTAAATCAAACTCAATCTTTGATTTTAAAGTGCGTCGTAGAGTGGACCGGTAAGTTGGACTGACTTGTTTTGATACATTTAGTTTAATTTATATTTTTCTTACTTAATTTTATTTTCTTTTCATTACTATTATATGGTAAATCGTAGGTCAGGGCACATCGAATGATGGCCGGAAGGAAATGGCAACAGTAATGTAACTGTTACTAATTCTTCGACAAGATATTGATTTTAACGGAGATTGAGAATCTTTGACGTAAGAAAAATATTAAGTAATAATCTGCGCCCTGCAGTGGGACGTGTATGTATATAGACGGGAGTTTTTGGCGGGATTTTGTCGAGTGAAGTTCAGTGGCTGTTAATATTATTTGCAAATTGATTCCTAGTGGATATTTTGATATATTGTTGGTGTAGTTTTGTATCTCAACTGTCTCCGCAACTGGACAATTTGTAAAATCATTGACAAAAGCGATCTCGGGATAGTGGAGCGGTGTATTTTATTGTAGTATTGACTGCCTCTGCAAAGCTTACTGGGAAGACTGACTCGATACAATTTGCTGCCAAATATTCCAAAAAACATTAGAATCTGTTACATCCGCATTCTAATGCATACTAAAGAATAAATATAAGATCCAAAACTCTTTCCAAAGACGTGGCTAAAAGGTCCTAGCAACCAGGCCATAAAACTTACATAAAAAGAAAATATATAGACTGATGATGATGAATGACTTTAAGTAACATGATACATTTTATTATTTTTTACAGACTTTATACATAAAGAGATTGGTTTTGAATATGTTAAATGCCAATGAAAAAGAACCATTTTGATGGAGAGAGATGACATAAAACTACAAAGATACAAGTTTTTGAAATGCCAGTGGAGTTCATGGAATCGTATTCTAGTTTTCTAGTTCTGAATGAGGTTTTAAGTTATTAGTATGATTTAAATGCTAAATAATAAATTAGTACATAAATTAATATTCAATTGATTTATTTTTCCTATGTTAAGAACACGATGTATAACAACATTATTCATTCACATACCTTTAATACTCACAGTGGATCTTTGTGTCTCTGAATTGGTTGCAAGACCCCGCGCAGTAGCTATTTGTGTGTCAATGTTGAAGGTGAAGATAGCATTGTATAACTGTCTCTTTCACTCGCTTAAGTATGTCACATAAGCTTACGGAGTTTCTTGTGCATTCTTCTCCATAACAAGCTACTTTCCGAATGCACGGTAGAATCAACTTTTATTCCATGTAAATTTAAATTGTGACATTCAAAAGTGCCGCTTGGTGGCCCAGTTGAAATAAATATCTTTTGTCTTTTTTGTCATCGTCCTATCTCGCTTACTCTAAGCAGTATACTCGATGACAAACTGTTTCTTACGCAATGGTTGGCAGGACCAAGTTCAAAGACACAAAGATCCGTTGTGACTACTATAATGTAGTTACCTCATGTTCATTAATACTAAAGACATAAATAAAAATTAAACAGTATCAAGATCGTTTGATCCAATTTCCCCAGTATTGCATACAACAAATTTTTATTTCCCTTTTTGCCATGAGATTCTGGTAGACCTATAATAAGAATTGTTTGATTCGTAATGGAAACTTTTTTCTTGGAGATTATTATCTTATTCTTTCTTCCGCAGCTTATTCTTCTTTAAATTCACCGCTAGATAACAAAAAAAAAAAGTCATTGACCCGACTTGTGCCAAAAAATATAATTACGTAACATGAAAACATGAATTTTGTTTATGGAGATATTTTAATAATTTTGAACAATTTTACCCGTTTAAATCATGTAAATTGGTGCACGCGTTTATGAGATTTTAACTCATTACTGTGTGAAAGTTATTCACGTCCCTTACCGCGATACGTTTGTTTTGATCGTGTAAGCGACACTGCCTTTACATTTTTTTCGTATCGTTATGAAATAGTGGAATACATTGGTAGACAGGTATTAACGTCTTTTTTTTTTTTGTTATCTGGCGGTGACTTTAGTATTATTTATACTATGTATTATTTGCCTTATTTTAACCATATTTTAATTTATTATTTTATTTATCTGCTATTTCATAGGCTAGAGAAGTAGAAGACTACTTGAGCATGTCCAACGGGCTTTTCAGGTAAATATTGTTTTTAGTATGTTTTGCTATCACTGCTAGTACGAACAATTTCTTTTTTATTTCCCAGTTCAATATTCGATACTATTTTTTTTAAATAATGCATGTTTATTCTGTTAATAAATAAGGTTTTTACTTGAAACTGCAACAATTTGGATAGAAGGTTTGTAATTGTATGTATTAGGTTTTTAACCAACTTCAAAATAAGGAAGAGATGCATAATTTGAAGGGTTGATATATTTTGTATCAATCCAATGACGTATTCCACAATGGGCACCCGTTATTACGACACCTGAGTTAATGGCACCTAAGGTATTCCACATACAGCACCTATCGATTTTTTTCGCAGATGCCAAATGTGTAATAATGTACCTACGGATCAGTGGGTTTTTAGGGTTCCGTAGCCAAATAGCAAAAAACGGAACCCTTATAGATTCGTCATGTCTGTCTGTCTGTCTGTCCGTCCGTATGTCACAGCCACTTTTTTCCGAAACTATAAGAACTATGCTGTTGAAACTTGGTAAGTACATGTATTCTGTGAACCGCATTAAGTTTTTTACTCAAAAATAGAAAAAAAACAAAAAATTTTGGGGGTACCCATACTTGAAACTAAAACTAAATTTTTTTTTTCATTAGACCCATACGTGTGGGGTATCTATGGATAGGTCTTCAAAAATGATATTGAGGTTTCTATTATATTTTTTTTCTAAACTGAATAGTTTGCGCGAGAGACTCTGCCAAAGTAGTAAAATGTGTGTCCCCCCCCCTGTAACTTCTAAAATAAGAGAATGATAAAACTAAAAAAAATATATGATGTACATTACTATGTAAACTACCAGCGAAAATTGGTTTGAACGAGATCTAGTAAGTAGTTTTTTTTTAATACGTCATAAATCGTAAACCGCAATTTACCAAGTACGGAACCCTTCGTGCGCGAGTCCGACTCGCACTTGGCCGGTTTTTTTATTTTTTAGGACGTAAAATACTAAAATTCGATTAAAATCAGTAGAGATTTTAATAACATGATAAAAATATAACTTCTACTTTTATTTTTTTTTAGTTAGATGTTGAATATTATAAGCATTTATACCAGACTACCAGGAAGTCAGAATCATGAAGAAGTATTTGCGGGCTTAGAATCATAGAGACTAACGGAGTACCATTATTGCCAAATAAGACCACCATGGTCAGTTGGCCATATCATGAAATATAACCATATTTATTTATTTATAGTTAATTAAAACGGTACAGATACCAATTACATTAATTAACATAGAAATTGTGAAACAACAATGTTGACAACTGTGTTACATAAGATAATTAAACAATTCACATATACAATTAAAATGGCACAGTACAGCGGCAATGTATCAATAATAATATTTAAATAACAATTCATAATTAAAAAAAAAGAAATCATAAAATAATCATAATATAATCATAACATGAAATGAGTGTGACGTCACGCCGCTAGTACATTTTATATTGACATATCTAGTGACGTTACAAGCCGCCAATTCCTGAACTTAGATGCACTTTATCTTTGTCAAAAAATACGTGTCTAATATTATTTGATAATCTCACTGACGGACTAAATAGAATTATCATTTTTCTACCCAAAAAACATCCCGATTTTGACGACATACGTCTTCGAAATTTACTCAGGCTGGGATCTGCTTTCTTAGGTACCCAGACGTAAGCAGTTCCGCTCCTTCTCGGATTTGAAACAGATTAGTCCACTCGGCACTGTCTTAGATTTAATCATTTAACTAGATTAAATTCGACACATAGAGCAACACGGACCACCCGCGGGTCCGTTTTGCTCTATGATTCGATATTTAGAACATTCCTAAATAAAACAAAAAAAAAAGCTAATGTAGTTTATGTCATCCGCCGACATGGAATTAGTTGTAGCAGTGGTGTCTCATCCCATACAAAGAAACGGTGCCGACGTACTGTACTTATTATACTGATTATTTTTTGTACATCGATCGCGTTCGGTTACGTTCCACGGATATAGATGGTGATATATCTATCGCCGTGGAACGGAATCGAACGCGATCGATTTACAAAAAATTATCGATATAATCAGATGAAAAACGCTAGTTACGGTTTCTTTGTATGGGATGAGGCATCTGTATGCTAGTATTATATTATCTGTGGTTGTTGTAGTAGCGGAATGTGGTTGCACCTGTGCCTATTATAAGTCTTTGGGGAATAGGCGTCATGTTTATAAGTGGTTCTAAGTACCCATTTAAGACACAAACTCTTGCTATCTTACTAATGTTTCCGTTCGACCAGCCAAGGTCAGCTCAGCTTGCAAATTAGCCAGAATATGCTGATTAATTCATATCTGAACATTTTCGGTGCCAAGGAATGTGTTCCTCGAATGAGATAAAGTACTCATTGCATCCGTAATAATTATGTCTCTACACGGTATTATTATGTTATCTGAGGTGTCTGAAATATAACATTACATCCCGCCTGTAGGTATTTGCCGAAAAAATAGGGAGGTATTTCGCCAGTTCCACATGGAAAAAATACAATAAAAGCACCCGAATTGGCAATCGAACACATGGTCCATTGCTGTGGCACTGAATCAGTTTTAAATCAAAACTAAATTATTTATATTACCCGACCACAAAATCGAACACATGGTCCATTGCTGTGGCACTGAATCAGTTTTAAATCAAAACTAAATTATTTATATTACCCGACCACAAAATCGAACACATGGTCCATTGCTGTGGCACTGAATCAGTTTTAAATCAAAACTAAATTATTTATATTACCCGACCACAAAATCGAACACATGGTCCATTGCTGTGGCACTGAATCAGTTTTAAATCAAAACTAAATTATTTATATTACCCGACCACAAAATCGAACGCATGGTCCATTGCTGTGGCACTGAATCAGTTTTAAATCAAAACTTTATATTACCGACCTGGCAATCAAACACATGTTCCATTGCTGTGGCACTGAATGAGTTTTAAATCAAAACAAAATGATTTATATTATCCGACCTGGTAATCGAACACATGGTCCATTGCTGTGGCACTGAATGAGTTCTAAATCAAAACAAAATGATTTATATTACCCGATCTGCCAATCGAGCACTTTTTTCATTGCTGTGGCACTGAATGAGTTTTAAATCAAAACAAAATGATTTATACTACCCGACCTGGCAATCGAACACATGGTCCATTGCTGTGGCACTGAATCAGTTTTAAATCAAAACTTTATATTACCGACCTGGCAATCAAACACATGTTCCATTGCTGTGGCACTGAATGAGTTTTAAATCAAAACAAAATGATTTATATTATCCGACCTGGTAATCGAACACATGGTCCATTGCTGTGGCACTGAATGAGTTCTAAATCAAAACAAAATGATTTATATTACCCGATCTGCCAATCGAGCACTTTTTTCATTGCTGTGGCACTGAATGAGTTTTAAATCAAAACAAAATGATTTATACTACCCGACCTGGCAATCGAACACATGGTCCATTGCTGTGGCACTGAATCAGTTTTAAATCAAAACTTTATATTACCGACCTGGCAATCAAACACATGTTCCATTGCTGTGGCACTGAATGAGTTTTAAATCAAAACAAAATGATTTATATTATCCGACCTGGTAATCGAACACATGGTCCATTGCTGTGGCACTGAATGAGTTCTAAATCAAAACAAAATGATTTATATTACCCGATCTGCCAATCGAGCACTTTTTTCATTGCTGTGGCACTGAATGAGTTTTAAATCAAAACAAAATGATTTATACTACCCGACCTGGCAATCGAACACATGGTCCATTGCTGTGGCACTGAATCAGTTTTCAATCAAAACTAAATTATTTATATTATCCGACCAGGCAAACGAACATAATTATGGTCCATTGCTGTGGCACTGAATCAGTTTTAAATCAAAACAAAATGATTTATATTACCCGATCTGCCAATCGAACACATGTTCCATTGCTGTGGCACTGAATCAGTTTTAAATCAAAACTAAATATTACCCGACCACAAAATCGAACACATGGTCCATTGCTGTGGCACTGACTCAGTTTTAAATCAAAACTAAATGATTTATATTATCCGACCTGGCAATCGGACTCATGGTCCATTGCTGTGGCACTGAATCAGTTTAAAATCAAAACTAAATGATTTATATTATCCGACCTGGCAATCGGACTCATGGTCCATTGCTGTGGCACTGAATCAGTTTAAAATCAAAACAAAATGATTTATATGCCTAAAACAATATTACCACAGTATAAATATTGGTGAACAGTATGGAAACTACCTACAGACGCTCGACAAGAACCCTAAGTGGTTGTCGGGTCTCGTCGAACGTCGCGCATGTTTGTGTAAGTGTGCCGTTTCGAGCGTTTGTAGGTAGTTGCCGTACTGTTGGCCAATAGTTATACTGTGATTTTATGTTTAGAATGTTTTAGGTAATTTATAATATATGTCATATCAAGTTATGGCTTTTCTGCAGTGCGGCTCGAGTGCAACGATGGCACGCGAACCTTAGGCGTTTCTTTATAAGCCCATTTCAAGGCCCAAATTTTACATTCAAAGTCAAAGCCATTTATTTGCATTAAATGCGGTACAAAGATGGTATAAATAAGACATTAGCACAATGACACATTTCGCCATAAGTTGGCATGCAAATATTATATTGTGTTAAGGTGCTTACAATAAGCAGATCTCTAATAATCTAATAACACATTATTTTTATTAGGTATTTAACCTGTTAAGTTTAAAAAACTCTTCAAAACACTTAGTTTACTAGACTATGAAATTATATGGTTAACAATACATAAAATATAAAGCAAACAATATCATAAAAGGCAGTAGGTAGGAATTACAACAACTAATAACAAGATAATCTACAATGCATTCCTGTAATGATAAGATTGACATGGTGATCTTTTTAGAAATTCGTTTATAGAATAAAAGCTGTGAGAAATTCAATTAAATTAATTAGAAATTCAATAAAATTAAAGAAATTCAATCATTTTCATACCTATTACAAAGCAGCATAGAAATTTAATTGTTGCTTTCTAATTAAAAGCTGAGATCAAATAAAAAGTCAAGATGGAACGTTGCAAACAACAAAGTGACGCTGGTTCAAACTATGCCTTGCCGTACAAATACACAATTACACGCACTCACGTACAACGAAATTACGCCTTATCTTGTCATTCGAGCTCACAGATCAAATAATAAAGCTTGACTGACAAGCTAAGGTGTAGTTTCGTTGTGCGTTTCTTTTAAGACTTTTCGTTGGGAAGTAAGTCGTTTTCTGGCTCCTGAAAGACAGGTACTGTTACCTAGCTCAGGTGATCCTCATACATTGTCTCTACCTCGTCGTCGGGGTTTGCCAAGGTCGGGGCGTAGACCTGTACGACCATCAGCGAATATCTCAAGGATATTCTGAGTATAAGTTACGCCACCCTGGTCAACACACTCTCGATCTTCACCACGTTATTCACAACGGACTTGTGGACCCGACACCACCCTGGGACTGCCGGTCACCCTCTCTGAAATAGAGCAAGTTACCGGATTTGAGGCATATCGAGTCCTCCCTCCTCTACGACGGTACTTCAGATAACCCTATAATACTCCATCATAACCTGCTCAATTCCTCTTCGAGTTGGGTGATCTTCTCGTCGGTCCGGAGTGTGCGTTTTATGTACGTTGCCAGGTCACTTTGGTTTTTTTATTATTATTCAATAGAACAAATAGACTTTTTTTTAACCCCGACGGAAAAAGAGGAGTGTTGACGTGTTGCTGTGTAACTGTGTGTCTGTCTGTGGCATCATAGCTCCTAAACGGATGAATCGATTTTTGTTTGAAAGGTGATTTTGTCGAGAGTGTTCTTAGCTATGTTTGAATCAAATCGGCCTAGCCGTTCAAATATTATGGGCGTTTTACTGTTTGAATCGGGGTGTTTTCGTAAGATATCGTGTCATAATTACGTGTTCAATAGCATGAAATAAAAAGGTCTCGGGGGTTTTTTAAATTTTGTTTTTTAACTTGTTTACCACTTACATATAACTTTGTCTAAAACAGCGATAAACTTGGAAGCACACGTAAAGTCGCTGCATATAACCCTGGCGTACCATTTCGATGTGGCTGCTTATGATGAGCTGAAGAACTTGGTGGATGACATGCAACCCTCGGATCACTCCAGCTGGGAGCTGAGGCTTTATTCCAGGGATCCAAGATTTGCTAACCATCAGGTAGTATAGTATGTCCACTGCACAGCATGATTTTCTTCTTGTTTATGTCTTTTTAATTCGCTTTTTAAACAGTCGGGTTTTTGATTTTTTTATTTACAACTTTTTAGTTATAACGAACTAAAAAGACGTAAACACTTTCTAGTTCGCTTTTTAAACAGTAGGGTTTTTTGATTTTTATAATACTCCATCATAACCTGCTCAATTCCTCTTCGAGTTGGGTGATCTTCTCGTCGGTCCGGAGTGTGCGTTTTATGTACGTTGCCAGGTCACTTTGGTTTTTTTATTATTATTCAATAGAACAAATAGACTTTTTTTTAACCCCGACGGAAAAAGAGGAGTGTTGACGTGTTGCTGTGTAACTGTGTGTCTGTCTGTGGCATCATAGCTCCTAAACGGATGAATCGATTTTTGTTTGAAAGGTGATTTTGTCGAGAGTGTTCTTAGCTATGTTTGAATCAAATCGGCCTAGCCGTTCAAATATTATGGGCGTTTTACTGTTTGAATCGGGGTGTTTTCGTAAGATATCGTGTCATAATTACGTGTTCAATAGCATGAAATAAAAAGGTCTCGGGGGTTTTTTAAATTTTGTTTTTTAACTTGTTTACCACTTACATATAACTTTGTCTAAAACAGCGATAAACTTGGAAGCACACGTAAAGTCGCTGCATATAACCCTGGCGTACCATTTCGATGTGGCTGCTTATGATGAGCTGAAGAACTTGGTGGATGACATGCAACCCTCGGATCACTCCAGCTGGGAGCTGAGGCTTTATTCCAGGGATCCAAGATTTGCTAACCATCAGGTAGTATAGTATGTCCACTGCACAGCATGATTTTCTTCTTGTTTATGTCTTTTTAATTCGCTTTTTAAACAGTCGGGTTTTTGATTTTTTTATTTACAACTTTTTAGTTATAACGAACTAAAAAGACGTAAACACTTTCTAGTTCGCTTTTTAAACAGTAGGGTTTTTTGATTTTTTATTAACTTTTTTTATGCGAATGAAGTTGCTTCACCAGCTAGTAAGGAAGATTGTTTTCATGTAGATGTGGAATAAGCCTTTTAGTTTTGTATTCGTGTTGTTAAATTTTATTGTTTGCACTTTGTGTTAATCTCGATCCTCGCTTCAAAACTTTAATATTATGTGTGCTATTATATCCATACTTGCAGCTACGCATAGAGTGTAGGCGCAGCTGCAAATATGGACACGGTTTTCCAGGACACGCGTAACCGACTACGCGTACCAATGTACACGCTGTCCGTATGCGGCTCAGCGCAGCAGTCATTCACGAAGGCCAAGAGGCCCCTTGAACTTGGGGGCCCCGTGGCACGGCCCCACCTGGCCTTTCGGTAGCTACGTCACTGAATGTAACGCTTATTATTGTTGTCAGGTCCACAAAGTAACTCAAGGTTACGCGCCGAAAGCTAGCGACGAACTTGAACTAGTGCTCGGGGACTATATTTATATCGAGGAGAAAGAATTCGCCAACTCGCCCGATGGATGGGTGCATGGGACTTCCTGGCTCACAGGTCGGTCTTCAACTGTTTAAATATAGATACCATTGTTCATGACAAACAAACCCTATTTTTATTTTACCATTCTGTTTTAAACAGTATTTGAACTGTATTGTAAAGATTTGAACTTCAGATACGATGTTATCTTTTGTCCGTACAAATTCTAGCATACATTAGCTTAAGTGGAAGTGTCGCCTAGATATTTTCTACACATAGCGTCCGTGTACGTGAGCGGGAATTTACAAAAAAATAATATTAAATTTGTTCCCGATCGTCCCACTCCGATTTTAGAGGGACGTATGGGAATAAAATGTTCTTATATTAGTGCCATTCGTCCACTAAATAATATTGTGCATGAAATCTTAAATGTTGTTTTGCTGTTTACTTCCTTGGTTGTATTTAATAATTATTTTATCCGGTCCTAGAGTCGACAAATGTTTATCAATAGGTCGCATGACATCACGAAGAACTAACGCTAATTGGAAACGCTCGAAAAAACGCGTAGACGAAGTTATAACATATCTAAGTAATATTCGCCGTTTTTTTTATCGCTCGGGAATTTGCTGCAGTCGCTTCTTTGTATACTCCCCCTAAATTGTGCGGAAATAGAGTTACCTTGATAGCGGTAGCCAATCATAGCTTAGTATTTTATCTGCCTTCAGCTGTTTTAATACAACACACACCGATAGTGATTATTCCGTGCGGGTTTCGTGAATATTTGGCGTTTAATTCGCTGGTATTGGTCGGTGACTTGAATATAATAGTGTCACAGTGACTAGCGATGTTTGGTCACGTGACGTTTACGATGACGAGGATTTTAAACGGTTTAGGACGATTGAACTTGAAATTTGGAGGTTAGTGCTGTGTTGTGTATATGTATCATTATATTGAGTTGTTAAAATAAACCTTGTGTGTGTTCAGTGAAAGTTTATTTTGTATGGTACGTGCTATATCTATCTTAGGATTGATCTAGTCGGTTGACTCTCATTGTAAATAGGCAATCAATTTTATCTGACATCTGATTCTTACCTCCTCTTTAAATCTTTAGGCATATCAGATATGTCTGCTCATGTCATACTCAAAATAATATCAGATTTATCTATGTAATAGGTACAGTATCTTATCTCCTATATATTGTTGTGAATCAATATATAACGATAAAAGGACCAACTGCTATCAAAAATCGATTCACTGCTCAGACATAAACCCTAAAGTTCGGTTGTATTTATTTAAACAACAAACAACTTTTACAGTAAGTAATTATTTACGTATTTTTTTTTTCTTTTCAGTTATTATATAGACTAAATCACACTTGAATAAATTATTAAACGTGTTCATAATTCAAATTGGGAAAGCATATTTTGATCTAGAATTGATCCAGAAGCTACATTTCTGAGATATTCTGTGTGATACAATTTGAACTATCTGCTGTATAGAATAGAGTTTAATATAGTGGTGAAACTATCTAATTCGGCGTCGGTTTACATCTACCCCTCATCCCAGTTTTTGTAGCAAGGGTTTTTGTTTCCGTTTTACTGGTTCTTTGTTGGTCCACTAAGATTGGGGTGCAGGTAAAGCAGCCTTGAAGACAGTTTAGAAGGTTTTACTACGTATTCAATCCACATTGTACACTAATATATAATAGGTAGTTGGTCAGTTTACATATTACTTCAAAATTGTCGTCTGCACAATTAAAACAATATTATTTAACATGACAAACAGATTTATCTTCGTATATTCTTGAAACAAAAAGTTCCAACACGGCTTTTTTCGTAACACTCAATGTAAACAAAACCATAAGCTAGAACAGAACACCCGTTTCATAACAAGAATTTGAAGTTCAATGTCAAACTCTATCTTTAGCTGGAAAATCTGTCATATTGTGGCGCGTTCTTATTTCAAAATACTCAATTTTATTTATGAACCATAGAGTGGTGTGACGTTATCTCATAACTCGCGTGTATAAACACCCGTTTCATAGTACGAATTTGAAGTTCAATGTCAAACTCTATCTTTAGCTTGAAAATCTGTCAAACTTTGGCGCGTAAATTTTTCATAATCAATTTGAATGTACCATAGAGTACATAACTCCATTTTTTGCTTGTAAATCTCTCAAAACTCTGGCGCGTTCATATTATTTTCAGAAACTCTATTTGAAATAAGAACCATAGAGTGGTGTGATGTGACGTCATCTCCTAACTCGCGTGTTCAATCCAAATATTTTTACTTTACTTTGTAGGTGTCAGTGGGTTTTTGCCGGCCGTGTTCACGCGACGTACTGCTGAATCCGATGCTTGGACGCTGCATCGCGCTATGTCTCTCGGAAACAATAATGGTAAGTATTTTACGTCATTTCTTATTTTAATCATTTTATCACACACTTATTTTACATGTATAAATAATATTGGCAGTAGTTTTAATATTCGTCTATAGTCTATACCAATATTATAAAGAGGAAAGATTTTTTGTTTGTTTGTTTCTACCGAATAGGCTCCGAAACTACTGGACCGATTTGAAAAATTCTTTCACCAATAGAAAGCTACATTATTCCTGAGTGACATAGGCTATTTTTTTATACGGAAAACGTTTCCTGTGGGGTCCACAGAAGCGAAGCCGCGGGGAACAGCTAGTGACGTATAATCTTGCAAAGTAAATAGTATAAAAACAAAGCCGGCTTGCCTGCGCGTTTGTTTACGTGTTATTCGCAAACTTTTGACTTGATAAATTTTGATGAGGTATTATTTATTAGTTGCATAATTACTTTAGGAATGATGAGGACGCAAATAAAAAAATGATATTTGATATTTATAAAATAGAGCGAAGCCGGCGTTAGCGAAAAAAGTGATTCCACATTTTATTATTCGTACCACGGTACCCCGTATACATGTTGTTTTTAAGTTATCATTATTATTACAAAAATAAGTAAAACTGTCAAACATTCAATGTTGCGATGATTGACTCCTGTGATACAATTTGGAATCTCTGCTGTATAGAATAGAGTTTATAATAGTGAATTTATCTACGGTTTAAATTCACCCCTCACCCCAGTTTTTGTGTCAAGAATTTTTTTGTGTCCGTTTTACTGGTTCTTTGTTGGATTAGTGGGTTAGGGTGCAGGTAAAGCAACCCTGTAGCCGGTTTAAAAGGTTTATCAGTGAATGCAAAAAATAACAGCTGATCATACATTTATGCTCGCATGCAGAATGTATGGATCAGCTGAACATCGTCGCCGAGTTGCCAGCCTGTCGGTTTTTTATCGGTTACATTTCGGGGAGTGTGCGGTGGAATTGCACGATATAATTCCACCTAGCCCGTTTCATCATCGGACTACAAGACGTACAGCGATGCGCCATCGGTACATGGTAGACATCCCACCCATACGCACAAAACGTTTTGGGAACGCTTTTATTATGCGTACAGCTAAGGAGTGGAATTACCTGCCGGAGTCTGTGTTTCCCGATAGCTACAATCTAGGGGTCTTTAAGTCAAGAGTGAATAGGTTATTTCTGGGCAAGCGTGTTTCACCGTCGACCACATCATCGCTTACCATCAGGTGAGATTGTGGTCAAGCGCGAGCCTATAGGTTATATAAAAAGCTGTTTTTTTTTGTTGAATTTTTAAAAGTTATAGTTCCAAAGTTGTTGTTTATGGTGTTAGTAATACAACCCTGCAAGGTTGTTAGTGTTTTACCAATAATTCTAAATATATCCTATTTAAATAAAATAAGAATATTTTTTTGTATTCTATACCATTTAAATGAAAAACAACTTACAAGAAGAAACAAAAAAGTTTTTTTTTATATACAATATTCTAAAATAAACAATTAAATAAATCTGCTTATTTTGCGACAGGGTTCATTAATTTCAAATTGAGAACAAACTATCAAAATCAAATTAATTAACTAAACATTCTGTTCTTATCATGATGAACATATTTACTTTATCAGTTGTAATTAGAAAACAATAATAAAACAATAGACAAAGAGATAGACAGATAATGATTGTCAAAATCTGATACCGCCACAGGAGAGCGCTTGTGGCGTTCACTAGTTAGTGTTTGGGCCTTTGGGCTTTATAGTAAAAACTAGCTTCGTCCGCGTGAATGAAGAAAATTATCCCGAGGCAACATATTCCCGAGATAAAAAGTATATCCTATATGCTATAACTGACTATAATCTATCTCTTCGCCAAATTTCATCCAGATCCGTCCAGCAGTTTGAGTGTGAAGATTTAGCAAACACACACAAACACTCACAAACTTGCGCCTTTATAATATATGTGTGATGATACTTATATTATAAATGCGAAAGTAATTCTGTCTGTATACTATCTGTTACCTTTTTCACGCTTAAACCGCTGTGCCGATTTAGATGACATTTGGTATGGCGATAGTTTGAGACCCTGAGAAGGATATAGGATACTTTTTATACCAGAAATCATCCTTAAGGGGGTGGGTGAATGATTGTATGGTGAACTATGTACTTCTCAAGAATATTATTGTGCGATATAAAAAAAATTGGCTATTCGAAGTACTAATGCTACGCAGACGAAGTCGCGGGAAACAGATAATTTGATATAAAAAAGAATATTTTTATAAATTATAGGCTCGCGCTTGACCACTATCTCACCTGATGGTAAGCGATGATGTGGTCGACGGTGAAGCACGCTTGCCTAGAAGTAACCTATTCACTCTTGACTTAAAGACCCCAAGGTTGTAGCTATCGGGAAACACAGACTCCGGCAGGGAATTCCACTCCTTAGCTGTACGCATAATGAAAGTATTTCCAAACCGTTTCGTGCGTATGGGTGGGATGTCTACTCTAAAATAAACAAATAAAACCTGCTTATATTTTGCAATTTCAAATTAAGAACAAACTATTTAAATCAAATTAGTTAACTATAAACATTCTGTTCTAATCATGACGAACATATTTACTTAATCTGTTGTAATTAGGAAAACAGAAGACCGGCGTCCAAACCTGATTTCGCGGATACCGCCACAGATGAGTGCTTGTGGTGTTCACTAGTCAGTATTTATTTTATAGTAAAGGGCTGTGTAGCGTCACTATGGCTGTGCAACTTGTACATGAATAGTTGTCTGATAGGTTTGAAAGAGCATGAGTGCGGATTGAGGATGAATGAGTTGCCTGTCAAATGCCTTCTCTATGCAGATGATCAAGTTCTACTTGCATCGTCAGCAGAACAGTTGTAAGACAGGGTGACTGTGATGAATGAAGCTTTTAAGTTAAAAGGGATGAGAATAAATGTGAACAAGACTAAGGTAATGGTGTTTGAAAGAGAATACGATGTATCGAAGTGTGAAGTGAAAATAAATGATAAGAGTGTGGAGCAAGTGAACGAGTTTGTATACTGGGAAGTATGTTCACAAGGGATGGAAAGATTGAAGAGGATGTGGAAAGGAGAGTGATTGCAGGGAATAAAGTAAATAGTGCTATACATGCAGTCCATATACCAGCAAGTCGATGTCTCCGGAAGCTCGACTCGCCGCCGTTCAAAACCGTGCCTACACTTATGTATGGAAGTGAAGTTTGGGTATGGCAAAAAAGACACGAAAGTAGGATTAATGCAGTAGAAATGCATTCTTTGCGAAATATTTGTGGTGTAACTTTAAATGATAGATTGAGGAATGATGTAATAAGACAACGTTGTGGTTTAAAAGAAGATGTAGTGACTAAAATTGAAAAGAATATGTTAAGATGGTTTGGCCATGTTGAGAGGATGAATGAAAGGCGACTAACGAAAGGTATTTACAAGGCAGACGTGAATGAAACGCCGGGAGGGGACGCCCTAGAAAGACATACATATACCTTATAGGCGATGTTCTTAAGAAAGGCCAAGTGCGCAGTACTCATAACCGGCGTGTGTGTATGACTAGATGTATGAATGTGACTGAAGCAAAAGAAATATGTAGCAGAAAATACAGAATAGTTTCTGCCTACCCCCATGGGAAAAAGGCGTAAGTTTATGTATGTATGTAACAGCCAGATTTATCAGTAAGTAGACAGCACTGAATAGGGACGTCTAGTTACCCCTTGGGGCATCTTAATACTGCGTAGACGTAAATACTCAAGTGCAGGCCACGATTATTAGAGGATAGCACAACTTACAATGAACAGGACAAAGTAAAAAATGTGGTAAATCTATGAAAACTCCACAAAAAAATGGTCCTCATACTTTCGAAAGGGTCTTTGAAGCTGTTTCCAATCTCCGTACAACAAAAAGAAACAGACTAGATGTCATTTACCGATGAGATTTGAAACTGTAACTAATTACATTGTTGCCGAATGTTTTTCAAAATTTATTATCATCTGGTTCTTCCCTCCCACAAAAAACATTATTTATTTATTTATATTATACTTTATTGTACACCATGAGTTAAATTTATAAAGGAAACTTAAAACTAAAAACACATACAATGGGCGGCCTTCTCGCATTCCGCGATCTCTTCCAGGCAACCAGGAAATCCTATTATTTCTTTCTTATTTCTGTTATAAAACAATAACTGTAAATATTAACTTGGTTCGTTTTAATTTAGATTAAACTAATTAATGTATAAAACTAGACAAGAGTTTTTGCCCGGCTGCAAGGAAAGGGTTATGTTTTTCGCGCGTATTTTGTATGTAACTATGATTGTATGTATGTAATATTCTTTATTACCTCAAGTGTCAAGTGGTTTGAAAGATACATTCAAACCACTTGACGGATTTTGGGCGCCATATTGTAGAAGTTGCAATTTTTTTTCTTCGCAACCCATCGAGTGGTGTATCAAAATGAAGGGTTTTTAGAGGTGATTACAAAAATGTATACCACTTATATGTTTAAAAGTATTCATACAAAATACTTTTAAATATAATATATGTTATATATTCACTAAAAAGTTGTAAATAAAAAAAGCTAATTTAAAAACCAAAATCCCGACTCGGTCGGAATATATCCTCCGACTTCCGACAAATCATAATTTTTTCTTGTGTACAGCTTTTTAGCTCGCTTCTTAAGCAGTCGGGTTTTTTTTTCGTTTTTCTAGTGCTACTACAGCTAGTAATTTCACAAAAACACGTTTTATATGAATGAATTTGTATAAAAGCAACACTATGTAAATCTATGTAATCTATCCAAAATCGAAAACATGACAAGGGGTCTAAGAGACAAAAACATCTACACTCTGCGCTGTAGCATGGTGCGGATGACAGTTTCAATAACATTTTTACGCATATACGTATACGCATTTTTTGTAGTTTAACGTCATACCATAGTTATACCATATACCATAGTTGCCTGTATGACGTTAAACTACAAAAATGCGTATACTTATATCAATCTGCCTAGCCTTTTCCCAATTATGTTGGGGTCGGCTTCCAGTCTTACCGGATTCAGCTGAGTACCAGTGTTTTACATGGAGCGACTGCCTGTATCTGACCTCCACAACCCAGTAACTGGGTAACACCTTGGCAAGACTGGTGTCAGATCTCAGGCTTCTGAATACCCGTAACGACTGTCAAAGATCTTTAAATGACAGCCGGGACCAACGGCTTAACGTGCTTTCCGAGGCACGGAGGAAACTCGCTATGTTGGAATGGTCACCCATCCACGAACCGACCTCGTCAAGCGTTGCTTAGCCTTGAAGATCGACCCGTGCGTAAAAAAATGTTATTGAAACTGTCACCTGCACCATGCTACAGCGCAGAGTATAGTAGAAATTATTTAGATATAACACTATCTAAAGAAAGTGTGTATTGATGTGTTTAATACTTAGGAAGTGTGTTTGTGTATTATTTTATTAATTTTACAATGCATGTCCTCGAAAAGAGCGGTTTTCCAAGCAGCCAAACTGTGCGGAAACTGTCACTTTTTTTCACTAGTGCTTTTTACTTTCCTGTATTTTTTTAATTTTAACTCCAACGTCAGCCCGACGCATAGAGTTTTTATTATTTGAGAAAAGTTTAAAAAATTAGTAATGTACAGATTATCATTCATATAAAAGGCAAAATAAAACTAATACTTCATTATAGGCGTTTTTAATTACTCCAGATTTAGATTTTGATCAATAAATTAATTTTAAATATTCATTAAATATGTTTGGCAGAACGTATATTTTGCTCGTGCCTTATTGCGTTATGATGTGACAGCTATTCGCACATGCGCAGTAGATATGCCCGAGGAACTATTAGTTAATCTGTGGATATGCTGAACGCGCTTGAATAAGCCCGCCATTTTATTAATTTCATTTTATAAATTTATTTATTTCCTCGCACAATGCATAGTAAAATGTTGTATGATACACGTACGTAAGATGATTTCGCACTTGTAGCATAAATAACTATTGTAATTTTTTCTTATCCAAAATTATAAAAAAAAAAATAACGTTGATAATTAATTATTAATTTTGGCATATTTTCTTATCAAAATTATAGCATAAATTATAGGGAAATAGCCATATAATTGATTCAATAATTTAGATAACAAAAAATCTCTAATTTAATAATTAGTAATCATCACGAGTTAATAATGATTTTTAACACCATTCAAAAAATTACGTCAAATGCACAACGCCATCTATCGAATATGGAGTTCAACTTTCCGAGTATCTGAATTGCGTGTGTTGTGATATTTTAGTTCTTGAACACTTTGAATTCATATTATCTTTAGTTAGAGTGAACCGATTGCGATGAAACAAAAACTACGTAATACTTCAAATTACGCACATTTTTAAGCTTGTCTGTGTGCTTATTACTTCTTGACTCAAGAATAGCTGAGCTAAAATCAAACGACATTTGGCACAGATCTGCTTGAATTACATAAATTGATGCTTTTAAGGGTTCCGTACCCAAAGGGTAAAAACGGGACCCTATTACTAAGACTCCGCGGTCCGTCTGTCTGTCTGTCTGTCACTAGGCTGTATCTCATGAACCGTGAAAGCTAGACAGTTGAAATTTTCACAGACGTTGTATTTCTGTTGCTGCTATAACAACAAATACTAAAAACAGAATAAAATAAATATTTAAGTGGGGCTCCCATACAACAAAAGTGATTTTTTTTGCTGTTTTTTTGTTGTTGTTGGCACAACTGTTTTCCATTTTGGCGCGGCGTTTGAGTTAGATCTGTTATTTTAATAAAATACAGTGCTGTTTTTAGGGTTCCATACCCAAAGGGTATAAACGGGACCATATTGCTGATACTCTGCGGTCCGTCTGTCTGTCTGTCTGTCACTAGGTTGTATCTCATGAACCGTGATAGCTACATTATTGACATTTTCACGGATATATTTCTGTTGCCGCTATAACAACAAATATTAAAAACAGAATTAAATACATATTTAAGTGGGGCTCCCATACAGCAAACAAAATTTTTTGCCGTATTTTGCGATAATGGTTCGGAACCGTTCGTGCGCGAGTCGGACTCGCACTTGGCCGGTTTTTATCACATACAAAAGCATTGACCGTTCCCACAGACAAGATCCCGTCTTTAGATGATTTTATTTTAATGTTTGAAGCCAAAATTGAGCTTCACGTGAAAGTTGCAAAATATTCTTTGCAGTGGATAAGATACCAAAAAGATGCCATTTTTAAACATTCTACAAATAATTATTTATTTTCAACGTATCAGCACCACTAGACTGCTCTACAAACAAATGAATCATACAATTATAATAATAATAAAAAAGATAATGTTATTAACTCAGTATACTTGCAACACTCACAATATTATATTTTCCTATCGTAGTCGAGAAATAATTTCGAACAATTTTATTAAGCACTTGTAAATAAATTAAACGATACCACGGGGTCTCAGCGCTAAGAAAGAAAATTTGGTTCAAATAAATCTCAATAGATGGCGCGCGATATGCACCGATCTGATATTGAATGTGTGTAAAATTAACATTTTCTGGAATTGAACATAAAAATTGTATGTTCTTGTTTCAACTCTCCTAAGCACAAAATTATGGTGAGCATCAAGATGGCGGGATCAAGTCCCCAATTTAAAATTGATCACATTAAAGTGTTTGTACTACATATGTACTATTTGTACCCTAAACAAGACATTTGTACTTCTAAAGGTAAAGGAAGTATGTCAAGACATCCCTGGTCCCGCCACTTTGACGTCAAAGTGGCGGGACCTTTTTTCTGGCAGCGCTAATCAGAGGCAGGTTATTCACACCCGAAGACTTAGTACTACATATGTACAGCTATATACTCAATTTTCAATAAAATTGTAAGTGCCAAATTAAAGTTATGTGATTAAAACATTGGTCCCGCCAATTTGATGATTCATGTTATCGCTGAATTCATATGAAAATCGTTAGAGCTGATGGAAAATCAAGTGTGGAAACTTAGTACCTCCTACATGAACGTGTGCAATTTTCAAATTCATAAGTTAAGACGGTACCCTGACCAAAAAATCGGCATGAGATATGAGCGTTCCTATTGGTCTAGCGGCACTGGTGGCGCATGAATTACAGTAGTGAATACGCCCAGATTTTAGAATAAAATCTTTATAAAATCGAATTTTGGTCTTTTGAAAAAAATTATTCTACAAAAATGTTCGATAATAAATTGTCTATCCATTAGTGTTAGTACAAAAAATAATCAATGAACACTTTATGAGGAGATGCATAATATCAATAATTATTTCTCATTTTCATGTTTTTTTGGAAGTAGATTAGTGAAATATATACAACATTTAAAAAAAAACTAAATCTACCATTTTAGAATCAATATTATGTAGAAATTTAATGTATTTTTATTTATTGATATTTCTTTTTAAATAACGAGTAGATAGCTCCTAAAAACAGCACGAAAAACGGCTTGCGCGGCATTTTGCTCGGGGTACCGCCTTAAGACGACGACTAACGCCAACGACCTTGAGGGAACAAAACGCGCACTCGTTTCACACCCGCGTGACCCAAAACTTAGTAGTTTTTGTACTTTACTTATTATTCTATGACTTTAAAAAAAGCTTCAGATCAAAATGTAGATAATTAAACTGTCTTTGAGATGGTGTCGATTTTTTTTAAATACGCCCAGCGGTTTTGGTGCGATTGTCGTGTTTTTGTCCGTTTTAGACATAACTTTACAAATTAATTACACCATGTTATACGAATAAAACTCAAAATTTGCTTAGATCAAATTATCAGCTCAACTGTCCATATTTCCGAATCGGATTAAAACAATGGTAATTTCTATTGTGTCTGGAAATTTACACTTTGAGGGCTATTAAGAAAATGGTCTAATATAACAAATATTTTTTCCAATAAATTACGACTAGCCGTTTAGACGTGATTCTCATTTTAAAATCAGCTACTCAATGGAATCGGCGCCTTAAGTAAATAAAAAGTTATCTATCATTCATCGTTGAAATGGACACATTTATGCAGAAATGAAACAATCCAAAATGGTTTTAATAATTATATATATTGATTCACTTTTTCATTCTTATGTAGGTATCATATTTTATTATCAAAGATCGAAAATTTTATTTTTGATGAAATAAAACAAACAATCTTAATGATTTTGATATATATTTTGATCTATGGAAATCCTTATTACTTTACGTAGTTTTTTCTTTACGTTGTATTTGAGGAAGTAGTGTATGTCTTAACCGTGTTTTATAAGTTCAACCATACTGCTTTTTGCTGCGGAACCGTCTCGTCATTCTGTATGTGAATGCGCTTGATAACAACAGTTAATTTTAGTAATATGGCCTATTTATCTTATCAAATGGGAATACGGTGAAAAGTATTGATGGTGTTACAGGGGTAAATACTTGTGCATTTGATGCCATGCCACAGTTGTTGGCTATAGCTTACTTGGAAAAGTATCAGTTAAAAGAAAAAACGAACTTGAACGAATCATTTAAATTTTTGAGGCATTACATTCGATTGTAAAACATTTTAGTCTGCACTAAAATGTTTTCTCTGCAGAAACTGTAAAAAACGTGCAAAAAATACTATAAAACAAACCTTTACTGTATTTAAAGAAAAAATATTCACGAACCGAGTAAACCCTTTTACTTGCAAGTTGCTGCTAACACCATCTATCTATCGCCGTGGAACGGAACCGAACGCGAATGATAGACAAAAATAATCTGTGGAATCAGACGAAAAACGCTAGTTACGTCGGCACAGTTTCTTTGTATGGGATGATGCATCTGCATGCTAGTATTATATTATCTGTGACAATACATACTTACATCCAAGCAAAATGTTGACGCAACGTGCTACCCTTAAGGTTACACTAGTCGAAAATTCTTCCATACAAACGTAGTCTAGAGATTACTCCACTGTTTGACGATGTTCGTTCAAAATAAAAATGACATCAATTTGTCTCATCATTATCTAGACCTGTATGGAAACAAAAATGTAGAAAAATAATAAATTTGAAAGTTATGTGCGTCGAAAGTTCCATATTTCAACACTTATTTGAATACATCTTTGGGCGGAAATAAATACCATATGAAGAAGGAAAATTGCAAAACGGCCTCCGTACAGGGATAGATTAGTAATTCAACAATAAAAATAATGTTATTTTATAAATGTACATTTAGTAGTTTTTTCATAATATCTAGACTCCCAAAGGTCTGTTTATAAAATTTCGCGCGCTCGTTTTCGTCCTAAATCATCATCCATTTCGATACAAAAGTACAAAAGTGCTAATTCGTACGTGACCGTGCTTACTGCTCATAACAGCATCTAATTCTTTCGCACGTGTTGTCGGATAAGATAGCAGGAATTTTAACCCCTCGCACAAAATAGTTCGTGCCGTCGACTAGTTCAACCTTAATACACTCGCACGCAGTCCACCTCAACTTATCAAGTAGAGGTGGACTGCGTACGACTGTAGTAGTAATAGTAGCTCTTATCAAGACCTACTATTGACCGTTCCTCCAAGATTAAATAGTAGTTCAATGTCTCCAATTTCAGATAATAAACAAAAGATATTTAAGTAAACACGACTTGAATTATACAATTTCTCGTTATTATATTTAGTATTCCGAACGCGGCACGATGAGAGGAACGTCCAATTGTTATACGGTGGCAATTTTCTTACTAGTGTTCTATATTACAGGTATAGACACTAAGTCGGCATCCGACTCAAATACTGACGGAGAAATGGCATCGAGTTTCCCCCACGAAAACGTGACGGATCTCGCTCACGAAAAGTCCGAAGAACACTTTCAAGAATGGAAGAAGTACTGGACCGCTGTGCAGATGCATATTACTGATGGCTTCGTAAATTTGAACACAGGTGAGTCTACTTTTTACCCGACTGCCGAAGGAGGGTAATGTGTTTATCAGTCTATGTATGTAAGTATGTATGTTTGTTCCTATATGGCGTTCTAGAGACCAAACGCGTTGACCGATTTTGATGGTTCTTACGTCAATCGATTCCTTTTAACCCTGCGAGTGTCACTGGCTACATTAAAATTGGAAAATAGAAAAATGGTGGCGTTTCTGCGCCTTATTGTGGGGGTCCAAATTTTTTTTTTCAAACCCTTCCTGTGGGGTATCAAAATGAACGGTTTTGAGAGGTGATTACAAAAAATATATGTATAATACTTATATGTTTAAATGTACCTAATTTTTAAAAAAATAACTTTATAGTTGCAAATAAAAAAAAAAAAACAAAAAACCCGACTGCTTAAAAAGCGAACTAAAAAGAAGTAAACAAGAAGAAAATCATGCTGTGCAGTCGGAGGATACATGCCAATCCCATCGTGTGGGGTATCAAAATAACGAGCTTTAAGAGGTGATTTAAAAATAAATAACACATATATTTTAAATGTACCTAATTAAAAAAAAAATTACATAAAAGTTATAAATAAAAAAAGTTAAATCAAAAAATAAATACATATTCGCGGGCTGGCTGAACAAAACTAGGTGTATCCTCCGCCTGCACAGCATGATTTTCTCCTTGTTTACGTCTTTTTTATTTGCTTTTTAAGCAGTCGCGTTTTTTGATTTAACTTTTTAACCCTTTCCATGCGGCTGGCGTGATATTAGGTCCATTCTGAAACCGTTTACTACACGGTGGACGTAATTATAAACGCAAATCTTCAATGAGAAGGACGAAAACTAATTACTAATTATAATATGTGTATGTGATTTTCATATTATAACATATAGGTAAGTATTTGCCTTGAATTGGCTTCTTAATTATTTAGCGTGTGTGGTTCCAATCTTATAACTGATTCTTAAGGCGGTATCCTGACCAAAAAATCAGCATGAGATATGAGCATTCCTATTGGCCTAGCGGCACAGGTGACGCATGAATTACAATAGTGAATACGCCCAAATTTTAGAATAAAATCTTTATAAAATCGAATTTTAGTCTTTTGAAAAATATTTTACGACAAAAATGTTCGTTTAAATTGTCTATCCATTAGTATTAGTACAAAAAATAATTAATGAACACTTTACGAGGAGATGCATGCTATCATTAATTATTTCTCATTTTTATGGTTTTGTTGGAAGGAGATTAGTGAAACATATACCTCTTTAAAAAAAAGTATTATACGACCATTTTAGAATCAATAATATGTAGAAATTTAATGTATTTTTATTAGTTTATATTTCTTTTTAAATAACGAGTAGATAGCTCCTAAAAACAGCACGAAAAACGGCTAGCGCGGCGTTTTGCTCGGGGTACCGCCTTAAATAAGTTGTCCCAAACTGATTGAGCTGGCATTCTGCATACACTAGTTTGGATAACAGTGCATCGTTAGCATAAAAGCATGCTTAATAAAATAAATTGCAATATTTTTTATCAACTGTAATTAGGTGACGCAGTGTTTTGTCGAGAAATCCTGCATGATTAGACATTGATTTTTATTTTTATTTTGGGCCCTATTAATAAAAATCTTGACGTTATTTAGCAATAAGATTGCTTAGCTTTAGCATTATACTTGCGCCTCGTCCTCTTAGATATAAGTATTAAACACACGTAGTAACACATAAGTGACACCACTCTTCCACGGTAAAAATATATACAGTATTCTATCTTCATACAAACGGTCGGAACGCGAGTAATGCCTACGTGACTCGAGCTCAGCCCACACTCGGCACACTCGCGGACGCGCCGCTGTGACGAACGAACGGTGTGCTGGTTTTGTATGTAAGTGTGCGATTTTTGAATATTTTATTCAAATACGTACAAGTACTTACTTACCTAATATGTCAGAGAGCAATTATGGCATATATTGTGCTGTTTTTGGTTGCTTGAATTCTTCTATAACGCACCCAGAGATAACATTTTTTAAATGACGTGGAATCTCCGAAAGGCAAGATAATAAAAAAATATACCTAACCTAATAATACGTAATTTGTTTCTTTTTTTACCCGACTGCCGCAGGAGGGTAATGTGTTTATCAGTCTATGTATGTATGTAAGTATGTATGTATGTATGTATGTATGTATGTAAGTATGTATGTATGTTTGTTCCTATATGGCGTTCCAGAGACCAAACGCGTTGGCCGATTTTGATGATTCATACGTCAATCGATGCGTCTTAACCCTGCGAGTATCATAGGCTACATTAAAATTGGATAATAGAAAAATGGCGGATTATGCGAATTGTGTTTTTTTAATAGGTGGGTATTTCGCTTTTTCCACCGAGTAAAATACCTGTACCAATAAATATAAATAAGTGGATAGGGTGATAAAATCACACACGAGTCACCTACCTACGCTCGGGCACAGATTCGATTTAAAAAAAAAACTAGTAGGTAGTTTCCCAGGCTAGGCTATCTACTTACTTATGTACTTAGCTACTTACATATATTATTCAATTAGAAAAAAAAACATTATGAAATGATTACTTATGAGATTAATAATTGGTAGGTATCTACCTAGTAAGATTTAAAATATGTTTAATAAAAAAAATATAATATTTACCTCAGATTAGAGAAAAGAATCTGAGATATTTACAATCACAAAACTAGAAAGAAACTCAAGTAGGTAGAGGTGGGCGGCCCTAATGCGTGTTTAGGTGACGACCGCTTGTAGGCACTTATTTAAAGGTCAAGGCCGAGTCACAATACTGTTAGATATCTTTACCGTGACTCTTTACTGTAGTTGAGTGTTTTTTTATTTTGAGGGTATTTTTGAACCCTGACTGATATTATAACTAGCCGTGTACCTCGCACACCTCATTCACATTTTAGTGCTCAACCACTCAAGACGTATAGTATTCTTCAGTTATAAATTGTACCTTTATTTACGTCATCATGTCAGAAAGGAATCAAGAGGACGATTCTAAACACCTACTAGGTAAGTAAAATAAAAACTTAGATCGGAATGTCAGTTGAAAACGAATAATATCATCGTCGTTCTCAGAAGACTCAGAGGATGATTTATCACACCATTCGTGTGAAAGGGAACGACGAACTCGGGTAAATGTTTCTATGGATTTTTGTTTTTAACCCCCGCCGGAAAAAGAGGGGTGTTATAAGTTTCACGTGTGTTGCTGTGTATCTGTGTGTCTGTCTGTGGCATCATAGCGCCTAAATGGATGGACCGATTTTGATTTAGATTTTTGTTTGAAAGGTGATTTTGTCGAGAGTGTTCTTAGCTATGTTTGAATAAAATCGGTTCTGCTGTTCAAAAGTTATGGGTGTTTTACTGTTTGCATCGGGGTGTTTTCGCAAGATAAACGTGCCAGGGATTTTTTAAATTGTCAATAAATAGGTTACGTAACGATGTTCATGTACATCATGAACCTCATCATATTAGACAATTGCCCCCTTTGGGGTTTTTTTATAACAATTATATTGGTCTAGTTTATTCGTAAACAACGTACAAAGTAACGTCATTATAATCTTTATTTCGTATAGTGATTTTTAGGGTTCCGTACCCAAAGGGTAAAAACGGGACCCTATTACTAAGACTCCGCGGTCCGTCTGTCTGTCTGTCTGTCACCAGGCTGTATCTCATGAACCGTGATAGCTAGACAGTTGAAATTTTCACAGATGATGTATTTCTGTTGCCGCTATAACAACAAATACTAAAAACAGAATAAAATAAATATTAAAGTGGGGCTCCCATACAACAAACATGATTATTTCCCCGTTTTTTGCGATAATGGTACGGAACACTACATGCGCGAGGCCGACTCGCACTTGGCCGGTTTTTATCTCGTTACAAGTATATCGCGATATTTTATATGTACCCGCTCGCCAAATAAAATTGTGGGCTATGTTCAAGGTGAACAAAAATACTTTCTTGTGAAACCATGGTGCAAAACGTTTTTACTTTTAATATCATAGCGTGTAACCTGAGCTGTCACTGGGGCTGACTCGACACACACTATGTATGCACAAAAATAACAAAAAACCCTGACTGCTGAAAAAGCCAACTAAAAAGACGTAAACAAGAAGAAAATCATGCTGTGGTGTCGGAGGATACATATGCGCGAGCTGGCTGACCAAAACCAGATGCAAGCAGTCGGGTTTTTTGTTATTTTTATACATTTTTTTTATTTACAACTTTTTAGTTATTATTTTTTTAGAATTAGGTACATTTAAACATATAAGTATTATATATTTTTGTAATCACAAAAATATCATCATCATGATGATGATGAATGATGATGATATTTTTGTAATCACCTCTTAAAACCCTTTATTTTGATACCCCACACGATAGGTTTGGAAGAAAAAAAACAAATTTGAGCCCCCACAATATGTCGCCCAAAATCTGCCATTTTTATATTTTGCAATTTTAATGTAGCCAGTGACACTCGCAGGGTTAAGACGAATCGATTGACGTAAGAATCATCAAAATCGGCCAACGCGTCGGGCTTTAGAACGCCATATAGGAACAAACATACATACATACTTACATACATACATATATAGACTGATAAACACATTACCCTCCTTCGGCAGTCGGGTAAAAAGGGTCTTGTATTTACATGTTTACCCGCTTGGTACACCGCAAAGTCAATTGATGATAACTTTTATAATTGTGTTAAACTAGGTATTGACCTGTTCTATACACAATTATATAGTGCGGTGCCCTCAGAAAAATAATAATCCCACGCGGCTTCGCTCCCGTCATCTGGCTTCCTACCTACCCATCTACCTTACCTACCCTACATACATGATTGTTGCGTAACTTCCGTTTACGCAGCGCACGCAACGGAAGCTCTCAAAAAGGAATATTTTCTCCCGTTTTTGCAACATTTTTCATTTATGCTCCGCTCCTATTAGTCGCAGCGTGATGATATATAGCCTATAACCTTCCTCGATTAATGGACTATCCAACACAAAAATAATTTTTCAATTCCAACCAATAGTTCCTGAGATTAGCGCGTTCAAACAAACAAGATTAATATGGCCTACCAGTCCGCCACCAACATTGAACTGCTAAAGACAAATGACATTGATTAATTTGAATCTTTTCTTTCTATTTCTTGGCTTCATACTCATTTACACAAGAATGTATCTTCCTTATCTGTTCCTTGCCTCGTAAAGCACGTTAAGCTGTTGTTCCCTGCTGTCATTTGAAGATCTTTGACAGTCGTTGCGAGTAGTCAGAACCTTGAGATCTGACAACAGTCTTGCCAAGGGGTGCCGTGTTACCCAGTGACTGGGTTGTGGAGGTCAGATAGGCAGTCGCTCCATGTAAAACACTGGTACTCAGCTAAACCGGTAAGACTGGAAGCCGACCCCAATATTGTAGGGAAAAGGCTAGGCAGATTGTATCTTCCTTAAGACGACGACTAACGCCAACGACCTTGGGGGAACAAAACGCGCCCTCGTTTCTCACCCGCGCGACCCGAATTTTTGTAGTTTTTTGTACTTTTCTTATTACCCGACTGCCGAAGGAGGGTAATGTGTTTATCAGTCTATGTATGTATGTATGTATGTAAGTATGTATGTATGTTTGTTCCTATGTGGCGTTCCAGAGACCAAACGCGTTGGCCGATTTTGATGATTCGTACGTCAATCGATGCGTCTTAACTCTGCGAGTGTCATAGGCTACATTAAAATTGGATAATAGAAAAATGGCGGATTTTGGGTGCCATATTGTGGGGGCCCAAATTTTTTTTTTCTTCCAAACCCATCGTGTGGGGTATCAAAATAAAGAGTTTTAAGAGGTGATTTCAAAAATATATAACACTTATAAATAAAAAAACTTAATTAAAAAAATCAAAAAACCCGACTGCTTCAAAAGCGAACTAAAAAGTCGTAAACAAGGAAAAAATCATGCTGTGCAGGCGGAGGATACACCAGATTTTGGTCAGCCAGCCGGCGAATATGTATCCTCCGACTGCACAGCATGATTTTTTCCTTGTTTACGACTTTTTAGTTCGCTTTTGAAGCAGTCGGGTTTTTTGATTTTTTTTATTCTATGACTTTAAAAAAAAAAGCTTCATATCAAAATGTAGATAATTAAATTGTCTTTGATATGGTGTCGATTTCATTAAAATACGCCCAGCGGTTTTGTTGTGATTGTCGTGTTTTTGTCCGTTTTAGACATAACTTTACAAATTAATTACACTATGTTATACGAATAAAACTCAAAATTTGCTCAGATGAAATTATTAAGAAAATGGTCTAATATAACATATATTTTTTCCAATAAATTACGACGTTTAGACGTGATTCTCATTTTAAAATCAGCTACTCAAGAGAATCGGTGCCTTAAGGCGCCGATTCCCTTAAGTAGCTGATTTTGAGCAAATTTTGAGTTTTATTCGTAAAACATAGTGTAATTAATTTGTAAAGTTATGTCTAAAACGGACAAAAACACGACAATCACAACAAAACCGCTGGGCGTATTTCATTATCAAGAGAATCGGTGCCTTAAGGCGCACGGTGATTTTGAGCAAATTTTGAGTTTTATTCGTATAACATAGTGTAATTAATTTGTAAAGTTATGTCTAAAACGGACAAAAACACGACAATCACAACAAAACCGCAAGGCGTATTTTAATGAAATCGACACCATATCAAAGACAATTTAATTATCTACATTTTGATATGAAGCTTTTTTTTTTAAAGTCATAGAATAATAAGAAAAGTACAAAAAACTACAAAATTTCGGGTCGCGCGGGTGAGAAACGAGGGCGCGTTTTGTTCCCCCAAGGTCGTTGGCGTTAGTCGTCGTCTTAACTGTGATTTAATAACTCCGGAAACGATATTTGTTCACCCGGATGCATTCCAATTATCCCTTTCTACATGCAAATGCTTTACATATACTGTTTAGTAAAATGACCTTTTTATCTTTCTTCAGATAATGGCATTTTTTTAGGGCAAGAATTTATCGGTTGGGCTACTGAGGCCCAACTAAATCGTGTCACCGCTATCGTGATTCCGTTGTGAAAACGTGACAGTTCTATTCGACTTTTAAGGTGGCACTTCACATCGCTATTCGATGTTTGCGTTTTTTTCGTCTTTGTTCGCTATATTCGTGATGAATTCCGAATAACTCGAATACACACCGACTACACATCGTTCATGAACAGTAAATATGCCGAACATTCACGAATATTTTTGCTATAGTTTACGATGGACGTGATAACTGCAGCAACTTTACTTCTTTTTTTATGAGAGGCATGTTGCGGGTCCCTTAAGCGGGGATGCATTTGATAATATTCCAAAAATATAACATGATCATTTGTCCAACCCATTTTGGCGCGAACAAGCTGTAAACAAACTACATAAATACTTATACACGTCCGCCGCTGACGCGCACCGCAGTCACCGCACACTTCTGAGCGAGCGATGTGTGGCCGGTAAACGAACATATTCGCCATATTCGCAATCCTTTGATATGTTGCAAAAAACCGACACCCGGGCGGATACGGGTGTTCGGGTATTTGGCGTATTCGTCTTGTTTGTGAAATTAGGCAAATATAGACGAATAGAGCTACTTCACATCGTCCTATTTGGGCGAATAAGACAAATACGCGAACACGAATAGCGATGTAAAGTGCCACCTTTATAGCTTTCATATATACATATTTTGTCACCATAAAAAAGGTTTTACGTCTGTCACCTCACGACACAGTCACTTGTCTTCAGATGACGGTGGTCATATTTGACGCAGCGGTGGCACACACAATGTTATACATATTTTTTATATCGTTTTCTCTCTTTTTAGGGTTTCCGTACCCAAAGGGTTTTTACCCTTTGGGTGCGGGACCCTATTACTAAGACTCCGCAGTCCGTCTGTCTGTCCGTCTGTCACCAGGCTGTATCTAATGAACCGTGATAGGTAAGCAGTTGAAATTTTCAGATTTATTTATTGATTGACTAGCTGACCCCCGCGGCTTCGCTCCCGTCAACTGGCTAACTACCTAACCTACCTACCCTGCCTACACTACCTACCCTACCTACCCTACCTACCCTACCTACCCTACCTACCCTACCTACCCTACCTACCCTACCTACCCTACCTACCCTACCTACCCTACCTACCCTACCTACCCTACCTACCCTACCTACCCTACCTACCCTACC
>OX459065.1:2112243-2307391 GCA_949775005.1 Orthosia gothica | reverse complement strand
TCACTGTGTCACAACGCCGAGGATGTTATGGATTCACATAATTTTTATAAACAGGTACGCACAAGATACAATGAATTTCTTCTTGGATTTTTCTGCAGTCTCGCAGTTGACATTGACCCCACACTTTGGGAGAATCAGGCACAAAATCGGCCCGTGGAGACGTCGTGTGCAGCGGTAGGTGCAGGCCTTAGAGGATAGAAGGAGGTCGGAATTGGACCAGAAACGTGACGACCTCAAAGCTAGACCACCAACAGCTACTATTTATCACGTAGTCAACGGTGTTCTGACGTGTCCGCTTTGTGCTCGGAGTTTTTCGGCCAAGGGTGGATATGTCACAGGAGAGCAAATAACAGAGCAGCAAATCTGAGCTCTCAACCACCTTTGAGTAGCCAATGATTGCGGTCGCTGTGGCCGAAACCAGCTAGATAGCATAGATAGAATCCAGCTAGATATAGATAGCATAGTTTACCCCCTGCTCGCGGGTACTGTAAGGCTTAGCACGCACTGCGATTTATATTCGCGTGAATTTGTGTTGCCCATTCTGCGACCTACGGAATTGTATGAAGCTGCACGAATTACGGAAATAATACTAATAAATCGCGCGAATAAAATCGCATTGCGTGTTAAGCCTTAAACTGACCCGTCTCTGGCTGGCTTATAATAATAACCTGACCTGAAGGTGATGAGCACGCGCCTACTTAAAAGTTAATAGCACGCGGCCTGTGTATGTTAATCACAAGTTTTATGTTTTTTTTGTGTAGGCGCACCGCGGCGCTGTATAACTCAAACTTAGCACCACATCTTCTCGACATATCGGCGGTCAATCAGGTGAGTGAGACCTCAGTTACCTGGCGAGAGCTCGAGGTTTAACTTTCCATTGTCCTATGAACTCCAAATTTGGTGATAATGTATAATATTACACTAACAAATACCAATACGTTGATTTTTTTTAATTCCCTCATTTTTCCTATTAACTGTGCGAAGTCCGACTCACACTTGGCTGGTTTTTTGTATGCTTAAATAAATTTAACATGACGCCTATATTCCCCGAAGGGTTGATTATACGTCATCCAATCCTTTGCTGCTCATTATGCTCAACCACCAGCGCCTGCCAGAATTTAAACGAAGCCAATAATGGAGCAGTACAGGTTGCTAGGTTGATAAATACTGGTCTAACAAAATTGTATTTGAGTTTATCGATTCTATTTCTATTCGAAAAGAAGAAACACCGCGACTCAAAACTGAGCATGAATTGCACAGTGACATCGTGCGGCGATGTTTAGTACTAGGATAGCTATAGCTTCACAGTTATTCGCGATTCTGACACACAATAGCGAACAGAATGAGTTCTAAAGTGATCGTTGGAAAAGAGATGGCGTTACGTTCTGTGAGGCTCCATCTCTTTTTTTGCGCAAGAAACATGATGGCTTTGAGTCTTCTCTAAACGGTTCAAGAAGGAGCAAGTTCTCTGCTGAGCTTTCTGAGATCTCTCGGAAGAATGGAACTATGGAAGGTTATTGTTTAAACTGGAGGCACACAGGTCCAGAGAGGCAAATCCCCCGCGGGTTGCGTTTTACAGCAACTCATACGAAGATTGTGCGTCCTGAGAAGAATCCAATAAAGAAAAGATCCCATACCGCGTTCTATGACGTTTGAAGTCAAGGTCATTCACACAGTTTTTAGTAGATCGGTTTTTATTTCTATAATGATATTTGCAGTGTTATTAGCGAGTGGTTAAACATGACAGTATTCAGGATAAAATAACGGATCTTAAATGGTCCTGTAAACAATTCCTATGTGGACATACCTACTGAAACGTGGTGAGAAATGGTGATGATTGTATGCAACATTTATGCCATTACACTTAACTGAGTGAAGACTGGTCGACACTACGTTACTCTCTACTCTTTCTTTGCCCAATGAAACAGCATTGCAATTCAACGTGGCAATGGCAATGCTGCCACACTTCTGGACACGTGCTTGGATGACTGCGATGTGAAAGAGTACTTCGACGCCTAGGTTTACCTCGTAAAAGTCGTATAAGTTAGTAAAGTTTAGCTTGGTATAATTATGTAAGCATGTTCATAATTTATCTTAACGTTTGTAAGTATAAATGTTACTGTAAAAGCCCGAACTACGGTAAAACCTAGGATGTACCGTTAAAACCTAAGATCTACACAGCCTTTCTGGTAAAAGTCCGAATTTATCTATAACTAGCTGACCCCGCGGATTCGCTCCCGTCAAAATTATAGCCTATGTTTCTCGGAAATAATGTAGCTTTCCATAGGTGAAAGAATTTTTTAAATCGTTCCAGGAGTTTCGGAGCCTATTCGGTACAAATAAAAAAACAAACAAAAAAAACTTTCCTCTTTATAATATTAGTATGGTATATAATAGATAATCTTAAATTCAGGCTTTCATAAGGAATCACCAATTTACCTCAAAGACTGGTAAATGTTGAAAAAATTAAATGTCTATGACCACAATGATATGAATCATGAGAAAATTATGGACTGTTTGATTAGCTTCACCAAAGTAGGTCATGTAATGTTTTAAAATCATGTTAGTAATGTTAATTATTTTACCGTTCATAATTGATAATTAATAATGCCAAATTAAATTAAAAGAACGATTATTATTAGCTCAACAATATTAATAGGTTAGCAAACCTATTTTAGTAATTATAGCTTGCTATCATTTGGAATTCCTAATTACGAGAAACACAGGGCCAATTGATGATCAATTCTTGCGGAGCATTATTTTTTGTCGTCTTTCGGTTGAACTCATAATGATTTTGATAGTTTATTTTGGGGCTGTGCATGAATTCGGCATCTTTTTGTATTATGTTACAAACAACAAAGGCCTAAGTAGCCATGTAGACGCTACCCGCAGGCCTATTACTTATCTTTTGCTAGAGCAAAACGATAGCGATCAAACGCTTTAAGTCATAAAAGTTGGAAATATCTGCAGTGTAGGTATGGCAGGTCCTACACAATCGTTTGCTAATCGCTCGTTGTTTGTCAAATGCACTTATTTAACAAAAAAACCGCCAAAAACTAAAACTTCTGTATGGAAGAGCAATTATTGCGCAAAATCGCTATCGTTTTGCTCTTGCAAAAGATACGTAATAAGCCTGCCGGTTAGGTTCACAGCAGAACTAATAAGTGACATTAAACGTAAATCTGATCTGCATCGTAAGTGGAAATCAACTAAAAACCAGGCTGATTATCACAATTTCTCCTTGCTAAGAACAAGTGTTATAAAAATAATGTCGGTCGCATTATGATGAATACATCAAGCACATTCAACCCAAACTTAAGCGTGATCCTCGTGTCTTCTGGCAACATATACACAGCTTCAAAGCCAAAGGTGGCTTTGAGTCAAGGGTGAATTATAGTGGAAAAGAATATGTTGGCAGTAATGCTGCACATGCTTTTTCCGAAATTTTTTCAAGTGTTTTTTACCCAACACCCCTCTTTTAGATTATAAAACAGACAGTAACAATCAGAAAAACCATGCTAACTTTGTACATTTAGATGCAATTAAATCGAGTGATGTAGAAACAGATATAGATGAACTCAAACCAAACTCTGCCATAGGACCAGACAACATTTCCGCATACATCATTAAAGGATGTAAAGATCATCTAACATCACCTGTACTTCATATATTTAATCTGGCATTAATTATCTACCGTAAAGTAACCGCAGCGTTGGAAGGTATCGAGATACCAAATATACCTAAATCTAATGCAACTTCTGACGTAGATAATGCCCATAGCAATACTCGCGGCATTTCCAAAACTATTCGAATCAATATTACAAAGGCTTATTAGTTTCCAGATACAACCATTTCTTTACGATTCCCAACATATATTTCGATTTTACCGCTCCGTTAATACGAACCTTCTAACGCTGCTGGATCGCAGCACTTATATAAAGGCATACAGGTTGATGTTCTATATTTTGATTTAAAAGAAGCATTTGATCGGGTAGTTCTTAAATTCTTCGCAGGTTACTTAAGAGATCGTCAAATGTTTAGCACGGTTGCTTTGTGTCTGCACCATATCATACTAGATCTGGAGTAAGTCAGGGTTCCATATTGGGACCCTTGCTATTTATCATTATGGTCAATGAACTTGGAAGGTCCTCAAACATGACAAATGTATACTTTACGCTGATGATCTGAATTTAATATTTGGCTTGGAAAATGTTGAGGACTCAACTACTCTGCAGGATGCCATTAACGCGGTCTATCAGTTCAGCATGGATAATAAGTTAATCTTTAATATTGCTAAATGCAGCGTTATGACCTTCAGTCGCACGCGTAATCATGCATGGAGAGTACTTTTTAGGCGGTGATCTGATATTCTGATAGCCCGCGTTAATTCTGTAAAGGATCTCAGAGTTCTGTTCGACACGAAGCTCACCTTTCATGAGCATATGAGGACACTTACTGCTGAGTCATATCGAAGACTAGGATTTGTCCTGCGAAATATGCGCGAGTTTACCATATACACGGCCGTAGTCTGGAGTAAACTCGAATCAACAGCAGTGATCTGAAACCCATATGAAAAACTCTTCGGATATTACCCCTTCCTAGACCCTACCTAATTTCTACTTGGTGTTTTAAATTTTAATTCTCTCGAAGTAAGGCGTAAGTACTTCTTGCTTATCTCCGCCTGTCATATTATGCGGGGAGAGTCCGATTGCCAGGAGCTCGTGGTGCAGTTGTTGATACTGTTTGTTCCTGTGGTGCCTAAACAACAGCTTAGACCACGAAGTCACCGGCTTTTGGCCGTACCTTAGGCACGTACGGTGGTCCCGAGCTAAAGATATGTGCGTTTTACTCTTTGAATCGGGCTATTTTCTCAAGAAAACGTGTCATAATTACATGTTCGATAGATTGTCGATCGAAGCGTGGCTACTCATCATCATCATATCAGCCGAAAGACGTCCACTGCTGGACATAGGCCTCCCCCAAGCGTCGCCAAATTGACCAGTCCCGTGCGTCTCGCAACCAGCGGATCCCCGCAACCTTCACGAGGTCATCGGTCCACCTGGTGGGAGGCCTTCCAACGCAACGTCTTCCGGTTCGCGGTCGCCACTCCAGAACCTTTCTGCCCCATCGGCCATCCGTTCTGCGAGCAATGTGCCCTGCCCACTGCCCCTTAAGTTTGGCAATTCTTCGCGTGGCTACTACTAGGTAAATATTGTGAAAAAGCATGAAAAAAAAATGTGCCAAAGGCTTTTTTTATTTTCTTGTTTACATAGATTTTGACTGCCTATCTGACCTCTACAACCCAGTAACTGGCACTAGGTATATATTTTCTGGGTTTTGACTACCCGTAACGAATGTATCTGTTTACTATGGTCTTGAATATTTTGTATCTTACTTGATCATAAAGACTTAAAAAAATATTTAAATCAAATAACCGTTTATAGATATATACCCCAGTGGGTCAAGCTTATGATTGCTTTGGAAAAAGTTTTATATATTTTTTTTTAAGAACTAACTTACGTAAATACGATCACGTTTCGGAATTTCGGACTAAATTTAAGTGGCTGCCGATACGGCGTCGTCGAGATACCCATATCCTATCTCTTCTCTGTACTATCTACACAATCCTAATTCTCCTCAATACCTCCGTGAACGCTTTGAGTACTTTGTCCCGAGGGGTAAACCCTGTCGCACTGCCACTTCTCTTCTTCTTCGTACCCTACGTCACACTTCCAGCCGCTATGATGCCTCCTTCTCTGTTACTGCAGTGCGTCTCTGGAACTCTCTACCACATTCACTACGCGATAGCCCTTCTCTGAATATCTTCAAGATCATTTTCTTTCGGAATAACATAATATTAATATATATATATATATAGGTATATATATATTAGGTAGGTATATAGGTATATATATATATTGTACTTATTTATGTATGTATATTTATGATTTATTTTATATTAATCTAAAATTGTACACTGGACTACTTCTCTTCTTCCTTTTGTAAACTCTCTCTATCACTCTAAGGTTTGCTGGTAGAAAACTCTTCTTAAAGTTAAGCTCGCCTTTGTACATCAACATTATAATCACTCATGTTGTACAATATGTAATTTTGTTTTGTGTACAATAAAGAAATAAGAACTTATATATTTTCTATTATTTTATTTAGCGTACTTGAAAATGTAATAATGTATTGCAACCTTTAGTTGTATTTATTAGCTAGTTTTTTTTTTAAATACCAGTTCTGGTGTAGGTCACGAGAAAAATAAACTGCTGCTGCTTTATTTTTCTCGCGTGTGTATCTTATGTGATAGTCAAAAATAAAAAATAAACTGTCTGTTCTGAATAAATATTGTTGCTAAAGAGATGGGGTAAGGTGCGTCAGAAATAAAAGACCATATTCAAATAAAAGCTTAGCTTTATTACTCGTTATATTCACGAAGAAACATCCCTCACTGGTATCAACAAGTCTCCATGCTGACATAGCTAGTAGAGATACGACTTATGTTTCACCGTACTTCCTTCCATCCAATAATTTTGATAAATTTTGATCAACAGACTTTAGAAACCGCCAATGTGTTTGCCAATAACGAACGCAATTTGCACGAGCGTCGGCCACACGGCCGACCACTCAATTTAGATACAATTTTATTTTCTTCACAATAATCCACTTTATGTCTAGTACACCGAACAGTGGTTACATCCTAAAACATTCACGGACAAAGACACACGCTCGTAAATTATAAGCATTATGACAATGTGATATTATATTAATGTATAAGTATTGTTGTAGTATTAAGAACCGTAATAATTAATGCGTAGTTAGGTTAGGTTAGTTACCTGACATAGGTACAACTTGTCTGAGGCCCACAGATTACAATAGTGACCCGCTATCAGCCATTCTAACACAAATACCGAAGAATCGTTTACAATTTTTTCCACATTTTTTTTTCACCTTAAAATTGCTTTTAAATTTATCTTTTTTACATCCAGAACCATATAAACATCTTTGAGTTATTTATATATTTTTTTACCTAAATAACTGGCCGGCCACGCCGCCGCCCCTCAGCCGCGACGCTCAACTTTTTATTTACATATGGTTAATGCTCCTAAACGTTTTATAACCGACGCTATTCTTAAAATTAAATACAAAAAACGCATGACATTCTAAATTTACCTAATGTCCCATTTTGTCACCGCTATAATTTATGAATTTTGACCTTTACACCAACTTTAGAAATATTCAATACAAAAATACTCTTTTTGAATAAAATTTTATACACGACTCATTATATCGCAGGCGCGAGCCGGGGGCGGGTGTGCGGCCGCCTCAAAAGAAAAGCTTTGAGCCTCGTAACCTTAACATCATGAAATTTGTACTAAATATATCAAAACAAGCGGACGCGGGCACTTAACACTTAGCCGAAATGCGAGGATACCGAAATGACGCCTAAACACTAGTCAAAATCTCAATTTTATTAATGGCCCATCACCTTTTGTCCAGCGCACGACACCGGGGGCCGAAATGGGTCGTGACGTGAACAAAACATAATGCGTCACTATCAAAAATAATTTTGTATTTTTTTTAAAATTTTGTTTCTAATTTTATCACTGGCGTCCGCGTCCGCTCGCAATAGTTTACAAATATATTATAAAAATGTCGCCACATTATGGACTGTGGCTCACCAAAGTAATTAAATTAACACATTTCATACGAACACACAATACAGAACTGAACGTGTATCGCTGTTACCAATGAAGACCACAAGGATATTTAAAATATTGTTTGAAACCCACTACAGTATGGTTAACCTCGAATATAAAATAATGAACGCTTAGTCCCGTGTTGTGGGGCTTGTGTTTCGTTCACAAGTACACATACTTAAACAATTGGGCGTTCGAGCTTATCTTACTAAATTTTATGGATAAGCTTCGGCAGTATTTGTTTCAAGACATCCTAATAGTATATCCGTGCTCAATTTTTGTCATTTTTATGAGATAATATATATATATTATTAAGAATGATACTTATTTCCATAACTACCTAAACTTCAGCAATTTCCTTATTGATTTTTCACGTATAGAAAAGTTGATACAGCTATTTGGTACATCTAAATGTCCTAACCTCCAAAAAATGAAACGCTACGTACAATAGAGTCTATTACAATTTCGAAAATTTAGGAACCATAATACCCAAACGTGAAACCGAAAACTTTCTACATATATTGTTTTTTTTTATTTATAATTAATTTTGAAAATAATTACAATATTTATTTCATTTTACATTGATAATCCAAACATTTTCGTAGACGGATTCCAAAATACTAAAAGTGTAAAGCAAAAACATTAGATTAGTACATTTCCGTGAAACATAAATAAACTATGATCTAGATAAAGCATATGGAAACAATCAGAAATGACGCCGAAACGGGCAATTTCAATAAATCTACATACATATTATTATTATAAATAGATACAAACATGAGATTTAAAGTCAACACCGAATTTTGTACTTTTTCTGCGGGATTAGCCCCCATGATCACTGTGGACTAAATATTTCGATGTTTCAAACTTGAGTCTTAATTTTTTTTTCATTAAATTTAGAAAAATTGTCAACCGATAACTTACAAATAATTGAACATCGAAAAAATTTAAAAACAAATCGGCTCGATCGCATGTTATATCCATTGTGGTCTTTTTATATTGCACAGTGAGTCACTCAAGTATAAAATCCGGACAAAAACTGTATTAAATTACAAAAATTGATAAGTACATATTCTGAGTTTTGACCTTGAAACTATATTGTAGTAAAACATTTTAATACGGCTCCAAGTATCTGCAAATTACGGCATGTCGGTTGATAACTGTTGATAGGAAACCAATACATTTCTATTGTAATATGTGTTGTGTAGCCTGCGTAACAGTTCTATTAGATAATTATGAAGAAATCTATGGAGAGATCGGAATAACGAATTCATTACTTACTATACAAGAATTTAATCGGTAAATGTCAGTTTAGAGCTAAAAAAGTCGGCTGCGACCATACAACAACGCTACTTAGCTAGTGATCTTAACGAATCTAGTGCTTAGAAATACTAGTCTTCAATTCCGTTACTCAATTCAGATACTTGTGCACTTCTCAGCTCTAAAACGCCATTGCCTACGTTACGGAGAAACAAACAACTTGTAACAAAACTACAATTGTAAACGTAACATGGAACGTTGCTCGATCTCGAATAAGCCCAGCGACGACTGAGTACTGACGTACTGGCGCGAATCGTGGAAACTGAAACCGGGCTATTGTCTGAGGGAGTGGTGGGTTGTGGGGACGCGCCGACCAGCCTGGCCGGTGGTCGGTCACGTCGGGGAACAATTTAGAAATAAAAACCGGTATTCCAAAAAGGGGGAGGCTGCGTGTTAATCTGTGTCGATGTCTCAAAAACTTTAGTATCTCTAACTCTCCTAACCTGAGCTACTAAGCACACCAGTCGACGCCTGGTCCATCCTAAACTGAGGTACTCTTATATTATCGTAATAGTTCAAAATGGTTACAAATGAAACGATAACAAACGTGTAATATCAAATGAAGTATGCTTACTTGCTTAGCTAGGGCCGGCCGCCCTCTCGCGCGGTTACGTACATACAAATTAGGATGGTTTAAACATTTTGTACATTCTGCAAAACAATAGATATTTCCCGTTTGTCTATTGTCTTTTAATTAAATACCATTAACGCTAAGATAGTTACTCGATATTATCTCATCTGTATTAAAACTATCGTTATATGTACAAATGGCTATACATTTCTGTACAACTATCTATCTTATCGTGTTATAATCTATTTGAGAAGCGAAATAATTATTATATCTGTTTGTTCTGTAAACTGAGGATGTGAACTGAAGGTGTTCCCGCTTGGCGGGCTGGCGGCCGGCAACTACATGATATAACAAATACATCGAGATTGCTGATGCGGCTCCAGCTTGCTCCCTGACCTACCGTGCTTCAATTATCCGTCTTTACTTCTCGAGTAAGGTCTATTCCCATGCCATTAGTCAGGAAACAAGAGTCCAGCATACCGCGCTACATATATCTACGAATCAAACTAATTATTCTTCTATAGTATAATAGTAAGTGTGTGTATGTATACTGATCGTTCGATACGGGCGAACTGTGTGTGCGCGGGCGGCGGGTCGCGGGCGCTCTGCGGCGGCCCTGGTTGGGCGGTTAGGTCTATTGAGGGCCCTTTTTGTATTTAATTTCTTATATTTTTTTCGTAAAAAATCAATATTTTTTTTGAAGGCACTTCTGTTCGGACGAGGTGGCCCAGTGCGAAAGGGTTTATCTGTTGGATGCCAAATAGTATAGCTGTAATTTTGAGAATTTGGATGATTTCTTTTTGGGATTTAGATCTATTGTATTGTGTTGCCTTCAACTATTGCTTCTGTTTGGATGTGGGTCAAATGTCTATGTGCTTGATAGCCGCCGCGAAGCGCTCGCCTGCCGAGTACGGGCATCACTTTGGTGTAAATCAACTTAGTCGTAGAGAAAAATAACTGTTATTGTTAAAGTAAAATGAAGAATGTTACAGTAGTTTGCCTTATCATTATCGGGTATATGGTATGTATTGTTTATGAGTATGGATAATATTAGATAAAATAATGCCTTGATTAAGGAGGAAGGAGTGAAGCCCGCACTCGCGTGGTGTGAGTGATGCCCGCGCATCGTTTCAAAGTAGTATTATCTAACAAATAAACTTAACCCTAATCCGGAGTGGTACTCCGGACGAACTGAACATTGCGATCCGAACATTGCCGAAATATTGTAAATACAAATCAGGATGTTTACATTAATCTTTACTTAAGATGTGTAATCTTTTCGAATTTTGTATCTTCATTATAGTTATTTTATCGATAAATCCTCTGCATGAACATAAAACCGGCTATCAGTATAAAAATAATCTTTAAATTCTTTGTTTGTGGATCGAAAAATAACCCTGCTCTATTGTACTAATGACTATGGTTAACTTTAATTAATTACTCCTAAAATAAGTATGACGAGGTAAAGGTTGACAATTTCCGGCCGCGCGTGGCGAGCCTCAAAGTAAATACTACCAGGGATAAACCAACTTAGCATGCTCCAAAGGACAAGGAAACAAAGGAAAAACAAAAATAAAAACAACAAAAACTTTAAAACGTAAGCAATTAATATATTAATCGTTTTTTTCCTTAAAGAATAAATCAATAAATGATTTTAAGATATACACAACTATAAAAACCATTTAAGATAATACTTAATAATAATATAATAATAATTATATATAGCGAAATATATTATGTGCAGAAATAAAATTCTAGGTGACTTAAATTTTCTCTTACTCGTATAACCTAATGAATTTCCTAGTAGAGCGCAGTGCGTGGCGCGGCTCATCGTAGCCGCGTCACTCGACGTCCAACGTACAAATCCAAAATTTCTTTTAATAATTTAATTTAACTTTTTTATCAATAATTTTGAATCTGAAGGCCTAAATGCGAGTGTCGTAAAATTTTGGTGTGCGAAACAATCGTCCAATGATTTGTTTTTTTTTTTAAATATAATTTAGTTTTTTGCCGAAACAATGTGCGTCGCGTCGATTTGGCGCTTACTCCAACTGCTCGAGAAAGTTCGGCGATTTGAAGTACTCGGGCACTGGGTCGTCCAGTCGAGAGATCACCTTGTAGATGGACTTCTTCCAGCTCTGTTCCGCGTCCTTACCGCCCTGGATGGCGCGGAAGAACTCTCGTAATGTCTGTTCAACCACATATCTGAAGTTTGGTGGCACCTGGAATCGAAAAAAAATGCATACTTAGAAATCACTTCGAGTTGCTCAAGAATCATTATTCGGGAGGGACTACTTTAATATACACTTATTATCAAAGAGTTGTGAGTTAACCCCTATTTATTTTGCAATCAATAACAAGGGAACTTTCGGGGTGACAAAACGTGACGAAAAATATGTATAAATTTTTATCACCTGCTGCATGCTCACCTCAATGTGGTTGTTTCGGTTGTAGTGTAGGTTGAGCACCCTGTACAGCTCGGAGTCACCGGCTACATGCAGGTCCTCCGCTGTCTTCAGACCTTCACTGATGGCCTGTCGCGCATACTTCTCCATTTGGATGTAGTAGAATTCTCTGAAAAGAAGAAAGGAAATACGTTAGATCAAGGTAATAACGCATAAATCAGTCCTCAAATAAAATGTTGATGAAGCTTGTCTAACGAGTTATATATATAACAAACTTTATACGTATCTACACCGTGACACTTCACGGTACAATGAAAATAAAAAGCCCTCGAATACCGTCGAGAGCGGGAAAGGATTTGATTAGCCATTTTCGCTCTCTCGGCGTCGCATCGCTCCGCTATCTTCGCTACGGTTCGCTTACGAGAGCGAGTTGAGCGAATCGAGAGTCTCGCGAGGCTAATTACTTACGAGTTCGCATTCAGACAAGCTAATTCGGTTTTTCACGTTCCTGCAAGTGACGAGCTAGTTGCCGGGGGTAATTTTATGAGCTTTTTTAGGGTTACGTTTGGCAAAAAGTTTGGTTTGATTACGGAAATGGCCTAACAAAATTTTTGATATCAATCAAATCTTGCAGATGTTACTTCGTCATTGTAATTCATTTACATGAAGCAAGGACTTCAGAATGGTATGTAGTTTTGGCAATCAAATAAATAGTAAAGTACATATTACTTTTACATTTTGGATATATTAATATATTTTTCAGTTTTTTTGCCCTTCTAAATAACTACGCGTCAAGCAAAATAAGCGAATAACGCGACACTCATGTGTCAATGAGCACGGATCATCTCTAAACCTCTTGTCACTCCTCTCGCTCGCACTCCGGGGGCTTCTATTATTTTTTAATTGGCACTCCACGCGATATCGCAGCCTTACTAATTGAATAAGTAAATGAAGTGTCTAAATAATTAGATGTCTTTTTGGCTGGCGTTGGAGGCGGTGTAACCACTGTGCAATTTTAAGTAGGCTCAATGAAATACTTTTGCTTGTAATTAGCCGTTGATATTTCTTTGATTAAGTTTTTCGTGTTGCGTAATTTGGTTTGGGGAATCGTAGTATATTGTGTATGGGTAATTAATTTATATAGGTAGTGCTAATTTTGTTCGTCTACGTGCGGTAAAACACGAGTTATGGGATAAACCACTCATGTTATCGACCTTACAATTCACCTTGTACGAAGTAATATTATCCTTATAATTCCATTAATTCATTTGAGGTTTATTTCTAAGGAAAGCTTGATTATGACTAACAAGTTTCAGTTGCTAACAGACTTATTACTCATATCTGTAACTCATTAGTTACTCATATTCGATATTAAAAATATTGATAAGTTTGGATGGGAGACACATTTCGATATCTTCGTTGGCGGCCATTAGGGACATGTGGTGTCATCACATGTTTTATAAGTGGGTGATATATTAATGATAGTAATTAATATCTTTTAATAGATGAACATTGAACAGGCGTTATTTGGACTTTGAATCTTGTTAAGAGAAAGTGTTGGTGAATCAAATTAATTATTTATTTTGTTTATGTGTTGTCCCACGTTAGTAGTTAGTTAGGAAAATTCAGTACGACTTTAATCGAAGTAATGTAGGAAATAAAATACTGAGTAAAATATATTTCGTCCTGTTGCCACATAAACGTTTGAAGGAGCATAAGTAGCCCAAACACATTTCTAGAATATAAAGTACTATTCAAACCAGAAATTCTTAATAATAATATATTGAAACTAGACTTTTTAGCTATTTCAAAAACTGTAAAAATTGGAAACTTCTCAATTCCTACTCTAATGGTTGTAGGTCAACTTTTATCGACGAATCGATGGCAATCGACGTAAATGTGACGTATTAGTAAGCGGTGAACGTACTAAACGCTTAGGTTATGTTAATTGCATGCGGGCAAGCGATTGCAAAAAGAAAAAGTTTTGCCTTTACGTAAACAAGATAGTTAACTAATAAACCTAGTTTTTTAAGAATAACAGTATTTTAAAAGAAAAATAAAATAACTTTTTCCTGGTGTTTATCGCAGTTAGCCCACTGTGCATTGATTTTTACTAGATTTTCAAAAGAAACTATCTAATTGCTGTGAGGCTAACGATTTTTGTTTTTATATTTTCTTTTCTTTTTTGCAAATAATTCTGTCAGTAATTTAAAATTCTATACGTGATAGGCAAATCTGAAATTATTTGAATAAATCTTTAATATTGTTTCTTATTACTTTCTCAGCTCAATACAAAAGGAATTGCAAGCAGAAGCTGGTAACAAAACTAGTATTTTAAATAAAACCGTTAACTGTGGGAATCAGCTGTTGCATTGTTCACACAAACTACCCTTGTAAGAATATTTTGGCGAAGAAAGTTACAAATAAATATCAAGCCTACATCTTGCAAGCTAAAGCATAATATCCCTTGAACAGTCAGCAATTACAGTAGTCTAACTTTAAATAATGATTGTAATAGAATTTGAACTTTATCACGGAAGTTATAAAGTTTATATTAGTTCAGTGGTGTTTAGTATTGTTGTTTTCTTAAGGATTCGCATCTTGCCTACCTGGACCCCAACGTCTTGGTTTATTGTTTGATAGATTTTTTGCAGAAGTTCTTTTTCATCTATTGAAACGGAATCGAAAGTTGGAAGAACGTCTTCGAAATAAATATTTTGTTGCCAATTGAAGAATGCTCTTTCGATTTTATTTAACGCTAAGACAGAATTGTATTCAAAAAGAAACAAAAGAATTGACTACTACCGGATGTCATTAGGGAAAATCTTTAGAAAATATTGAAAAAGACTAAGATGAAGAGGAGCTGGACCATGATGTGTTTATAATAATAATATTATTTATTTATTACTGACAAAAAAAAAAAAACAAAAATACTTATTATCTTATAATAATCTATGTTACTTACTTACATACTAGGAAAAACAAAAATGCTAGTTATTTTTTATCTAGCCACAAAAAAGTTAAAATGTCCATCAAAAAGTATTGCTAAGAATCGCGAAGTTATGTGGATGTTGTACATTAATAATATTCCATTTATATTCACGTTATTCAAATATATCCATTTTTTTTTAATATTAGCTTATTTTTACTACTGCTCAGCAATTCTACAGTTTTATCACTGCAAAAGCCATATGATTTCAAATTTATTTCTCTACAAAATCACGACATTGAACTCAGCATTTTATTTTGCTTTACCCACCATTAAAACCACCATTAGGGTGGTTAAACATTGTCAGTGATATTGCCGGGACTCCTTGAGTAAGGAACGGTGGGACCCCTCAAGAAAACGACTTGATTCCCGTGTGAAACACGACGGGGCCACAGATTATGGAAACAATCAGAGAAGTGACAGTTACCTTTTGGACTTACGTCACAAAATTTCTAAGTTACCTGTCAGTTTTGTGGACTTATCACAAAATTTCTAGGTTACCTGTCATTTTTAAACCTAGTTATTATTAGGTTGGTATTTTAAGTATTATTTTTATAGTCCAAGATTATTTTTCCTTGTACACAAATGAGCTAGGAAGTTATTCATTTCTTCATCGTGTCAACACGGTATTTTCCTTAATTTAACTGGGCAAAACTTAAATATAGGTAAACCCAAAAGTAACCGCTACATACCTCCTTCAAAAGACGTAAATACGTGAAGTTATGTGGAAACATGACTTAATAGGTAACTATTTTTAGTTTTGAAGTTATTATTAATATCAAGGTTTCACACGGTGACTTACAAACGAGTTCTTTTTTAAGAAGTTGTCCTTTCTTCAACTTTTATGTTCTGAGTCCAAGAAGCTAAGACGTTGCTCAGGGGGTCACATATTGTTTTTTTTTCTGGTTTCTTTTCATCCCTTCGTATTGTTGGCTTGAACGAACGTATGGATGTTTTGTGTCGACTTTTAACTTCAATATAAAGTTTTAAAAGTATTTGCGATCGTGAATATGTCCGTTGGGTTAAGTAGTATTATTTATTTGAGTCAGGCTAAAGTACCTACTTAATATTTTCCAAAAATTGTAGAACAGTTGTCTTTTGAAGAAAACTTAAAAAAAGAAACAGCAAAGAGACACAAAGGAATCTAAGAACGTGACACAAAGGAATTGAAATTCGTCAAATCGATTTTTTTTTCAGATCAAAATCCACTGTGTCATTGAAGAAAATTTATCGAAGTGTAGTTGATTAGCAACAGAAGTATGTAGGGCAGAGAGTCGTTCGCCGATCTTTATTTCCATAGCTTACGGTGCTTGTAGATCAGATGCGGGCGCACCGCCGCCGCCGCACGCGCATACCGCTAGCCGATAACACGGGGTAAGAACCTCTGTACTTCAGGGTTTTATTAAAAACATAGGTAAGGTTTTTCTTTGGAGAAAAGATATATCTTCTTCTCTTTTTAGGTTGGGGCTCAAGCAGGTTAGATGATGAAGTTTTGTCTATGACAAATTTACGGATGGTTACGAGAGATTGCCGGAGAAGGCAATACTTCGGGCAGAGTAGAATGTTTTGGGGGTTTTTTTTTTCTTTTTGTTCGCCCTTCTCGGGCAGGCTAAGGTCTTGGACCATACCGCCTCGTCTTCAGTGCAATTTTAACATTCTTTAGTATGCATTAGAATACGGGTGTAACAGATTCTAATGGTTTTTGGAGTATTTGGCAGCAAATTGTATCGAGTCAGCCTTCCCAGTAAGCTTTGCGGAGGTAGTCAATACTACAATAAAATTCTCCGCTCCACTATCCTGAGATCGCTTCTGTCAATGATTTCACATATTGTCCAGTTGCGTAGACAGTTGAGACACAAAACTACACCAATTTTATATCACAATATCCACTAGGAATCAATTTGCAAATAATATTAACAGCCGCTGAACTTCACTCGAAAAAATCCCGCCAAAAACTCTGTTTTGGGGGATACCTTTGAAGTGTGACATTATTTATAGATTAACAAAAAACTGTAATGACAGTAATTGTGATTACAGAAATAAACTGATATACCTACCGAACTATTTGCTACAGAAAATGTTAGAAGAGTTACAAGTCGTAAGATTTTGTTACTCTAGGTACAAATGTGTGAAATATTTCTCTGAAACCTAAGTTATTTAAAAGCTAAAACCCAAGAAGAATACAAAATGACGCATATTAACATAAGTATATTTTCAGTTTACAACATTAAAGATCTGGCACAAGCTTCCTTTTGTCCCATTTACTTGCAAGAACTTGTGATAATAATTTATTACTTATATACTTATATGCGCAGTTTATTATTTCATTCGCTGTGTTTTTCCTTATGTGATATAATAAGATTATTGAGTATTTTAATTAGGAATGGAGCTCCTTTTGTATTTACTTGCATACCTAGGTGTTGGGGAAATACTGGAGCGGCCATTGTTTTATATATATATTTCTAGACAATGGTTTCGTAATATAATGGAAGAATGTTATTAAAAACAAATTATGTTAGCCTTCTGCTTTAATGAAACGGAAGTTTTCGGCTGTTTTTATTAGGAATTTTGTTGAAGTGTTGTGTTTGTTCAGTATGTGTACTACCTACAGCACTGTTACCTAACCCCGCTTCCAATAAACCAGCGGAGTATAAATTCAATCAATTAAAAGTCGAGCCTTCAACAAATAACATTCACATCATTGGATTCCCACAGGTAGGCATAGTTATATATCCCTTCAAAACACCGCAGACTGGTGTAAAACAAACTTTAACTGCCAAAAAGCTCATAAAAATTCGCCGTACGCATGAAATTTGCGAAAAAAAAATGTTCCCAGACGTTTTTCAAGCCGGACTTCGGCGCCAAACACACTCATTTCGATCGTTCCCAAATACAATAGTTATTAAACGTGCTACTCGTACCTAAAGGCCAGGTATTACTGAACATACATAGATCACTTACGTATACGTGGGCGTGTCTGTGTGTGTGTGAGTGGACCGCGTCCAGGTTTCGAGGAGCACGGGAGAATGAGCCGACAGACTGCATTTTACAGAGCAGTGCGATTAAACAGAGACGGCATATTTTTTTCTTTTTTGTTACGAAAATTGTGTTCAAAACGACGTGTTTTTGCTTTTATTTTCCGTATCGATTATTGTGGTCTTGTGTCGTCTGTATTTTATAGGTAAGGAACTTCAAACTCGAGGTAAAACTGCTAATTTTGGTGGTGAACAGAGTTCATTCAGATTCATATATTCACATTTAGGTAAAAAAAGGAGTAAGTTAACCTAAAAACTTTTTCTTTGCAACTGTCTATAAGATATCCAACTTAAAACCAATTACAACAACTCCTTCATCATAAGTGTCATCTTAAATGACTCTACATCGTGAATAAAAACGAGACATATCTGCATTTTGCGTGCTCTATGCAAAAAAGTTGGCCGGCGGAGCGCACACATGCTCATGACGCACACACAGACAAGCAAAAGCGAGTAAACTAATACCAGGCCGGATTAATGCTTCAGTTAGTGAAAAAACTTTTTTTCAGACTGCGCCGTCCGACGCAGGGCCGTAATCAGACGCTGGAAAATGAGCAAATTATGATATAATGAGAACCATGTCGCGTGCCACCGTTTGAAAATGGAATGTTCTTTGTTTTGATGGCGGTTGTGATGTTGGTAGGGTTGTCTTTGACGTTATGTAGTGTAAAAAGACTAGTATTTGAGTTTGACAGCTCTGTTGTATTAGATTTAAGTTGTTTGACTTTTCTAATACCTAGCTGGTCAAGAAAACTTGTTACCTATTTGATTTGGTGTGCTATAACTTATGTTATGAGGAAGATGTAATGAATGTAGGTAGATACTCATGAGGCTTTCGCCAATTTTGTTTCATTTGGTGTTTGTTTTCCTTAAATTTTATTTTTATTTCCTACTTCTATCATTTTCGTGAAATAGGTATGTACAGTATATACTGAAGTTACTTAACTAAAATGACAGTCACCTTTATTGAAATTTTTACCACTTTTACTTCCGTGAAAATATTTTCAAAAGTCACGCTTCATGCGGGTTGCAAATATCTACGGTAGCTGCTTGCTTTCTCGCAAAATTAACGTTATCACGCAAAAACTTAGGGGAAAACTGTTGTCGACAAATAAGTATGAAGTTATAAATACCATCGATTAGCTGCAGAGTAGGGAAAAATCATCAGTTAACTTTATTTTGATCAGAGTTTTCATTATAAATGCTTTAATTAGCGTTAAACTGACCGCTAAACGGTTATTATTATCTTGTTATTGTCGCGATTACCTAATATATCTCAAATGAGTAACAAGGATATTTTGAACTTTTGCTGTATTTTACCTAATACCAAAAATAGAGTCCTTTTGTTTATTTTAAATTAAGGAAACATGTTAGAGCCAGTATTCAGTAAATTGATAAATGAAAAAAACAAGCTAAGCAAGTTACTTGAGAAATCCTTGAAAAGACTCTCATTGATTTCAATGACTTATGTAAAAATGACACATTTTTTTTAAAACTGTTTTCTGAACTTAAACATAATAAGCTGAATGTGAGTGTACCTTAAACTCTGCCTAACTCTTCAGACAATCCAGGCGTGGCGTTATAATATGTACTACGACTCGAACTTAACTACGAATCTTTACAAAATACTTTTTCAATCAGCCTCCTTACATAACACCCGTCCTATGTCCGGCCCTGTCAATCGTCTCCCTCCTCGCTGACCCGTCTGTCTTGTACCCCAGGCTTCAAAAGTTCAGCTCATTTGAGTGCCTGCCGAGATTTTATTACTCCAACTACTACTCGCTTCGGTATTAATATTTTTTTTTCGAAAAAAAAAGGGCTAAACGTACGCGTAGCCTTTTAAGGGCCACATAAAGCTGACCATTCACAGTTACTTAATCGTTGAATTAGTTCGTTAATTACTGCCCGAGACAGTTTCAAAACAGTTTTTTCAAGTGTCACTTTATTATGATATTTCTGTTTGTGAATGTCCTGTTTTATGTTCTGACGGAAGTATGTAGTTGTGGTTGTGATATGGACGTGGTTTTTTGCACTCGTCGATGCAGTTTTTGATTTTAATGAGCTTTACGATTTTGGTTTAACCTCTGGCGTAGGTAACAGAACTTGATTGCCGGAACAAAAAGGTAACGTTATTTGGGTTTTACTTAAAAACGCACGCCTTTTTCGGTTTAACTTTACACGTAATTAGCGGTAGGTTTTACAACCACAAGCCAAACGTTACAGAAAAGTGGAATAAACCTTTTTGCATCATCTAAAAATAGTTTCATAAATGTCACAATCACTAAAACCGATGGAACCATCGATCTCAATCAGGTTTCCGCCCGTTTTACGGAACTCTGAACAAAAAAGGCATTTTCATAAGTACATTAATACAGGATGATGCGTATCATCCTTTATTAATATACAGGGTGTGTCTAACGATAATTATTTTAATGCGACTAGATATAAAGCTTGCTTGATCTACTTAAGTTCATTTCCCGAGGGATGTGATCATTGCCACTCGTCAAGATTTTACTATTACGTACTAGGTAGTTATTTAAAATCTGTCAATTGATAATCTTAGTTTTTTTTAGATAGCAGATATATACATAATTTTTTGTTAGTGAAGATTTCTGCCACTCAAGAAATGAAGAATGCTTGTTTTAAGCTTTATCTTAGCTTACAAATAGTTGAAAAATTAAGTTCGCTATATTAATTTCATCAAATATATTTTGAAAAAGTCAGTCAAATATAAAAATGAAGTCTCTAGGTAATCTACCAATTACCTTAAAAATAAAAAATAAACATTGTACAAAACAAATGATACTACCTTACATCTAGAATTAAAATAATAGGCAGGTAAGCAAGCACGACATACGACACCACGACAATAATAAAAAATATGTTATTCTCATAAACGTGAGGGTAGTTGTACATATTAATTAATTATGTCTTAGGGCGGGTCTGCGACTTGTAGCACTTTCCTAATTTCCCATGTGGATCAAGCCTACCACACCTTTTTGCCTTCACCGTGCATGATTCCTTACGAGCGATAAGCTTTTTGTTAGTAAAACTTACATTAAGAAATGGAAATATGAATTTCGTGACACAATGGAAAATTGCAAGAACTGAAACTTGTACAGGGTGTTTTTAAATAATGAATTTTAAAATTTAGGTACAGATATGCTTTGACAGGTATAATATTTTTAATTAAAAAATACAATTTTTTTTCGTAACAAGTCTAAGATTTTTTACTTCAATAATTTTATTCAGTCTAATAATACCTGTGACGGTTAAAGTAGGTATTTTGTATTTATTTATATTATCCTTGAGACACAGTGCACGATAACGCTCAAGGATTTATTATGGTTCTTAATTAATTATTAACTTGATATTCTTGTTTACATAGGTGAAGTCAGTGACTTTTATTGTATGTAATAACAATTGTGTTATTTATTTACTTAGATTTGTCTGATGATTTACAAAACAAAATGATTAGTGGCTAATATTAAGTTGTATTATTAAACTCTGAAATTTGGATGTTGTATTATATCGTGAAATATAGGTACTAAATGAGGCAAATTTAAACGATTTTCTTGTCGTATTTAGCGAGGGCATTTCCTGGTGGCCCAACATTTAATTAACTAGTTATAAATGCCAAATAAATGAAGCAACAATCGTTAATTATAACTGAAGCTTCACAATCAGTTTGTGTAAATCTACATGATAGTTATTGTTAAAATGGAAATAGGTTTCCTGATTATTTATAATCACCAAATATCAAAACAGGAATACTTGAAGTGAATGAAAAGTGAAACTTTCGGGAATTCCTGATTCCTGACGGGTTACCTAGTTATATTACAAGTATTATTATTTCGTAGGAAACGCGGTAAGATTTGCCTGTTGCACGGAAAACGAAATTCGAGGTTTTATTTTATATTAAAATTGCCAATTAGGCAGGTCAATCATAATGTAAGTAATTATAATGGTACTTTAAGATATTCATTATAGTGCCTGCAATTTTATAGACTGCAATATAATCCAAAATATAAAGACCCCTCGATACTAAACAAAACAATCGAATATCGTCTGGCAAACAAAGTTTTAAAGGTCTTCAGTAACTGGTTGATAGATAGAGTTCCACGTAAATGTGAACAGTGGAAAGTATCGATATTATGTACTTATCGATAATATTGTTTACTCATTGTTAATTGCAGGATAATCATCAAATTATTAAATTAAATGTATATTTTATTCTGATTTAAGATATTATTGTTTAATAATAGAACACCATATAGATATGAACTGTCAAATACTCGCCCGCCATCTTTGAAATTCAAATTAAAATCGTCATTTTTTATTCTTAGCGGTAAAATATGATGCAAAATTTGCATTCGATTTACAAAACATTCGTTTAAACAATCGCTCCTCACAGCCATAGCCAAGTGCCGTGCCAGATAAGAACAGTGGTCAACTTCCGTTACCACCGATAGTGGCTATTACAGTAAGGATAGAATAAGGACAAAACAATATTACAGATATTTCAATTCTAAGAAATATTCGTTTCGAAGTAACAAGTTTATTTTACTTAATTAATTTTTATTGTAGTTGAAATTGTTAGTTTTTATGATAACGTAATTATTGGAATACAAGTCGAACGATTGTTAACTTTTGTCTTGATACAATGCTTAAATATTTTCATGAAACAATTTTATACAAGTTTAACACACTTTAAAACCATAAACAATATTTTAAAGCCCGTGTCATAATACGTCATCGTAAAAAAAAGTCGCGTGACGTTCCCGCCCAAAATGAACTGTCACTGTCAGGCTAAGGTGTTGTAAGGTAGAGGCTAATGAAAAGAACGCACCCGCTCCTTCGAGACCGATACAAGGCGTGCCCGACCTCGCATGACAAAACACGAGCTCAAAATATGCTTGGATAATGTGAAAAATTCATGTGAACATTCCTGACTTTATTTATTACTTGACTAAACCAAATTATTTCCTTAAGTTTTGCTGGACTACGTGACTAATTTATTGTATTTCAGTGTCGTTTATTAATACCTACTGTACCGAGTAATTATGCTTTTTACAAATGTATTTATTTTTAGTTACCTATCTCTATTTTATTCATCAGCTAATCATGATATTTAAAGCGAGGAAATGGTAAATTTCTAATAACGTACCCTTTGTCCATGTTACGACGCATAGGCTCGGCGAAGGGTGGAGTAATTAAAAAACTTAATGCCGCATCGAAGACAAGATAAGGATGGCCGACGGAAGAAACCGCCACTTTTCTAATTACTCACTCATTAGCTGATGGATGGAACATCGCGTGTGTTACATCGGCCGTTTGCTTGTGTTTGCGGTTACCGTGCGGCGTGCCTTGTGAGCCAATTGCAAGGCCGATTTTTCTATAGACGCAACGTAAATTACCCTGATTGATCCTATTGAGATGCAGGAAAGAAAAACGAACAAGCTTTTAACTTTTTTAGAATTTCAAATTTAGAAAACGAAACAAGAAGCATTCGATTCGATATTCAAAAATTAGATAAAATAGGACACGCAACGTAATTCGGATGTAACATAAACCCCCTTCTACACGATTCGCTCCTTGATCGCTGCGATAAGTAAGACCGCGCCTTCGCGTGTTTTAATTATATTATTAACGACGATGGCCGGCGAAAGGCTAATATTTTATAATGGCTAGCGTATCGCAATGATATGTAAATATAACGCCGCGCCCTATTCACCTATTACGTACATCGTTGCGTGCGTGTGAACTTTAATTCGGAAGTAAAGACACGTTAGCGAGAATTTAGTACTAAGGCGTGACGTTCTTTTTGGCCCACGTATGGGGCTTTAGACGAATTCTTATGCTAAATAAACTCGCCCGCTAATGGGATTGGCGTTGAGTGGCCGGCGCTCCTAGCGACATTTTCCGCAGAAGAGAAAACTTCTGACGTGTAATTAGCAGGTTTTTTGAAGGAAAACTACTCATAAGCTTCCTCGAAAGGGTCGTATTAATTACTGAGGTGCTCGTATGAGCGTGGCGCGATATAAATGGCCGGCCACTTGGCGCCCTAGCTCGCCGGGCCTTATTAAAAATGTTAACACGTAAATTAGACTCCACACGGGTGCAGTGTATTAGCCAACCAATTAAATTTTACAGTTTCTGTATACAATGCGGTGCGAAGAGACTGCAAGGTGGGGGATGCATTAGTGACACTAACTAGTCTCGTCTATACCTGCCCTTATGTGCCTTCACCCGCCTAGTTATGCATTCGACTTTAGTTTATTTCTTTTTCCTTCACACTTTGATAACTTTTCAAGTATGTCAAAGCGTGTTTACGTTAAATAGCAAACCGATAAAACTGTACACTTAAGTTTTTTTAATTACAACATTAAATATTGAACTAAATATGTACAGCCTCCGCCTGTTAACACGGTAAGTTAAAAAGGCATGTGGAAATTGCGACGTAAGGTTGGCAACATTTCCGTAACCGACTGTAAGAGTCCTTACAAATGAGAGATTTAAATCTCAGTTTAAAATATTCGCAGCCGATAATCGTTTTCAAAATGTTTCGGTCGATGGTTCTGTTTATTTTTCTGTTCTGAATTTAAAACTTTAGTTCTTTATTTGATACTTGAAATATTTTTCGTAGTATTTACTTTATAATTTGTCGATAGCTTTTTAAAATTACTTTACAAAAGAGACTGTAATTTTGTATTGATAATTATATCTAGGGTGAGCACACACTTGTAAGTACATTTCGCAGCCGCGACCGTAAACGCCCGTGTGTAGACGCTTAAAAGGTTTTTACCTCGGTTGGTCTAAGTGCACACCCTCATGCGACTAGTTGGATGTGTAAAAAGATTAATTGGAGTGTTGCCCGTGTTTCTAACAATTTACGACGCCTTCTCGGGGCGGGCCGGCCGCAGACCACTTCTGCGCAACTTAATTAAGCGAAATAACTTAAACGAGTCACCGTTGCTAATTAGTGCTATCGTCGCGCCGGCTAATTCTACGAGTGACTCTTGTTTGCAAGCCCGCGCATTTCTTTGAGTTCGCGCGCCAAAAGAATTTGTCTTTGCATCGACTTTGAGTAAAGGATGTTTGTTTTGCCCCCCGGGAGAGTTTCTGTGAAGACTTTTGTGTTTGTTTGAACTTTTGCGGCGTTGATTTTAAATGAGCTGAAGACGTAATCATTGCCAGTGGACTCGTTTAGAAAAGGTGCATTGTAATATTTGTAATTGTTTTGAAAATTATTTTTCTGCTTTTCATTTGCTGTTGGACTTGGAAAAATAATTATTTTAAAATGAACAACTCCCCTATTATGTATTAGTAGGTAGTAAATTCTTTATGATTCAACTAAAATTTTATGCGAGAATCTAGACAAGGCCTCAAGCTTCACATTTTAGGATAACGATATCTCTGTGCTTAACGCCTATGATTTCAGTCAGGCACATAATAACTCGCTCATAGACTAAGCTGCTTCAGCCCAACAAGCTTGTTTGCAGGCTAAACATTAAAGAAAACAAATATAAAGGCGGCTCACACGAGCCGAGCGTCTAAAAGACACAAGGAGAGCTCTCGGCGGCTAGAGCCCTCGAGATGTCCTACACGTCAACAAGTGGCCGGTCGTGTGTGCGGGGCCTTACGTCTTCGAATGTCGAACGCTTTGAGAAAGTGATAGCACTTCATTTTAATATTTGAATTTAGATTTCCAAGATGGCGGTGATTTGGAAGATGGTTTAAAATTAATAGAAAAACAAAACAACTAGATTGTCTATCGTTATTTTGGAGGTTGATTTAAATGTAAAAAAAATCTTTTCGACTTGATTAGCTTATTACAATATTATCGCAAAGTTTATCGATGACCTATAGCCCCGTTTTGTTAAATCCTATTAAAACAATACAAATCGCTTACTATAACACTGATTAGGTCTAATTAAAAAAAAAGTAGGTACTCTAATCAGTGTGAAGTCAAAGTTAACGATAGCCTTAGATAAATTTAATGATGTGAATTCGATAATAACAATAACAATGGTTTAATGATCGATATATGAAAGTTATCACAAAATAATTGTAAAAAACGAGAAAGAAAGTTAAAAAATTTTGTTTTCCTCATTTTTATCTTTCCATTATTTTTATCTAGAAGTATGAAGGTTAGTATTTAAAATATTTTTAGGTTATAATTAAAATTCGACAGCATGAACCAACGGGGATTAACTTTGTGCGCATACAATAAAGTTAATAATAAAATATTAATGAGGTACCTACTATTTCTAAACTGAAACGTTTTATTTCAGGTCAAGTAATGGAACACATTTCTCACATTTAAGTAATTTTTATTTGTACTTAAAGTCACTTTTTACAAATTCGTTCGATTTTCAACCTCCATTGACCATAGAGTAGTTTAAACTTAACCTAATCGATGATGAAAAACGCCATTCGTCGGACACCTTAGTAATTACCTTTCGTGCGATTATAGAACTACCCTCACCCCTTTAGCCCTTTCAGAGATGTTTATCGCGAAGGAAATGGTCGTTTTCCGATGTCCACAATGCTACCATTAAGGGGACAATGCTAATGGACTAAGTTGTCCAAGTCGTGTGAAGAAGATTTTCCCGCGCAGCGCGGCCATTTTCATTTTTTTTTTACTTTTATTTGTGAACAGGTCTTTTGAGTTGAGTCATGCTTGACCTGTCACTTTGTGTTTTTGTGAGTCAAGATTTTGATCGAGTACTTTAGTTGACATGAATTTTCAAGAAAATAATTAAAGAAATCCTGTTTTGAGTGTTTCAAAATTTTTTTCGATACCATGGAAAACTTTTTAAATATTTTGGGCCCAGTAGATGACCACGTTGTAAAACTGAACAGCGTTCATTGCATTCCTAAGTAAAAGGTAAAACAATAAGTTCGAACAGTAAGTTTTCATACTTTTCCACCTACACATCACAAATTATATTAGTGCGTAAAAAACTATGTTATACAAACGTTCGTTATCAAAGCTTTCACTCACAGTATCGTTTATCTTACTTAGATAATGATAATACAAGCTTGAGATAGCAGCAGAAAGCTTTAATAATATGAAAGTCGATATATCAACAACGTCAAGTGTTTGGCACACATCGCGACAGTGCGCTTATTCTGACGACCGATATTATAGCGATACTAGTGCGATATTGAAACGATATTAACAAAGGGGGGCATGAAAATAATATTTGGAAATGCGTTAATCTTGTGTGTGAATAAATAAAGTAGTAGATTAGATCTGGTTCTCAGGAAGAAATTAAGATAAAGAACACAGGTCTCGCTTTTCCGTTGCAAGATTCATACAGACTTAATTATTTTTGTATTTTTTTTCTCTTCTCTGTATCAGAAGATGCCTTTACCTTGCAGTTGGACATTTTCAGGCTGATGGTATTATTAATATTTTCTTTTTTCAAGTTTGAAAAAATCTTCAGAATCTCAAAAATCTTATTTAGATTACCTTAAGATTATCTTGAACCTGTTTAAGGTTGACTCAAATATCAATAAGTTTTGTATATGAAAAAGCAAAAACATGAAATAAAACTAACGATTCCTCAATATCATAACGAGTCAGGTAAGTGCGAAAGCGTTAAAATCGATGCGAACTCGAGTGAATCAGAATAATCAGATAGTGTGAAAGAAGGGGGGAAGGTGTTTATCATAGGAGCACGCCCCTTATCATAGGACTTAGATAACGTGAAAAATTAGTCGAGTAGAAATCAATACTGGGGCGGATTTTTCCGTCACTTGTAACGTTTTTCAATGTTTTGTTTTATCGCATTAAAATGTTCATCGTTTTTCTTTAAAAAGTTCGTATTTTTGAATTTTTTTCGTATTCGTTTTTTGAAAGTAGAACTATTGAAGACAGAAAAAATATAATTGAAATTAGAATGCAAATTGAAATCGATCGATCTCCAGAATAAGTTCTTTTATCGTAAAACATAGTGTTGTTTTACAACAGAGGGTTAACTTCCCCTAGTCTCCAAATATAACATTAGCGTTGTTATAATTTTCTTGAAATGTTGTAAACAACAGTTGTCTTTTATTGATTAAATTAAAGAGCTGAGTTCTTTTTTTTTTGTATTAGAACTGTGTCTTTTGTAATTTATTGCGATTCTTCATTTAATATTCTGTTAGGCCTTAGGGGAAAGTATAGGTAATCTATCATTACTGTTACTTTGTTTACCGTTGAAAGTAAGCAATATTTATGTAAAAAAAAAAATAGAAATAGAGTGGCGAGAAATCGTTTCCGAATCAGTATTAAGTCGTCAAAGTAAATGCCACTAAATTCCCCATTTGTTTACCCAAACCCGTTTAAATTTTATTAGGGGGACGCACCCCTTCCGAGAATTTGATAATTAGGAAATAGTGAATTCAAAACCCTTTACTGTAAAGGAAGACGACAGAATTGGTATAAATCAATTGATTTACCCTATTTCGATGGAGTTCCAAAAAAGACTTACTAGAATGTTGTCAGAGGAAAATATAAAATAGGATCGGATGATTTCATAAATATGATGCAGAAATTATATTTGTAGATACGTAGGTAAGTTTTATTAGTCAGTGCTTTTAAAAACAAGATAGCAGGTAACTAACTCCCTTAAATAACAGATGGACAGGGATAAATGCACTACAAAAACTATTTCTACCTATTACGTAAACTGTACCTATTACCGTTATTTAAACAACCATTTATAGGTACACAGTATTGTTTTTCATCGCAAAGTGAGCTTATTAAATATTTAAAACGAATAAACCGCAAGATTAAAATAGGGAACGGAAAATATTCCCAAAATAATCTAAAAGGATAGTGATATCATATTATTAATATACAACATTTACGCCTAATTAAGATATGTTTTGAGCTTGTTATTTTGTATAGTACATACCTAGTATGTAGGTTCGTTAAATGCAAGATAAAACTGACGTTTTGAGGATAAGATTTAATAAAATTATTTTGCTATCAACTCTAAACGTTTGACACGTAATCTGTAAAAAACCTTTTTCCGTCCCGAAGTAGGCTGAAAATAAAAGAGAAAAAAACTATGACTCACCGGAAATTAGAGAACCACTTGACAAGTTGCGCCGTATTGTTCTTGTTAAACTTGATATCGGGGAAATACATCTTCAGGACTGCGGAGCTGGGGTACCGCACCCAGAAGAACATCAGCTTGGCCTTGCGCAGGTGCATCGGCGTCAGCGTTGAGGAGTTCACAGGAGTTAAAGGCTTATTGTTTCAAAAGATGGCATGACACAAAAATGGTATAATCGCAGTGCATTGCAAGTTCCTTTTTAAATGCGAAAAAGTTTCAAAATTCGAATCTTTGTAGAATGATCCAAATTAAAATTTTTATTTGGTAATTTATCAAGAAAAAAGAAAACTATAAGCATAGACATTGAATATCGAGATCAATTTGTAATAATGCTGAAGTCATTATTACTGAAACGTTATAATTAGAATCTTACGACTGCTTCCTGCCTAGTTATAGGTTTTATATATTGAACTATGTTCCTAAGTGGTTATATTGTTTACAATTCCCGCGTAATGGCGTAATCGTTGACTATATTTCCTCAAGAAAATATAAACGAAGATAGAAAATGGACTAAGCTGTCTATTCTACCATTTCTAAACAAGTATATCTCCTAGGATTGTCCCTCAAAGATATATAAAATCTGATTAGATCCCGGCTTGTCGTGGGCGCGCTACGAAGCACCACAAATACTTAATCCGTTTGCATTTTCTAATCTTATAATGTGCCTTAGCCGTCTGTAGTTGTTCGAGCTATGTGGCGGATTATGTTTGTTTGTTTGAGTTTATTTATGTCTTAAAATGTTTACTCTGGGAAATATTGAATTAGTGTGTGAGATGGATAAGTTTTGAGACTGATTAATGTAATAAAGTTCGGGCTATTTGCTTTACTGCTGGTATAGACAATATTATTAAGTCATCTCTTTGCTATGCAACTGCATACTTCATGCAAGGAAAACTTAATGTTTATATAATTATTCTACAGTTCATAAGTACTCGATAGGCCTGGAATCGTGGCAAACGTAGAAACCGCAGCATTTGTGAGGTTTCCTCAGTCGTAATACCTAACCAGTAAGTAGGAAGTAGGCGGCGGCAGTCGTAAGGTTAAACTCTACAGAAATAAGATATGAGTGGGCGTGCGGGGGTCGTGCCCCGCCGGGGTTTCATCGACGATTTGACCTCGATAGGCAGATTGCTGGAATAAATGTTGGTAGTTCTATTGAAAAGGATATAGTAGGCTGGAGTCCGTCGGAGGGCAGGTCGGTGGAGTTGCAATCGGAGTGCAGGTCCTGCGCGTCCATGTACGACGGATGGTGCGACGGTGGCACGTGGTGCGCCATGTTGCCGTGGTGGTGGCGCAGGTAGTCGGGCGAGGGGTGGTGCAGCAATCCAGGGTGCAGGAGCCCCTGCGCGTGCGGCAGCGGTGGCGAGTCGCGCTCCGGGGCCGTGGGCGGCGAGCGCGCCAGCCCGCCCCCCGGGCCGAAGAACGGCGAGTACGGCGAGAACACCTGGCTTTCGTGCAGAGCGGGGTTGGGGATGGCCACTGGCGTAGGCAGCCCCGCCATGCCCCCCGGGTACGGCCGCGGCGACGGTGACTCCGGGAACTTGCTCTCTGGCGACTGCCCTACTCCTTCCCCCAGGATCCGGCTTACAGTTCTTGGCGTGATTCTCGTGTCCGTCACCTTATGCCGCTTTTTCTTGGGCGTGACAACTAGACTCAGCGCCTCGTTCTGCTCGGGATTGGGTTCCCGTTCGAAGTGTCCGTTCATGTACAGCTGGCCTAGCGGTTTGGGCGGCGTCTGGAACATGCCTGTGGGGGGGCGTATGTGAGCACCGTGGCCGGGCCCGCTCGCCTCCGCGTGCATCGAGAATGGTGCACCGCTCGGCACGCGGGGGCGGTTTATCTGGCTCATCATCATTGGGTTATGTGTCAGAAAAGAAGGGACGCCGTTAGGCGGGCCCTGGTGATGGACGGGTTGGTTACCTGACATTTGGCCTGATGGCCTCTGCGTTGGCTTCGACGGCGGCGACTTTCTGTCGAGCATCTGCTGCGCTATCATGATGTCTTTGTTGAGCTGCTCGGCGGCCGCTGCTGCCGCCTCCGACTGCTTGCCCATGACACGTCGCTGATGCATAAAGCGCGTCACAATAGAGTCAATTAGACTGGCGAGTGACGCTGTGATTTCACTTTTCAGCACTTCGGCTAGTCCTTCCAGGTCTGCTCCAGACACGGGTCCCACGGAGCCCGCATTGCTTCGGAGCGCATCTAACCGCTCGGCTAGCTCGGAGGATAGCGGCGGTTTCGGCGTGGGTCCAAGTTGTCGCTGCTGTGGCGAGTGTTGGTTCGACTGCGGCCTCTGCTGCTGTTTGTTCTGTTGTTGTTGTTGTTGTTGCTGCTGATGCTGCTGCTGCTCAGCGGCCTCTTTCATGCGCGCCTCTTGCTCTAGAAACAGCTTTTGGCTAACGTTGAGGTACATGGCGGCGGCGTTGTTGAGGTGCTGGTGCGGGTGCGGCGCGTGCATGTGCTCGGGCGGTAGGTGCGGCATCAAGGGTAGCGCGCCGTTGAAGCCGGGTGGCAGGTGTGGGTGCCCTAACGCATGTGCGTGTATCTTCGTCGATATCATCTTGCTCATCACTTGCGAGAGCATGTTCGGCGCGACACTGTTAGGTATAGGCGGAGGCACCTCCTTGACCGGCGAGGCGGGCTCAGACTTGGGTACAGGGTCGTCGTTCTGTTCTATATCACTAGAAGCACCATCGTTGTCGTTCGTCTCTGATTCTTGACCCATTCGATTGCACAACTGCATATATTTTTCTTGCATCTCTGCGAGTTGTTCTTGCATAGTTCTAAGTTGTGATTTAAGTGCATTCTTTTCTACTAACTTTCTTTCGATGGGCGGTGGTCTGTCAGCGTCGTCGTCCGACTCGTCCGACACAGTCTGTGCACTGCTGCCGTGGCTGGTGCCGTAGCGCTCGTGTGCTCCGTCGTGCTGCTGCGGATGATACAATTTCCGTTTCTTACAGCCGTTCACTTGTGGCGGCTGCGGCGCGGGACTAGATCGCATCGTCGACACTATGTTCTCAACACGGGCACGTTTCACATCTAGCGGTCGCGGCGAGGTCCGTTGAGCGTCACTATCACGATCCTCGGGTTCAGACTTGGGGTTGAGCAGGGCGTCGGAGCCCTGCACGGGATGCGCGGGCGGCGGCGAAGTGCGCGAGTCACCGGCGCTTTCGAGCGCCAGCAGCGCGTCGTCCAGGTCGGGGCGCGAGTCGCGGGACTGCGGCCGCTCCGGAGACATCTTGAGTTTGGGCTCGTCATTGTTGTTGTTGGCGAGCACATTGTTATTGTCCGGGGAAAGGCGCATGAGCTCCTTCTTGCGGCTCTGCAGGATGTCGCGCAGCACTCGGTGCGCGATGTCGCCGCCGGTGGTTTCGTCACCGGCGTCCTCCTGCTTGGGAGTGCGCGAAAGTAGTTCGTTGATCATTTCGGCCGGAGGGTAGCCCGGGCCGAACAGGCCGAAGTGTTGGCGGCCCTCGAAGATGGCGCCGTAAAGTCCTCCGCTCATATGTGCGGCGCGCGCGGGCGCGAGTCCGTTCGTCGTGAGAGTCGAGTAAGAATTGCGCGGCTCACCGGCGTCCACGCGCTGTCTGGCGCGTTTCTGTTTCCTAAGCAGTTGATCCGCGTACGAGTCCTCCTCCTCCGATGACATCATCGGCAAGACGGGCCACGATTGGCCGGCTGGGCGGCGGGTAGCTCCCCACCGCTCTACGCGCGCCGCATCGCCCGCACTGCAATAGGAGGGGAGCGAAGTGAGCACACCTGCCCGTGCGCGCCCGCTGCCCGGAGCCCGGAGCGCGGCGCGTGCGCCTCAGAATGCATCGCTTACAAGGCGATGCATTGTGAGACGCGAATAATAAAAACAAGAATGAAATTGAACTTTGCTACTAGCAACTTTCCAAAATATTTTTAAATATACAGTTATTTTTAAAATACATATTTTATAATAGTTAAATTTTTATCCATATCTCTATCTTATTCAGAACAACACACAATTTAAACCGACCAGACTTAATTTTCGTTTTGTATTTAGATACGTAGGTAGATTTTTATCAAGAAATCGATCGCCTATTAGCCGGCACTGCTAGACATCAATACTGAACTAAAAAAGTTTCCAGCTATCATACGAACATCTGGATAATTTCTCGTAATGACTGGTCGTGAAACAAAATCACATGGTATTGGAAAGTATAAGGAGAGTGCGATGGGGTTGCAGATAAAAAAGCCACGATATTTACTAGCAATCGTAATTGGTATCAATTTTTGTGAGCAATTGAAAATAATGACTGAAAAAATCCAACTAGAAAAACCATACCAACTGTTGTTAGAACATCGTTATTATTGATTCTACTCATCAAGATTTCGTTCGAAGGTCTATTCGTAGTTTCAATACATAAGTTTCAAAGTATACAAATCCTAACTGTACCTATGTATCTACTGATGACAAACACTGGAAATACATGATGGCATTAATTTCTCCTGGACCGTGACTTCGTGTGCAGATGACAATGAAGCTAAAAATGTCAGGAATAATTCTGTGAGACACATGTTTTGGCGTGGGTCCATTGTAGGCACGACACGAGTTATAGGAATATATTTGGTTGGTACTTGTTCAAGTAAGGTTTTCTAGATTATAAAGTAGGTGCCCTCTAGTAAGAACTTATAAATTAATAGGCTAAAATGCAAAAAAAATATGATAAATCTTATAAGATTTTCAATACATGAGAGTAAGGGCTCTTTGAAAATCCAGTTAGAAAAAATAGGACTTCAAGATTCTTAATTTATTCCATTTCTCAGCTTATTCTTCTAATGAAAAAACTTTCAGCTCAGCATGTTGTAAATCCTCATGCAAGATTATGTCAAAGCTCTACATGCTAAATTAAAAAGTTTAAGATTTTTGAGAACAAACATTTTAAATGTTTTATTTTTGAATGTTTGCCTTATTCAGAGTACATAAGTGAGTATGGACCAGGTTGTCTCGGACATCCGGCAGCAATTTGCTGTTCACAATGAGATGGTATCAATGGCGGATGACTTCCGATGGTGGCGTGACCGACCACTTGCGACCGGCGTCACGGCTCGAAGCCTGCTTGTGCCACTGGCAAACTGCAGCTTGAGGATAGGGAGGATGTAACTAGAAGAGACGAAGTTTGGAAAACATTTTTTTTTTTAAAGAATGAAGTAAAAGAAGGTCTTTCGTCTTTGAGTCTAAATCATAGTTATATTATTTTATATGGGACAAACCCGCTATTCTATACCAAACAATTGGAACAGTTTAGCAGTTTGTATCAACAGTGACGGCCACCAGAAAAGCTTCAAGGCAATGAAGGTTGACGAGTCTCAGAGAAACGATTCAACTTTCTTGATGGATCTAAGACAGTCTTGAATAGAAAAGAACAAGAAAGGTGTTAGAAAAAATGTCCTATGGATAAAATTTCTAATGGTACAGATTACCTAGAATAATTATGCTTATCTGGAGTAGGTTAGTTCTTTTAAAGTTCTGCGTGGGCCGGGAATAAATGTACTTAGCACTTTCCTAATCATATATATTAATTGTGATATTATTCGGATTAGATATTTTATCAGGAAATATTTGTAGTTTTCCTGAATGTGTAATAGATATGTATATAGATACTATTGTCACAGATTACTAAATAGTTACCTATTGTGTTGTGATGTTGTTACTGAGATATACTCTGTGTTGATAAGCGTTCGTAGTTTAATCAAATTACTTTGAATCTGTATAGGTGCCTTTATTTTTTTTTAAGTGAACATTTAAATCTCTTTTTCTTCAATCTTGAGATTGGTCACATTACTTTTCTTCAGTGGTGTTTTTGATCTCTCTCCATCTATATCTTGAGATACTATTACTTTTTTTTTACTATTTTTCAACTACTTCAATTACACAGTACGTATCGAAGTCATGTCCTCCAACTCAACCCCACCCCGAATTCTTCAATTGTCACTTATAGCTTGTTTTTTATCCGTTGCCATAGCAACTGAGTCAAATGGAGTTCGTTCTTTCATGAAATACGGTCCTTTCGCCCGATGTGCCCAATTTTCTATCTAGACATTTCCCAGTCTCTCTAAATTGCCACACCACCTGTAACACCGCTACATCTCAACATCTGCACACACAGATATTTTCATGTGTTGTCTATTCGGTTACAGAACATTTTCCAATTAGACCTTATGTAGAGCATGTATTGTGTTCCACATAATGAAACAAAGTACCTACTTGCGAGCCAGCGGTCTTTGTTGGCGATACGAGGCTAAAATTGTTTACAAACTTGGAAAAAAACCTGGTTTACAGAAGGAAAATTAATGTAGTGGGTTCGATCGAAATTCTTGGTGAACGCAGCTATTTGGGAGACTTGATTTCGTCTCTTCAGTATCTTTACTACGGTTACCTTGTCTAATTTAGGTTTGTTTTTTGAAACAGGTATTCTGGCCATTTGCTTTACCAAAATAAAAATAAAACTCGCTGTCTTATTCTGCTCAACTTTCTGCAGGTATTCTTATAAGAAATAAAATGTTTCCTATAAGTGTTTCAGTAGTATCTTCATCTAATATTTCTAATTCCGTATTTTCGTTGTTGATTTCATCATTTGGTTTATTTTCTTGTATTTTTATATATATTTTCGTGGCATTTTCCAGAACTTCAAACACGTAACACCCTGTAGCGGTAGCTACCTCATCTGCATTAGATCGAGTCGCCTGCGCATATCATTACGAACTCTTTTGGTCATTGTGCGCCGTAATTTGCGGCCATTTTAGTCCGATTGACATACAAGAGATTGCGAGATGCGTACAGTCAACCACCCAAGTTCTGTCAATAACATCTAGAGGTATTTCAACTTTATGGTTTGGAGAATAGAGGTGAGTATCCTTTATAGTGTCAGTTATATATGTGGCAAGGTGTAAACGGTGATTCGCTGGACCATCTCGAAATTGTTCCGGTACTTCCTGCTCTTTATAATTGTTTTATATTGTATGGTTTATAGGAGGTCGATATACTTTGTGGGAAGATAAAATGACTGGTTTTGTTTAGCGAAAAAATGTGAAAATATTTTTCTTTTGTTAGTTTTTTTTTGTTGCTACGGACTAATGCATTGTGGAAAATGCTAGTTGGTTTGTTATTATCTTTTGTACATAACGTGAGAAGTGTCTAATTTATACAGCGAATTAATACTTCTTTCCTGACTGGGCTATCAGTTGACTATTTTTCTAGTTATATTCCTAACAAGGAGTTTGTCTTCTAAAACTTCTTAGACTCTTTCTTCAAAAAATCCCTTATTTCAAGGACTTTTAGGGCCCAAAATTCTTCCACAGTCACCCTACATTCCAACCAATTCCACACTCGCATAAAACAATTTCGGTAATTAACCTCATGAATAAGCAATGTGCTGTCAAATACGATCGGCAACGTTTGCCGGTTGCGAGTTGCCGTTTATAGGAACGAGGGTGTATGTAACTATGTGACTGGGTGTGTGGAATGTTACTGGCGAGGTACTTTGCTGGGACAGTTGCAGTTCCCGGTTAATTTGGGATATTTCTTAAACGGGATTATTTGTGTCCCGCACACTCCTGTGCGGGACACAAATATATCTCTCGTGTCTCCACACGAGAGATAAAGATAAAACGCTATCATAGAGATGACACCTCATATAGACATAAGAAAAACTGAGAAAGGATTAAAATCAAATTTCATCCAGATCCGTTCAGCCGTTTTAGCATGATTGAGTAACAAACATACAAACAACCATCCAACTTTTGCAATTATAACATTAGTAACATGCGAAAGTTTGCATGTATTGATGTATGTTTGATAATCAATCACGCCAGAACGGATCTGATTAAGCAACTTTTTTTATCACGGTAGTAAGTGCCCGTGGAATAATTTCCAACAATCCCGCGGGCGAAACCGCTGGCAGAAACTAGTACAGCTTTAAACCGGCCTAACAGTACAATATGCTTTCGTCTTGCCAAAGCCAGTGTTTCTTAGTCGTCGCATATGAACGAGACAGGACTGTCGACGGGACCTGTTGATTGCAGCCATGGCAGGGGTGTAGGGGTGCTAGGCACGTCCAGGTGGAATGTCGATAATGTTGAGTGTCGATATGTGAGGGATGGAATTTTCGGGATGTTTGAGAAGGGATCGGTCAATGTGGTGATGCCTGGGGGAGGCCTATGTCCAGCAATGGACGTCTTTCAGCTGAAATGACGATGATGATGATGAGAGAAAGGATGAGGGGAAAAGTTGGATTAGATTGTTTGTGGGAGCTGTTTTTGGCACGTCTTTATGGACATCTTTGACTAAACATGTTGCCTAAGAAATGTTGTCCTATGACAAACTATATTCTAGAAGCTGAATGCAAGAAGTATGTATTTATGTATTTTGTCCGTTCTGTCGTCTATATAGCGCTGTCATGGCTTTCTTTGAAACCAAGGAAAGAGTACTTGGTTAGAAGAAATATAATAGAATAGAATATACTCCATTGCACACCAAAAAGTTGCATATCAATCAAACAAAAAATAACATGGGTACAAGGGCGGTCTTATCGCTGACAGTGATAATATTTCTTAAACAAACTTTCGATGAATTAAGAGAACTTAAAATTTAAGGAGGAAGTCTATGGTGTACAGCTACATCAAAATATACATATATAATAATACACAATAATAATAATACATGAAAATACATATAATAGAAATCCTAATTATTGCTGTAAAAATCCCTTGTAACACACTGATTAATACAATATTATTAAATGATGATGGGTCTGAGAAATTGTTGAGGTAGGTACAAACAATCTTTCTCACACCACACTTCCTCGTAGTAACATAACCACTACGGAAGTAACCCAGCCATTCCCACAAACATCGATAGTTTCCCAACACTAGTGCCTCAACCCGGGCGTGCTTAATTTGGCGTGACCCGACGACGTCGTCTAATTTTTACGGAAACATTTCTTTTCCCACCCGCACTGCAGAAAACGATCCGCAGCGAACTCTTGACATAACATAAGTTAGCTGGATTTTATGATATTTATAGTTTATTATATATATGCATAACAGTTTTGGGCCTTGCCTGGATAGGCTAGAAGTTGAAGGAACATAATTTTGGTATTGAATGCGTGTAAAGCAGTCTTGAACTTGACTATGATGTAAAATGTATCTCACATGCATTGCTATATAGTAATAAGCACTGTTTGTGAGTGAGACAATGCTCCTCTTAAAACACTGAAGAAAAAGACATGAAAGAAAGATTATATACCCATCTTACTAATAATATAAATGTGAAAGTTTGGATATATGTTTGTTACTCAAACACGCCAGAGCGCCTGATGTGACATAACGGATCTGAATGAAATTTGGCTCAGAGATGAATTGTCTGGACTACTTTTTATCCCAGTATAATGTTCCTTTGGGATGATAAAACACTGGCCGAAAAGTTCTGGAATGGCGACCGCGAACTGGAAGACGATACGTTGGAAGGCCTCCCACTAGGTGGACTGATGACCTGGTTAAGGTTGCGGGAAGGCGCTGGATGCGAGACGCACGGGATCGGTCAATGTGGCGACGCCTGGGGGAGGCCTATGTCCAGCAGTGGACGTCTTTCGGCTGAAATGATGATGATGATGATGATGATAAAACACATTTCACGCGGGTGAGCCGCAGGCAGAAGCTATTTGGAAGATATGAAAGATTAAGCACTAAGAAACGTATTTGTAAAACCAAAACTGGAAGAAGTAAGTTTGTGTGCATAAAGTATTAAATAAATAAATAAAACCCAGACCAAGACTATCAAAACAGCCAGTCATAGAAATGACTAAGATATTGAAGACCGATGAAGATGATTTAGCAAACACTAAGACAGCCCTAATTCAAAACATAAGAACAATGACGTTCGCGCGCGTATATATTGCACAAGCCGAAACCACGATTGTGATTCTTCACTACCTAAACCTACATTTTCAGTTAATTAAATACCAAATAGGTAAATGAATTGTTATTGACGGCTTCTACACCTAAAACAACACGACATCATTCTTATTCTACACTACCTACTTCGTTCTTATCAATACAAGAAACATGTATTATTTTCCTTAAATAAAAACTGCGCAGTTAATAATTTAAGTATTAAAACAATTCCGATAAGATCAGGGGCCATATGGTACCATGGGGTGGTGTATGGGAATGTGTGGGAATGGCCCACCCTTTGCAATACATAATTATCTATGTGTCTTTGTTCACCTTATTCCAACGGTGACTTATGGTCATTTGACCATATGGTGGCGGTCACGCTATGGTGGTGTAACAAGGAAATTTTTATCGTCAACTTGAAGATAATTTTGGTAATAATATCGAATGCATATGGTTAAGTTTAGTTTTGAATATAACGGCCTTTTGTTTACTACTAGAGCATTTTCGCAAGCATTAACATGTAATGTTACGTTCTTAAGAATGGTTCGACGTAACTTGTAACGTTTCATTGTACCTTGCGTTCATTTTTGACCTCACTCCACGTCACCCGTGCTGATGCTTTTGTTCGATAAAATGTTACACCAAAACGCTTGTTGGTTTTCAAAAAAATGGTTGTAACAAAACGTCGAGCATCATGTTCGAAGTGTAGTTCAAGTAAATTGTGTATATGTTTGTAGTCTTAGTTAATTAAGTATTTTATACACTGTTTATACTAGTATCTATGTAAATAAATACTTTCTTATCTTCTATACAATAAAAATAAAAAAAGTAGATTTTCAACTTAAGGTAACGATTTTTCTACGAGTTCTTTTAAGTACTGCAAACTGGAAACCAGAGCTGAAATCTTGCCTATCATAGGATCGATTTTTCCTATTGTAAGATAACTTTTTGATATTAAAGCCTTTGCATATTTGCAGCTCTCCTAAAGACTATGCGAAAATAGTCATTACATCTTTGATGTAAAGAGATGTATTTTGATCTTTGATGTTCTCATGCCAGCGATCAACCGGGTACAAATTCTATCTTAGACTGCTACTAAGGACTACGCAAAAAAACATTGAATAGATAAATAAATTATTTATGTGTTTAGTTTTTAGGGATCCGTACCCAAAGGGTCCAAACGGGACCCTATTACAAAGACTCCACGATCCGTCTGTCTGTTTATCCGGCTGTCAATAGGCTGTATCTTATGAACCGTGATAGCTAGACAGTTGAAATTTTCTCAGATGATGTATGTCTGTTGCCGCTATTACAACAAATACTAAAAACAGAATAAAATAAATATTTAAGTGGGGCTTTCATACAACCAACGTAATTTTGCCCCGTTTTTTGCGATTATGGTACGGAACCCTTCGTGCACGAGTCCGACTCGCACTTGGTTGGTTTTTTTTTACTCGCATTAAATCAAAGATACGCTATATCGTTTGGATCATAATTACCTACTGCGACATTTTAAAATTATATTATAGTGTAGCAAACGTTTTGAAGGCTGCGAATGACAAGACATGCACGACATATGAAATAGGTCGGCTGGTCGCGTGTTCCCAGTGATTTGTATGTATTTACTAATATTACACATATAATGTCTGTCCGTCTGTTTGGCTACGTGATCTGTTTGTTTTATGGCCTGATAAGGAAAATTGGAACGCCATTTTTGTTTTATTTGAGTGTTGAAGATATTCGATCTCCTTTTTAGGCTGTCTGTGGTTTCCTCTAATAGTGTTAACTTTTTCTGTCGTTAGAATTAATATTTGTTTCGGGATATTTACCATGTATATTTTGAATTTGGTTGAGAGCTTGCTTGTTGCGTTTCAGTTCTCGTGATCATGGCGCTTGTAACTACAGAACCTCTTTTATCTGTTCTGTGCTTGTAACGGTGCCGAAATAGCGAGCTCTCAACCAAATTCAAAATATACATGGTAAATATCCCGAAACAAATAAAAAATCTAATGATTGTGACCATGTCAGCTTAAAAAATAATATTTTTCAGTCGTTGCCGCCATTTTGTATTTTTACTTTTTAGTAAAATTTACAACTAAATGAAACTAAGTTTGGTTTAACATATGATAATGAAGCATATTTCCTGTCGCCATAGGAGTTCTTAGGGTAAAATAGTTTTATTTTCATCATTACCTACCTATTACAAAAGCAATGGTATATGAGCTACCTACCAAAAAAAAATCCATACCTATCTGTAAATTGTTTTCCTTCTTGAAACTAATACACTAACCAAGGTTATTCTAGAAAAAAGATTTAAAAAAATTTAAACTTTGAGTTACGAAAACGTTCTAGAACAAAATTCAAATCAATTTTAGAGATGTGAAGATAGATATCGACATTGGAAGACAAAAAATACTCGTACCTACGATAAAACGTGTCCAGTAAAGGGTGGAAGTAGAGCAATCAGTATGCATAAGTTATAAGCATGGATAGCGTGCCTCCTAGCCCATTACTGTGCTTCTATGAAAAAGGACATTCCAGCTTATCGGTGGATATCACGAGAATAAAAACCGCGCGATAAGATCGCGCTGAGGGAGGCGAGGTGGTAGGTATCGATAAGTTTGTAAGGTCGTCGTTTAAGGGTGGCCTATTTGAATATGTCGATAAAATTATGCATGTACGGCATGTTAGATTTGAGAAGTTACTTTTTGGGTTTTGATAGAAAACTTTTTAAGTCAGAGATTTACCTTTATATTTTTAGATATGTCCTCCTACTCGAGATCGCCTCGAATAATTAAATTGACAGTTAAAGCTAATTATTTATTGTTCTTAATTGCCGTTTTCCGAGTAGACTGGTCCTTCAAATAGGCAAGGAATATGTCATCTCTATCAAATATTTCAGAATATAACCAACCTAACTCGAAGAAGATAGAAGCCTTTTTGGTCTCGCACGTGGTTATTTATTTTAATTTTTATTATTGTTTGTGTTTTGCTTAACTAGTGTCTCCTTTGCAGGTCACAAATAAATATCTTTCTTTTCTTTAAAAATGACAGAACTGTCAAACTCCCATTTCGCAAAACCAACAGCGCCGTCCCAGATTATCGCTTATCGACATTTTCCCCGCCCTAGCATGGTGTGTTGGAAGACAGGCACTTATTAGTTGTCATTATCTACGGCGGTATCGCCTGTGACATATGGCTTATATCGAACACGAGCGTCGGGTCATGCGAGAGAGCCACGCTACTCCGATGTGTATGAAAATATGCTTTAATTACTTATTTGTACTGCAGAACATGGTATATTGCCTGGTATATCTTTAACTGTCATGGCACCGTTGTAGCAACGGCAAAAAAGTCGAATGAATACTCAAACTGTATGTATCGACATTTACTTAGATAACTCTGCTAGTGAAGTCCTTTGTACACCTACTTACATTTTCCAGTACTTTCCTTGGAGTCTGGGCAAGAGAAAGACCTATCTACTTACATTGATATGCATTGTAAATGAGTCGGAGGAAAAGAAACATATTATAAACAAATATAGTTATATTTTGAAAATATCACCTCCTAGTAGGGTAAAAGGTTTTATCGTGGCCTTTTATAGAATGGGCGGTCTTACCGGTAAAATAATACTGGAAAAATCTTTCAATCTTTGGATGGATTTAAAAAAAGAGAAGTAGAGGAAATACTGCATATAGTTTATGGTCTAGATATACCTGTACTGTGATTTTTAATTACGAAGACTAAACTGACAGCTGCCAAAGACTTTTTTTTTTAATGTTGCAAGCGCGTGGCATAGTGTTGTAGGTAAGTCTCAATCATAAGTGATTCATCGAATCGATGTAACGTGACTCCGCAATTTAATTTTACTAATTGGTGTAAATAAATGTTTTATGACTATAAACGTAATATATTTAAATATAACAGTATTCTTACACATAGTATTTAAACTTTTATTGTGTTAAATATGAAAACAACTTTAAAATAAATGCGTTCGATAAAATTAAGTCTGACATAAATGAGTAGAAACTAAATAAGGGGCGCTAGTTTATTACCAAATGTAATTTTTGTGCCGTGAAATAGTTCCATTTTCGAACTACTTCGATTTTCGATCACTCAGGATATTCAGGATACAACACTATTTTTATGTCACGATAAAGTGGCAACCCCCCAAATGTCAGTTTAGTCTATGAAATTAAAAATCAGAATATAATCAATGCATTCCTGGGTTTCCCCCCAGAAAGAAAGGTACAGTCCCCAAGGTGTCCCGTGGAATAAGGTATGCAGGTGGCTGGCCTATTTATCCTGCAGTCGATGCAACATTGCCATATTTGTGTATGGAGGAAAATAACTAATTGGGTCAAGCGATATGAGGTGGGTTTTCTTACGCACGTCGAAATAAAAAATAAAATAGCCTATGTGCTATTCCAGACTACAATCTATCTCTGTGCCAAATTTCATCCATATCCGATCAGGCGTTCTGGCGTGATTAAGTAACAAACATACATCCTCACTTCACTTTAACATAAAAAAAAAAACTAATAGGTAAGAAAATTTTTGCTCAGGAAAAGAATATCTTGAAGGATTTGGGAGAGATCTAGTTGTAGATCAGTTTAGCACAATAATAATAATAATAGAGGTAAAATTTATGGTTTCTGCGTCACCACTTTGGACCGAGGTGACAGATAGGTGCACAACCGTATTAATTAAAAAAGAAACGACTAATTAAATAGCAGATTGCATTAAATAAGGTAATAATATGTTTTCCTTCCTCTTTTTCTCAGTGCCTAAAATACGAGTATGCTACGTCAAATCGATTGATGTCGTAAAAGTATTCTGTAGGGAGGGTAGTACCTTTTTTCCTCAAAATTAGTAACTAAAACATTTTAAATTTAATTATAAGTGTGAAAAGGCATGACTGGGTTTTTGCAAAACTTTTTCGGTTTGAATAAATCGGTTTACGTAATTAATTAACCTAACGTAACCAACTGCAATGTAAGGTTTCCCCTACTCTTACTTAAAAACAGTAGGTAAGCTCAAATAAATACATGCGTTTCCTACCCTATATTTTTTCATTCACCTACTAAATGAAAAATTTCAGGGCAGAAAAAAGAATGGGTATTGAATAAACTTTTTGGTCTGCCACAAAAAAAATACAGCAATTAAACAAAGCAAAATACAGCATCTCATCTCATCTATTTTACAAGTAAGTACATTTTTAAGTTGAAACGATTATACTGACAGCTATGGAAAACCACAAATAAACAAAAAAGAAAAAAAAACAACGACGACAATTTTTCATTTTGAAATAGGAACACTCGCTTCGTTTCTCGCCTAATCGATAACTCAATCAATCTGTGGCGTTCTTTTTTTAATTTATCATTTTTATATCGAACTCTTGTAATTTGAAACACATGAAAATATGGGTTACGCCTGTCGTGTGTTGCCAGTTACATTAATAGATTGCGAAACACGACATGCTATGCCTCACTCACACTTCTTATCATTTTGTCCGTCTGTCCTGCACAGAAAAATGATAAAACATATCTGGTTACCATTTAATAATATGCTGCCCAAACTGTAAGTGGAAGCGTGTTAGGAAGAAGAATCTTGAATGAGAGTTGCGCACTTTTGAGTTAGGATTTTGAAATATGACTACAGACTTTGCCATACCAAATTCTGCTCTCTTTGCCATCATAGAACCCAATTTCATATGCCCCCAGAGCATAAATTAAACAAAAATCAAATAAAAAAAAATACAAGTTTTTTTTTTCTTTCCTTATTTACGACGAGCAGTCTAGACTTAGCCTGATTCGTCTCCATACATGACAGATGGCAGGAGTACAAGACAATCAAACGCACAGTCACCGTCGGATCAAAGTCTGATTAGGGCGTTCATTTCACACATGTTGTCAAGGACGTGGTAATTCCATGCCTACCGCAGTCGCCTATGCCTTAAACATTCGTGCCCGACACTGGACAACAACTGAGTACCACATCTGGTGGTTTCTTATCAAGCAGAAACACCAGTTATTGTGTTTTGAAGGAAAACATTGGATATTATCGCTTCGCACCATTATACTACATCCGTGCTTAAGTTTTTATACTGTCATTCGTGTATTATTTTAATGTTCCTTGTACGTTTTTTGTCAAGTTTCCTGCAGATAAAGTATTAGTTAATTGTAAGTGGTTTTTGCTGCAGTCTCTTGGGGCATAATAAGGCATTATAATGTTTGTATTCTGATGGCGATTCGGTAGTTTGTTTAGGAGCTTACTTGTCATTATTATCTTTGTCAGTAAACAAAGATTTAAGTGTGGTCATTCACTGATGATTTACAGCCCTCCATGAACCTTCCCTTAGGGCATTAAGTGTGTGTCACTAAACAAGATTTTTGTTTTCGTCAGACCAAATGGTCAATACTTTTTTTTGACAGAATTAGTGGTCAAATGTCAATCACACCTCTAGATAAAAAGAAACGCCACACTTGGAAAAACCAAAGTATTCCTCCAATCCTAATCTACCAAAATAAACCTCTGCAAGCATTTAGAGTTAGTGGTCAAATGTCAATCACACACCTCTAGATAAAAATAAACACCACACTTTGACACCCAAAGTATTCCTCCAATCCTAATCTACCAAAATAAACTTCTACAGGCATTTAACTGATTGTTGTACTTAAAAGACTTCCAAGTATATTCCCTTGGGTGTTAAGAGTATTTCACCGAACAAAACATATTTTTTTCCGAGTAAATTAGTGGTCAAATATCAGACACAGCGTGGGGTACAGTAAGCTGAGTGACGACCATTTGAGCTAGGTTCAGCTTCACACCCGAATCATTCCCTGAGTACCAAATTTACCAAAAGAAACCTTTACTAGCAAGCATTTAGGGTGGTAATTCCCTGATAATTCATTGTACCTACTTAAAGCCCTTCCCTTTGGTATCATTTTCATCGAACAAGACATTTTTTTTTTCATAAAAGCCACAGGTCAAATGGCTTTCACTTAGCGTTGACCCAAAAGCGGACATTTGTAACTCCCAATCTACTAGAAGAGACCTCTACTCACAAAATCTAGCCAGCCAGTCTCATACAAAACACGCTCTAACAAATATTATGACACAAAGTGTACACAGTGGCTGTTCTATCAATTACTCTAATAGAGACATCCTAGCGTCGCGGACGGGCCGTCACAACACAACCCATTACTTGATATAACCACTTGTACTTAGGATACTACTTCCACTGCCATCGGAATTGTCTCTTCCTCCCAACGCGACGTAGGGCTGCACTAAAGTACCAATGTGTGTCTCTAGTTTGTCCAAAATTACATTACATTTTGCATGGCGATTGGGTCAACGGTAAAACAGGTTGTAACCGTGTGATTTATCAAGATTAAGCAACGCTTGACGAGGTCAAGGAGGTGATGGGTGACCATTTTCAAAATACCGAGTTTCCTCCGTGCCTCGGAAAGCACGTTATGCCGTTGGTCCCGGCTGTCATTTGAAGATCTTTGACAGTCGTTACGGGTAGTCAGAAGCTTGAGATCTGACACCAGTCTTGCCAAGGGGTTACTGGGTTGTGGAGGTCAGATAGGCAGTCGCTCCATGTAAAACACTGGTACTCAGCTGAATCCGGTAAGACTGGAAGCTGACCCCAACATAATTGGGAAAAAGGCTAGGCAGATTGATTGACCTACCTTAAAATTTTCTTCAAATAAATCAGTTTATTTTCAACCTTGTCATAGCCCTATCAGTTCATCCGTTGTGCATCACTCACGCGCAGCTGAGATTGACTGGAGTTCCGTCACAAGCGGAGCGCGTGCAAGATTGTTTCCTCGTTAGCCCGCAATTGAACGGAGGTTCCGTTCTTTGCCCGCGGAACCCCAACTCTAATAGTTCAATTGCTTTCAAGTACGTATTTGAAATTATTTGTTGGTTTGTTGCTTGTGTTTGGAATTAAAGAATTAGGTTGAGTATTTTTAGAATGTTATTAAATTAAATCTTCAATAGGTTTGAATTGCATGTAACTTAGCCTGATTGTCCTTAAGGAATGAAACTTCTGTCTGCTCAATTTCATCTGAGTTGATTCAGTAATTTACTAGTTAACAAGCGCCAAACCGACAGAAAGAAAGCGAGAACAATTTTCTCATCTATACCAATATTATAAAGAGGAAAGTTTTTTTTGTTTGTTTGTTTGTACCGAATAGCCTCCAAAACTACTGGAGCGATTTAAAAAAAACCTTTCATCTATGGAAAGCTCCATATATACTAGTGCCTGGGCGACCGAATTCTACTCGGGTGAAAACACCTCCGTATTTGCCAGATGTAAGACGCTAGATCGATTTTTCACCCCAATTTTCCAGCCGTTTTCGAGAACGTGATTACAAATACATAAATATATATACATATACCAATCGTTATATACAAATATTGTTCCTTTAATAAAATAGGATAGGATGTAAATCAATTTAGATTATTCTCTTCAATAGTGTCATACTTAAAAATAAATACTCGCATATCAGGTCATTGACCATCAACATCACTGTTATCCTTTTTCTGGTATCACGTGTAAAAATGTCAAAAAAACGTGACCAGTTCCTTCCACAGTTAGGTCTATGTGTTTATTTTAGTACATATCAGTTGTTTTAAGGAAACTGAAGCTTATGTTATGTAACAATAGTCGGGTAAAAACCCAGGGTTCTTTTAGAGGAAGAAAATATTGATTTTTAACCTTGAATATCTCGTCGCCGTCTGGCACAGGCAGTGTATCCAGTGTTGTATGTCCCTGTGATTTTTAAAGCCCAAATAATAGCAAGAACGTACGGCGATACGCCATCGGTACATGGTGGACATCCCACCCATACGCACTAAACGTTTTGGGAATGCTTTCATTGTACGTACAGCTAAGGAGTGGAATTCACTGCCGGAGTCTGTGATCCCCGATGGATACAACCTAGGGGTCTTTAAGTCAAGAGTGAATTGGTTACTTTTAGGCAAGCGAGCTTCAGGTGAGATAGTGGTCAAGCGCGAGCCTATCAATAAGAAAATAAAAGAAAGGAAAAAACCGACCAAGTGCGTGTCGGATTTCGCACATTAAGGATTCCGTACCAAAGAAAAATCAGATATATGAATAGATTAGTATTTGTTTGTAATATATACGTAATAATAAACATTATCACCAATTTTCAAGTTCATAGTTCAACGGCAAGTAAAAAAAAATTTTTGGAACAAAATTGTGTGACAGACACGTGACTTACAACAATACCAGCCGAAAGACGGCCACGTGCCCTGCCCTCTGCAACTTAAGTTTAGCAATTCTTCGGGCTATGTCGGTAACCCTGGTTCTCTTGCGAATCTCTACATTTCTGATTCGATTACGCAAGGAAACTATGAGTATACCTCTCCATTGCCCTTCGGGTACGGCACCCAAAAAACAAGATTATTTTTTAAAATTGTTTGATGTTGGTGAAAATAACTTAGATCTTTGTGGTCAGAAAAGGCTTACAGTAGAAGAATACTTCCACTGGCTGTTTTAAGGACGACTCATAAAACTTTTTAAGATAAGAGAGTCGAAGTCAGATAGCAATATAAGTTAAATCTGCCATTTGGTCAAAACACAACACTAACACAACGCACACACTACTAACACTTTTTTTATTGAAGACTTTTATTGGCTAATAAATGTCATTATTTTATGTTTTGAGTGATTATTTGGCAGTTAAAGTCTTCAATGGTTACACAAACAACTCCAATCGATACAAAAAAGACAAATGACGATTTCAATTTTCTTTAAAAAAAACTAGACAGTCATGGCGACTGCCGACTGAAGTGTAAACTTAAAACTTTGGTATAACTGTTTTTGTGTGACACGTCACATTAGCATGTCGATGACGCTGTCACATTAGCATGTCGGTGATGCGAACCTGTAAGTTTGCCCCTACCAAAAATCGTTCAACGCGGCTTAAGAAGTTTTCACTTAAAAATTAAGTCATTTTGTACCTATTTTCAGAATGACTCTCTGGGTTTTGTCAAAGAATTGTCAATGGCTTATTACGCCCCTTTTATAAATACCACTTACATATGTAATCGTACTGAAGCTAATCATATCCGGTAAGTTCGCCCACACAGTGTTTTTAAATACCTCCTGAAGTCAGACCAAGGTTACGAAGATTATTTTTTTAATATTTAGAATTGTTTTGACGTTTGTTTTTTTCAGTTTTCAGTCAATAAAGCTGGAAACAAATTATCGGACGCGGCTTACCGACGTGACTTTCAGCCGCGACTTATAGAGTATCTAGGTAATGAATGTACATTACATTGTGCAAACTATCGGACGTAAGTCGCGGACGTGACCTTGGGCGTTCGGACGTCTGATAGATATCTGGCAGCCGCGTCACATACGACTGTGCACACATATCAGCCGCGGCTGTAAGTCGCGTCCGTCAGCCGCGTCCGATAATTTGTTCCCAGCTTAATAGGTGACAAAATTGCAGCATAAGTTCTTCTTTTTAGGGTTCCGTACCCAAAGGGTAAAAACGGGACCCTATTACTAAGACTCCACGATCCGTCTGTCTGTCTGTCACCAGGCTGTATCTCATGAACCGTGATAGCTAGACAGGTGGGATTTTCAAAGATGATGTATTTCTGTTGCCGCTATAACAAAAAATACTAAAAACAGAATAAAATTAATATTTAAGTGGGACTCCCATACAACAATCGTGATTTTTTTGCCTTTGACCCTTTGTGCGCGAGTCCGACTCGCACTGAGCCCGTTTTTTTTTCAGATTATTTTTAAACTAAAAGAAGAAAATAGTTATATTTTCTTTGTTGTCCAGATTAACTATTTTGAAATTATTTTCGGTAGCTATTCCAGCTACATAATGTCCATAGGTCCAGACCCTACGCCAATAATTGGGTCACTTCATTGAGTTCAAGTGACGAGTGGGGTTCGAACTCATGACCTCTCATTCCAGGGCCTTACAAGTTATTACTACTGAGCATAGACAGACATTGTTACTCATTGTGTTATGTATCAACCAATAGATTAGTAGTAATCACTTGTAATATTTTTAACAACTAATAATGTTGTAGGATTAAATTCAGTATGGAAGCAATTTGTGGATTAAAATTTTACGATCACAGACCCAGATAACTAAGTTTTGTTACCGTTTTATAATAATTCAATTTGTTAATTTTATACCTTCTTCAAGTGCCATAGTAATATAATACCCTGAACTCCTTCCTTACAAATATTACAAACTAAAAAACCATTTTCATGAGAATGTACGTAATCAAAACCACAATTTGCACGGTGGTTGCAATTACACATTGTTGCAAAAAAATTGACCACAATTCCTATACAATTATAACTTGAGAAATGAATGACTTTTGAATTTCGCTGTGTCTACAAGGAAATTATTTATTACACATTCTTTCATAGTACCTATAGTTTCGTAAATACTACTGGCTCAAGTGTCTGGCATAATTTTGCTAAACAACAAACCATATAAGTTTTCGTCGTCTAATTCCCGTTCCAAAGCAAGGTATGTCCTAATTCCCCAATAATATGCAAATGCAAAAACTTCGGAACTAAAGGCCGGGACTCAAGTGCATTATATCTCTAAATAAAGCGGGTGCACACTGCAGTCGATTGCTCCACGGCTCACTAAGCTCACATTCTCTTGCAGTATTACTGAAGTTGGTTCTAACGACATCTTGAGGCCAAAAAGACTTCTGGCTGCCTTCCAAAGTATACTGGGGTATTCTGAACAGAGAGATATCTGACTGACATACGGGTGTTTAGTTTGGCAAACGAATTTTTGGTGAAGTTTTTGACATGCCAGAAAGGTTTTTATGTTTTTTGAACAGCGGTTGTGACTCCACAAATAAAAATGTCGTTGGGTTTTTTTATCTATAGTTGTCTCTATCTTAATTCATACTTTTTAACCGACTTCAAATAGGAAGAGGTTATCAATTCTACTGTATTTTATAAGTGAAAGCTGGTGCATCTCATCTCCCATTTTAATTTGGTGAAGATCTGATGAAGAACTTCAATAAACAACGGCAAATCTCTCGGGATTGCTGCAATCGCATGTCTGTTTATTGTTTACGCCCTTTCATAACATAACATCACGCCGGTACGCTCTAAATGGGTAAGCAGATGTGTACAGTTCACCCTGGTACACTCTCATTTCACCTGTTTGTGTTATTCGGGTAATCTTTCTGGCATATCTATGTGCATTATAGGTACCTTACTAAAGAACTTACTAATTAGGTACCACAAACAAAAAAAGGAAAAAAAAAACGAAGTCGGTGTTACTGTTTTTGTTTCTTCGTTTTTTGACACCGACTTCCGAAATTGAAGTTACTTTTCACTTTGTAGTGTTTTTACAGTTTGGCAGAAGTAAAGTCTTTTTTGTTTGTGTGCTATCTTTTGAAATAAACATTTTTTGTTTATTTTTTTATTGGTTTTTTTTTTATTGGAAAAGTTTTAAATTTAGTACTTAGGTGTCAACTCAGGCAACCAAACTACCCAACTCTACATACAACTAAAGACGAACGTACAAACGTCTCTTTGAATTACTCAAGTTCCTTAACTTCAGCAACTCTGTCACTTAACAGTGTCTATCTCCCACACTTCATTATCAGTTCCACAAAGACCTGAAGCTTCACAACTAAGTTCACTTCATTCGTTCAGTTAGTTGCCAACATGTCATTCGTTCTTGAAGTCCGTATAACTAACTTAGACTTGGTTACGAATGACCCGGCGAGGCGCTTGTGTACGCAAGTGTACCGGGACAAGTTTCCAGCATTAATGGCGATTGTTGGTAAGTGTAATATGTGTAATAACCGCTGTGCGCGACTGCCCCTGGCTGTTTCTAACTGGTATTATTTGAGGATTTTCTAAAAAGCTTGTTGGAAGACTTGGGCTAAGTTGCTGGACATTTTAGGCCCTATAGGAAGTTCGAAAGACTCGTTTGGACGGATAAATTCTCCAGGACTTACTTCAGGAAGGTCTTATTCGTTGTTCTTTTGTTTATTACAGTTAGTGCGAACTATATGACCTCGGAAAACTATCTATTAACAAGTAAAATTTCACAATTTAAAAAACCCCCGACACATTTAACTTGCGAAAACACCCCGATCCAAACAGTAAAATGCCCATAAGTTTGGAACGGCTGAACCGATTTTATTCAAACATAGCTAAGAACACTCTCGACAAAATTACCTTTCAAACAAAAAAAAACTAAATCGAAATCTGTTCACCCGTTTAGGCGCTATGATGCCACAGACAGACACATAGATACACAGATACACAGCAACACACGTGAAACTTATAACACCCCTCTTTTTCCGGCGGGGGTTAATAAAACTAGACCAGTCGTTAAGTCACCATGTTTGCAATAGATCACGTCGTGGTAGCCCAGTGGCTAAGACCTCGCCTCTCGTGCTTGAGGTCGTGGGTTCAAATCCGGGCAAGTACCAATGTGACTTTTTCAAATCTTATTTATTTTCAAATGTAACTTGGACGTCGCTGACAACGGTGAAGGAAACATCATGAGGAAACCTGGTCTTATAGTCAGTATTTGTAATCTTGTGCTCCTTTGGTGTACAAGTTGAAAGGCGTACCAATGCGTAGGTAAACAAAAAATAGAGTGCATTTACGAGTAACGAGTTCTAAGTAGGTACATCTCGCATTCAATCAACGACAAATATTCTACAATCTAACTGTCAACTTTCCTTGCTAACTTTAATCTATATCTATACCACAGATAATATAATACTACTCTATACTATCTATACCAATATTATAAAGAGGAAAGATTTGTATTTTTGTATGTAATTAATAAACTTAAAACTACTGGACCGATTTCAAAAATTCTTTCACCGTTGGGAAGCTACACTATCCCCAGGTGATATGGGCTACTTTTTATCTCTTTTTTCCCAAGGGAACGGGCACTACGCGGGTGAAACCTCAAGGCGTCCGCTAGTATTAAATAATTTCAGAATATTCTACCATAAATTCTACATCACGTGACCTTTTAACACAGAAAAAGCAACGACAATTTACTGAAACTCAAAGATCTATTATTAAAATATGACCTTCATAACCTATCGCTCGTTTCAGCTCACAAACCGACGAAAACCCCACAAAAGAAACTAATTGCTGTAAACGTTTAAATGAGTACAATTAGACATAATATGACTGAATTGAGCGCATCTTGTAAAACATATGTGGAAACACCTATTCTATTTTAGCGACGGAAGCGGTACGCGCGAGTAATTAGGGCATCTACTAACCTGTTAGTATATCATGGACGGTTTAAGGCCATTGCAGTCTTTTATTAAAATTATGTGTGTGCGTGGCTTTATGTGTGTTATTATTTTGATGTGCCATTATTTCTGCAACGAAGTGTACAAGGCTGGAAAGTAGACTATTGATGAAGAATAGTATCCTTTGATTAGACATGTTGGCAACTCTTAAAGTAAAATATTTCTGGTATGAAATTGTAGTAGGTAATCTATTATCTGGTAAATTGTAGAGCAGTGGTCGCCCAGTGGTAACAGCCCCGACTTACGTGTCGTAGCTCGTGGGTTCGAACCCAAGCAGGCTCATTACTTTGTATAAATTATTACATCACCACTGCTTTCAAAACGGTGAAGGAAAACATCGTGAGGAAACCGGCATGTCCTGGAACCATTGAAGACATGTAACTCACAACAACCCGCACTGGGCCCGCGTGGTGGATTACGGCCCATTCCCTCTCACAGAGAGGAGGCTTCAACCCCAGCGGTGGGCAAGTTAAAAGGGTGGTATGATGATGAGGCCTCAAAAGAGTGTGCTTCAAAAGAATGTTCTTCTTCTCTCAGAGATTCAAAGCCAATAAAAAAAAAAGAGAACAAAACTGCAAAGCTGGAATGAATAGAACCTTTCTTTAAGGAAGGTTCAATTTCAATTAAAGTTTTCTGTCTGTGGGATACGCCTTGGGAGAAAAAAAAGCGTCGGGGTCAAAGTCAAAGTTAAAGTCAAATCCTTTATTGCAATTAGGCGATTAAGCGGCACTATTTAATGCCAAAAAAATAAATATAAAATTAATAATAATTGATTCTACCATCAGAAATGAAGCTTGTTAAGGAGAAGAACGGGCAAGAAACTCCACTAGATATATTAAAGCTAGTGTTTTATTATGTTCCATCATCATCTGCCTAGCCTTTTCCCAACTATATTGGGGTCGGCTTCCAGTCTAACCGGCGCGACTGCCTATCTGACCTCCACAACCCATTAACTGGGTAACACGGTACCCCTTGACTAGACTGCTGTCAGATCTCAAGCTTCTGACTACTCGTAACGACAGTCAAAGATCTTTAAATAACAGCCGGGACCAACGGCTTAACGTGCTTTCCGAGGCACGGAGGAAACTCGGTGTGTTGAAAATGGTCACCTATCCACGGACCGACCTCGTCAAGCATTGCTTAACCTTGAAGATTGACCAGTGCGGCTGTTATTATTCAGCCACGAGCTCCTGTTTTCTTATGTTCCAACATGACTAATATCTCTGAAGGATGGTTGCGAGATGTATCACTATTCAATGTTAGCGTAACAGAATTAGTCATCACAATAAATGATTAAAATGACTAGATCTTGTATTCAATGTTTCAGTACAAAGTCCAAAGCTGCCGAAACAGACACTACACCAGACATAATCTATTCACCACATCAACCTTATCAAAAGGGGTCACGCAATCCTGTTTAAGAAACGCCGGCGCCACAGCACAATCATCTCAGTGAGTCAACAATTAATCCTTGCCCCAAATGATGTTGTTGCGTCAAAACCAAGACGATGTAGGATGTGGCAAAGGTTAAATCTATATCGTCACATCCTCGCGAGCTTCCTGTTTAAATACTGCGTGTTAATTGTCTGTGGCAGTACGCATGTGGTGTTGTTTGTAATTTGCATGCCACAGTGTAGCGGAGACAGTGGTGTAATTGGCGTGAGTTGATCTCGTTACATCGTTTGTTGGCTTTCGTAAGTTGTGTCAACAAAGAAGTGCCTTTTTGTTAAAAAGAGAAATATATCGGGACGCGTCGAATGCTTAATTATTGGTAAATTGTAAAGTGTATTTCATCTGAAAGAGATAAAAGTATGCACTGTTTTTCATGACCTAAACATAGTACTTAATAAAGACACTTTTTTAAATATTACAACTACCACTTATGGTATTTAGCAAAAGCTCTTTTTTTTATTTTACAGTCACTTTTGCCGACGAAAACAATAACTCTTTCTTCAAATTCAACAACACACAGTATACCAACACATTATAGAGACAATTTTGTTACTCTGTGTCCCCTCTCGGTCTATATCTGAACGTTCATCTGCAAAACTAACTCGCGTGAATTGAGCGCGCGTATTAATTAGTAAAAAGGATATATCCTTAATGAGTGATTAAGCCGCAAGATTATACGGACGGTGCTCATCTGATGGACACTTTGCACTTGATACTTTGTTTAAGTGGGTGCATTAGGATATGCATGTTGTTGTTTTAGAACTGCAATTAAATTGGGTCGGCCGGAAGATCGGAACAATTTACTAGGGTTATGAAGATAGTTTTTACCCGACTGCCGAAGGAGGGTAATGTGTTTGTCAGTCTATGTATGTATGTTTGTTCCTATGTGGCGTTTTGATGATTCTTACGTCAATCGATTTGTCTTAACCTTGCGAGTGTCATTGACTGCATTAAAATTGGAAAATAGAAAAATGGTGGCTTTCGGGCGCTGTATTGTGAATACATCTGGTTCTGGTCAGCCAGCTCGCGAATATGTATCCTATTAGTTCGTCTTCTTAAGCAGTCGGGTTTTTTAAATTTTTTAATTAAATTTTTTATTGTATGATTATTCGGTTATTTGAATGTGTCAATGAAGCAAGTGATATAAGAAAAGTTAAGCTTCACGGTCAAAATCTTGGTTCACCAACTCACCTGAATTTCGATTAACATTTTCCAATAATTTTGTAAATTCTATCCGATTTCTGAAATAAGATTTTGAATTTGTATTTGGAAAATCGTCAAACTCTAAATTCGCCTGAAAAGCTGCCATTTAGCATTAAAGTAGGGTTTGGCACGTTCTTTACTCCAAGTGCTTAATTCAGAAACCGGTCCTTAGTCTTTTAGTCTCTTGGCAATAATTTCTAAGCCAGGTGTTAAGGCGCTATATACGCCCCAATGTTAACGCAGTACTGGCCGTGCGGCCGCTCAAAGCCAAAATATCAATATTGAACCTCCTTTTGAACAGTTTTGTTTGCAATATTATTTGATTTACATAAGCTATGTTGGGTATGAAGAAATTCCAGCCATAAATTTTTCTGTGTTAAAATATTTTTAAACATCCAAGTCGTTTTGGAGGAGTTTTCAAAAATTGCGAAAAAGTATCGTGTTGTTAATTATTTTTTAAAGCAAAACTATTAGTTACACGAAAAAACCTTGTGTTCATAATTATGTACATGAATCAATTTTTTTTTTTTTGATTTTTTTTCCTATCCGTTACTAAGGAGTATGCTTTAGAAAGTTACAGCTTTACGGCACAAAAGGGTATGTAGAAAAAAGAAAAGAAAAACAAAAAAAAAATAAAAAAAGAAAAGAAAAATAAATAAAAGAAAACTTTTTCCTTTTTATTCATGACATAAAATATTTCAACGTTCTTAGGTCAACAATCCCCCTAAGCAATACAAAATTGCAAACTATATTTAAAGCAACTTAAACTTAGTCCAAGACAACGATCTTATCCGTAACTAAACTTATTTCTTGTCGTCTCGAGGGCAAGTTTAACTGCTTAGTTACGCTAAGTTACAGTTAAGTTCTAGTTAAGATAAGCTTCCGTTACCCTGAAGGGAAATGGCTTATTGCGGTAGGCCATGGACTTGTAATGTCTCGGCAGAACTTGGGTTAGTTGACTATTGAGAATCTGATCTCAGTAATTTGTCTATTGTATTTTCTAAGCTATGGAACTCCTTCTTCAAAGGTTGCTTGATATTCGGGACTATATTCTTAGTCTCTAAGACAACGGAAAAAATCTTCGATTAAGCGCTCCTGCCCGGGTGTTTTCTTTTTTTTTTTAATTCGTATTCAATTTGCCGAGATATGAGACCTAGCTAGATCGATTTTTCGCCCCCGAAAACCCTCTATTACACACTTTATCGAAATCGTTAAAGCCGTTTTAGAGAACTTGATTACAAATATGTAATTATACAAATAAGGATAAATAAGGACTAATGAAAATGATTTTTTAATCATTATACACATGTTATAGGGGGTACGGGTTTTCGAAGAGAAAGGACCGTCAGAACCGGAACCAAGGCCAGTTTTTGATGATGAGAAATTTTACGGACTGCTTCTAGTTTAGATTTTAGATCTACAATAAGTAGTTCATTTTCCATGGCAAATCAAATATGTTTTTAGAGCAATTACGAGACAACAATTAACAGTTCTCAATTCAGAAACACACATAAATACCCTAAATCCGTAATTAAAAGATAGAAACGCTCTCAGAAAATTCTCAGTACGGAGTCGAAACTGCTAAACAGTCTAACTTGTGCTACTTGAAAGTGCAATTCGCTACTAAACGCATGTAAAACAAAAGTTTGTGCTATCAGTGATCAATATTATTTGATTTACATAAGCTATGTTGGGTATGAAGAAATTCCAGCCATCAATTTTTCTGTGTTAAAATATTTTTAAACATCCAAGTCGTTTTGGAGGAGTTTCCAAAAATTGCGAAAAAGTATCGTGTTGTTAATTATTTTTTAAAGCAAAACTATTAGTTACACGAAAAAACCTTGTGTTCATAATTATGTACATGAATCAATTTTTTTTTCGATTTTTTTTCCTAGCCGTTACTAAGGAGTATGCTTTAGAAAGTTACAGCTTTACGGCACAAAAGGGTATGTAGAAAAAAGAAAAAAAAAACAAAAAAAAATAAAAAAAGAAAAGAAAAATAAATAAAAGAAAACTTTTTCCTTTTTATTCATGACATAAAATATTTCAACGTTCTTAGGTCAACAATCCCCCTAAGCAATACAAAATTGCAAACTATATTTAAAGCAACTTAAACTTAGTCCAAGACAACGATCTTATCCGTAACTTAACTTATTTCTTGTCGTCTCGAGGGCAAGTTTAACTGCTTAGTTACGCTAAGTTACAGTTAAGTTCTAGTTAAGATAAGCTTCCGTTACCCTGAAGGGAAATGGCTTATTGCGGTAGGCCAAGGACTTGTAATGTCTCGGCAGAACTTGGGTTAGTTGACTATTGAGAATCTGATCTCAGTAATTTGTCTATTGTATTTTCTAAGCTATAGAGAGCTCCATCTTCAAAGGTTGCTTGATATTCGGGACTATGTTCTTAGTCTCTAAGATAACGGAAAAACCTTCGATTAAACCTTAGATTTCGACCCCGAAAACCCTCTATTACACACTTTATCGAAATCGTTAAAGCCGTTTTCGAGAACTTGATTACAGATAAGTAATTATACAAATAAGGATAAATAAGCTATAACTGTCAATTTTATGACTAATGAAAATGATTTTTTAGTCATTATACACAATTATAGGGGGTACGGGTTTTCGAAGAGAAAGGACCGTCAGAACCGGACCAAAGCAAGTTTTTGATGATGAGAAATTTTACGGACTGCTTATAGTTTAGATTTTAGATCTACAATAAGTAATTCTTCTTCCATGGCAAGTCAAATATGTTTTTAGAGCAATTATGAGATAACAATCAACAGTTCTCCATTCAGAAACAAACATAAATACCCTAAAACCGTAATTATATTATTAGAAACGCAATTCTCAGTACGGAGTCGAAACTGCTAAACAGTCTAACTTGTGCTACTTGAAAGTGTAATTCGCTACTAAACGCATGTAAAACAAAAGTTTGTGCTATCAGTGATCAAAACTAGTGCTTGTAAGTGCGAATGATAAGAGCCACGCGAATTTAGTCTGGACTGGAGCTTTCAAGTGCTTTTCGGGTTATTTATAGCGTTGGCTAACGACTTCTTCGTGATTGAAGTCTTTATTAAAGAAAAACAATTGAGAGACTTTTGAATGGGAATAAACAGAATCTTTTGTGTGAGCACTTTCGTAGTCTTAATGCGAAAAGAGCGATGGCTTGGTCTGAAATATAAGTGTCGGTTCTGTTTTTAGTCGTTTTATTATAATGACAAGCTGTTGCCCGCAACTTCGTCTGTGTAGCATTAGTATTTCGAACAGCATTTTCTTTATATCACGCAGATCACGCAATAATACTGTAGGTGTGTGGGCCGCCTTACTTGAGAAATTGTTAGGTAACCATACAAACTTCCACCCATTCCATCCCCTTAAGGATGATTTCCGCTTATGTATGTGTATGTGTAGCTATATAGCAGCTATGTATTATGATCGAGTCCAGGCACCTGCCTGTGGGCCCACGAAGGTAATGCTTCAGAAAGCATATCAATAGCCCTTCAGGCACCAAGTGTATCTGAAGGCAATGAGCCCGCTGACAAGCGCATAGAAACGTCTACGCTGGTACATACAAACACATTATCTCAAGCAAGTGATGTCTATGTACTAGAAGTACCTACATAGGTGCGTAGGTCACCTAGAAGCGCTAAATCGCTTATAACGAGTTTTCTGAACACTTACTTGAGGAAAATGTATGTATATTTATCTTTTCAGAGTGAAACTGCATTATACCTTACTATGTCCTTCCCAGAGTCTCAAACTATCTCCTTACAAAATTTCATATAAATCGGTGCAGCGGTTTAAGCGTGTAAAAGTAACAGACATACAGACAGAGTTACTTTCGCAGTTAGGATTTTCTCAGGTACCTAAAGGACAGCATTTAGTTATCTACAGTTTTCTAACCTTAAATATGGTTATCGAAAACCATGAAGTTTTGCCTGTGAGGGTCCTTAATCGCTTTATTTGATATGAAACACTCAGTCAACTTGAAGTTGACAAAGAATCTTTGAGCATAAAACTGCAGTTAAAAACTCTTTCCACAAATCGTTAATTACCGACACATGTAAACTAGATGACCTCTTTACCGACTCAAAAAGATGTGCTTCTCAAGAAAGTGAGGTCAATTGACGAGGCGAGGCCTAGATGAGGCAAGGCGAGGCGTGAGGCAGACTCAAAGAGCGAAGGAATTCAGTTCATTACCGTCTTACAAGCTCCTTGCATCGTGTAGGGAGGGGACAGTTGGTTGTTGCAATTTTATCGATAGAATGTGATTTATCTTGCTATTTTGAATTAAGAACTGTTCGAATTCAAGAGGCGGTCAAAGTGAATGGGTTTAGCTTTCTTTTGTTTTTAATTTTAAACACGTGGTTTTTGGGTCGCTAAAATGATTTGACAGAAAATGTCGTCCTGTGCTGTTGTTCAAACATGTAGTCACAATGTAGTAGGTATGTCTTAACATTAGCCAGTTCCGCTTAGTATTCTGATAGCATTAAATTATCACCGGAATTAGGTACATTATTCACAAACTTGACGATGATGTCATAACTCATACAAACCTAAAAATGACATCCGCAATGCAAACCCAACGAAGATAAGAAATAGCATTTTACTAACAACAAAGCAACTTGTCTGTGCAAAAATAATCAACGAAATTACTATCCCGGCGTTCTCAAAAGCCGAAAGTCACTCGAACTATCATCATTCCAGCAAGCGGAACAAACTACCGCCAAGTGTGTCGATTTCCAACGACGTCGACTGAAGTAGTGTAGAAAAAAAAATATTCTCGAGTCGCAAGTTCAGGGTGGGAGGAGGGGGCGCCTACCCTTCCTACGGACCTCCTTAACTGCTGGCAGCGGACAAAAAGAATGAATGGATCCGCCCCTTAACGAATACACCGAGCGGCATAATTCATACTTAGGAAAGTGCAAGGAGTTGACATGGACTTTTATTTATTTTTTTCGTTTTAATTACGATAGCGTCGCCAATGAGGTTAGGTTTTGCTTTCGGTGGAATGTTTTTATTTGTTTTTTTTTTCGTGTTTTTGTCGACTTTTCTCTTATATGCGTGAGGCTGGTCGGGAATTTTAGAAGTTTTTTTTTTCAGTTTTCGTTTCCCAAACTTGTTCGTATCGTTGGAAACTGCACGTATGCAGTTTGAGTTTTTGTTATTTCTTTAGTTTTAATTTAATGCACTCCTTCTTCAACTAAATTTAAATAATGTCAGTAAAAGTCATCGCTTGTAAGTCACCTTATAATTAAAAAGTTTACCTCCGTCGTCTCTAACGAATGCCAAATTAAAATATCTTATGCACCATTTAAATGAGTAGAACAACTGCCGGCAGAAAGTATTCGAGTACTTGTACACAATTGATTACTTACTGGGCACCAGTGCTCGTTTTTCTTGCACTCTCTTTGGAAATAAAAACGAATAAAAATTACTCCTATTATGTGGTAGGTAAGGTATGTTTATGAAAGAGGATAAGACTGAGTTAGCCCTTTAGATGCTCTATGTATTTTTCAATGTCATTGGTTATTTTTTCCTATATTTGTGCTGTAACGATACAATATTTATTTGTACAAAATCAATTAATTTATATTTATTAAACCGTAATAGTCCAAGTATTACATAAACTTCGTTTCATAACAGAATATATACACCAAAGACAAATATTCATGAAATTTTCATGTGACAAATAAAACCTCGTGACTCAAAAGCACTACACCAAGGCAGTGATAGTACCAAGCACACTGTCCAATCCAAACGGACCACGGAAGGCAACCTCGGAAGTTAAGATGCGTCGGTTGCCACGTATAATTTTTTCCACTCTCTTTCAATTCACCCCCTATCAACCCCCATCCCCCTTCTCAACCCTTCCGTCTGTCAATCTTAACTACAAGGCGGGAAGCCTCCGTATTACAGGGTTCAGTACTGAACCTACATTTTTTTATTTCACTATCGAGATTTTAATAGGACTCGACTATTTCTGAGAATCGATGATTTGAGCCGGATTACGAGTTGGATGGGCTTCGAATAGTTTTTGAAGAGTGAATTTCGTTCGTTCTGAAATTAGGGAGGTATTTTTTATGTTTTACTATTCGGAGATTATTGTTTGTGCCTCGTTTGGTGCGTAATGCGTGCACTGGCGCGGCAAATATGTTAAACCGAGTCTTGTTTGAATTTTTGTTTTTTGCATATATGATTATTAACTTTGGACGTAAAATAATCGTTATTTTTGCCGTATGTATTCACATTTTATTTCCTTTTTATATTACGTATTGACACATCTAAAAACATAAATATATACAATCATACATACTCAAAACAAATTTAACACTTCTAAAATTAAAAAAAAAACATACCACAGACAATGCCTCTTAAAAACTCTACGTCTACGCACCATAGACAAAGACAATCATCGGTCATTTTTCCAAAGTGAAAGTGAAAATCCAAAAAGACTATAAGTTGCCGTCTGGGCACTAATCAGTGGTATTGTGGAGGCTGTTTGAAGTCTCCTTGCGTAATGGAAGACCAGACAAGCCAAGGGGAGAAGGAAATAAAAAAAATACTCAACGCACGCATAAGTAGGCGGACGTCGCGGAACAAGTTAGTGTGAAATATTCGGCTAGACGTTTTGGGAAAATGATGGAGCGGGTTCCGTTTTCGAGGTTGTGTGAGGGAAATTATGTTTTATATTTGCTGTTGTTAATGCTGCTGTTGATTTCTAAGTTGAACAAAGAACCCATGTGTTTTATTCTTAGATTAATATTTAAAAAAACTTTTTTTAACAAGGCTTTTTTCGTATTGTTCTCAGCAAATCCTTTCATTTGATACCCATATTATTATCATGGCAGTGCACAAAAAATTACTGATCCGCCATCTTGGACCGTCCGCCATAATGGATTTAGAATGACGTCACTTAGCTAACCATGCATTGTCACCCAAACTAAACGTAAATGCAATATTTAATCTTAATCGGTTGGGGATAACTGCTTTAAAATTCAGTTGCAAGATTTGACCCGAACACACATACATACAAACTTTGTAAGTTAAATAAAAGCTTGTAAAACACAAGTACTTTTCAGGAAATCAACTCATGTGAAAATCGAAATAAAAATAAACAAACGAATTTATGATTCAATCATCTATCTTCTACTTGTTATGTAAAAATTACTTAATATTTAACCGAGACACATTCATTATTATTTTTCGAAACGTCCAGCCAAATCTTCACTTGCCCCGCAACACGAGACTCAAGATACATCACGAAAGGGGGTCCCCTACGATCCACTACGCTGTACAAACTTACAACAGATAAGGGCCTCAAGTACCCCCCAAAAGGGGTAAGACAGGCCCCCCAAGTCTAGGCAGACTTTAGAGCAAGAAAAAATAATGCGCGCCGGGGTGACATCGACGGGGCGCGGGCTGCTGGTTTAATTTCGTCATCGCATATTTTAAGTTTCACTGAGTTTTTGAGTGTGTTTAATTTTGTTACGTTGGTCAATGTTTTCGTGTCTGTAAGTTGGTAGTGGTCATTTTGTATTGAGTTACTTTTAAGGGCAATTATTGATAAGGTTTCATCATTGGACTACAAGACGCCATGCGCCCTCGGTACATGGTAGACATCTCACCCATACGCACTAAACGTTTTGGAAATACTGTCATTATGCTTACAGATAAAAAAGTGGAATTCCCTGCCGGAGTCTGTGTTTTGAGATAGCTACTACCTCGGGGTATTTAAGTCAAGAGTGAATAGGTTACTTCTAGGAAAGCGTGCTTCACCGTCGACCACATCATCGCTTACCATCAGGTGAGATAGTGGTCAAGCGTAAAATTACATAGTATCAGTCATGCATATTATGTATTTTTATCATTGGTTTATATTTTTCTTCTTTTAAAATCCAAATTATCATCAAGTGAAGAGAATGTTTCCGAATTTGACGTTATTGAAAGTAATTTTTAACCCTCGACGCAAAAAAGGGGTGTTATTGATTATCTTGAGAAATTCAAACATACTTACGTAGTATCAGTAGCAGAGAACTTTGACACTCAAAGTCTATCTGTTTTTTCTTGCAAAATTCTCCACGACAACAAAACCTTTGAATAACCGAACTAACAAACTCATTGTTTAAAAAAAGGTGACCTCACATTAAAACCGTGTCCTTAAACCTTTAACAAAAGCTTCATTGTCTCAAAATGTTCTCAAATTGTCTGAGAAAGCCGCGACGCTCTAATTGTCCCTCAGAGCAGATATTGTGTTACCGTATATTGTCCTTCGCCGCACTGTGCCGTTTCTGAATCTTATACGGAAAGGAATCAATTTCAATGTACAGTTGGGGACAGAAATTTGTGTCATTAGTTGGTATTGTTTAACAATAAAATATAAATTGTTTATTATAACAAGTCACATTGTATTAAACAGTTGAAATACAAATTTATATGTGCCACAAGAGAAGCTTAAATATTACCTGCAGATGATTAATAATTTAATTGTCAAAAAATATTCAGCCGAATTGAGAACCTCCTTCTTTTGTTGAAGGGAGCTGGGGATTCATTACACAATAACATAAGGAGATATTAACGTAATAATAAGAAAACAATTTGCTACTAAGTTTAAATTGAATCTAAATTTTGATTTAAGAAAATTACATTATTTGCAAGAGTAACTTTCAAGTCTACATCAAATTCTAAGTATTCGTTAATGTCCTTTTCAGATAATAAATCTCATCGGTCTAGACCACCCTTTGAAATACTAATACGATCTCACAAAGTTAAGTCATTGTGTGCCTACCTTTACTGCAAGATCATTTGAAAGGGTCAAGTTAGCCATTTTGCAAAAAGAATTTGAAAGGTTCAAAAAAAGAACGTCATTCATGGTTTAGGTTCTCTATTAGAGCTTTTTTAGTCGTTTTTTTTTGTTTCATTTTTTACTATGGCAACCATGACAAAAAAAAAACTGTTTAATTAATTTAATTATTATTGTTTAATTTTACCCGGACGTTATGTGTACCGATTTCTATAGTACACTCGAACTCCTTCTTTATCATTTTTCTAGACCTAAAAATTGATCTCTCCGTTTCCTAGAACTGTTAAGATCCGTCTGCTTGACTGTACCAGCGGCCGCAGTCTCGTGAACTTGATACATGACATTGTCTGCCCTTTTCACGCACTCTGCCTGCCCGCGTATTGTCTTGCTTTCTTGCTTACACCTTTTTAGTATTTTAGTCGTCTGACGACTATTCCGTGGACTAAATTAGAGTTGTAACTAGTTGTTGTTTGTCTAAGTACGTAGGTTGATTTTCCTGACGTGGTGTAGTTTTTATTTTACTTTATTAGATTAGTGCAGGGAACACAATAACTGTAGACCGTGGATTAGTGTGACTTCTTATACACACATCACACATCATCAGCCTATTAATATTCCCACTGCTGGGACACAGGCCACCTCTCTGTGAGAGGGAATGGGCCGTAATCCACCACGCGGGCGCAGTGCGGGTTGGTGGATGTCACATGTCTTCGAATTTTTGGTTCTAGGACATGCCGGTTTCCTCACGACTTCTTATACAAGCTGTTGATTTCCGAAAGGTATAATTTGGGATGCCTTTGCCAACAACGCCCAGAAAAAATGAAAAAATAAGGGATACTAAAATTTTGTGTGCTAAAAGGCTGATTAAAGAATTCAAAATATATTTGCATGATTATTCATGCTATTTTTAAAATACGGTGTATTATTATTATTTTGTGACTCACAATGACATCGTTATAGAACATCAATTTAAATAATATTGTACTATTATAACAGGCAAATGGAAAAACTAATTACTTTAATTCATTTAATTTACATTACCTACTTAATATTCAAACCGCAAGGAAATACATATTTCCAAAAGAAAACCAAGTGTACTTATTCAAATATGTCAAGAATTCTAGTTAGAGATAACCTTTTGAAGTGCAGTACTGAATCATTGATTTAAAATTAAGGAAACAACAAGAAAATGAGGTATTTTTTTTTTTACAAACGTAGAAAGCCCATATTTGATGAAATACAAATAGATTATTGACACTAGCCACTTTAACCGCGTAAAATTATTTTTCTTTTCGCAAAAGGTAAAAATTGCTTCACAGAATTTAATAAATTCAATAGTAATTGTTATACAACTGAACAAAGATAAGAAGACAGAAAGGGAACGCATTCACTACTATTACTCACACGCATCACTGTGGCAATTACACCATAATATACTAATTGTAACAAGTTTAACATAAAAAGTACACTTAAGGTTCTCCTAGTCGACGGCACGAACTATTTTGTGCACGAAGTTAAAATGCATGCTATCTCATCCGACAACACGTGCGAAAGAGATTGATGCTGTGATAAGCAGTAAGAAGCTAGTTCACGTACGAATTAGCACTTTTGCAAATTTGTATCGAAATGGATTATGATTTAGGAATTTTATAAACAGACCTTTGGGAGTCTAGATATCATGAAAAAACGACTAAATGTATTGTTTCAAAATAAAATTATTTGCATTGTTGAATTACTAATCTATCTCTATATGGAGGCCGTTTTGCATTGTTCCTTCTTCAAACGTTAATTATTATTTTTTACTTTTTTGCTTCCAAATAAGGCTAGATAATGATGAGACAAATTTATATCATTTTTTATTTTGAACGTACATCGTCAAACAGTGGAGTAATCGCTAGACTACGTTTGTATGGAAGAATTTTCGACTAGTGTAACCTTAAGAAAAACTGTGTGTTTAGTGCAAGTTTAGTGTCAATGCTAACTAAAATGTCACTATCAAATGTTTTAAGTGTTTGAAATTCGAATAAAGAACAATTTGTATTTTAAATTCCACGCAATAAAAAAACAAAGAGTGTACATATTTTTGTGTTCAAAAAGTAAGCCTCTTGGTAGCAGCCAGAATTTTATCGTAACTTTTATTTGGACAAGAACTTCAAAAGGACAATATTGGCAGAACAAAACAACCCTCAAATGCTAACGGCCCTTTGAGAAGACACTTTTTAAGTATTAAAGAAAACTTTCACGCGATCCTTTCTTTCATTGAAAACCACATCATTAGACTGTCTCAGAAATGGTTCTACAGTAAAACGCTTATTTGGTTGTTTTTGTTAAAATATTTTGTAAGAATATTATGGAAATTAAATAAAGTTGCGTGCGTTTTCTAGCTACTTATTTGTTGTTTCAGGAGTAAATTGATCACAATAACTCGAATTAATGATACAATGATAGAATGTGACATAAGTCATAAATCATCTAAATACAATACTTACAATATAATAGAATACTTTGGTCCTTTTAGTTACTGATACAAAATTGATTGTTTTATTTATAACTCAAAAAGTAACACGCACTTAACTCATTTAACACAATTATACATGCGTCAACTATTATTATACATTTTAGAAAAAAAAGAAGAAAAAATATGCAAAGTCATTATTTCTTATCCATTTAGTTCGCAGGCAAAAAAATATAACATTTTCTTTATCTAGTGACCCGCTAATTAGCAGACATAATAGAAATTACCATTGTCTTCCGCCACAATGGGTATTTCGACAGATAATAGGTTATACATGTGTCAACTATTAAAAAGATATTCCAAAAAAAAAGAAAAAATATGCAACGTCAATATTTCTTAACCATTTAGTTCGCAGGCAAAAAAATATAGCATTTTCTTTATACATGTGTCAACTATTATAAAGATTTTACTAAAAAAAAGGAAAAAATATTCAAAGTCAATATTTCTTAACCGTCGCATCGCTATCACATTTTCCCCGTAATTTAGCATTCTCCGGTAGGCAGGGTGGAAGATGGGGGTGCACTTGACCACCCCAGCAACCCTTCATCGCCTCAAGAACAACATCGCGATTTTAATATAGTCTCGTTTTCACTCGGAGATAGTTAACGATACTTGCTGTTAATTTTTTTTCTGGTTTTTTTCCTGTTTAGTACAGTTTTTGTGTGATTATGTTGGCAATGTTTTTAATTTGTGGTAAATAGAACTGGAATTGCAATGTAATGGTGTGTGAGTGTTGAAGTTTGTATATTTTTTAAATTTTAAGATTTTGAAATGATCATTTACAGTTTGATGATTGGATGATCATATCCAGTATTGTATTAAAAGGCTGTTGACCTCAACGTTGTTTGTGTTTCTTAAATTTAATATAGTCAGTCATTGAATCTGATTTTGATAGTAAGTCAATAAAATAATTAAAAATCAATTAATAACGACCTAATAAAACAAACATCACGAAAATTGCGATATATTTAAAAATAATTCGCAATTAAAAATAAGCCCCCATTAGAAAAATAGTGGGCCTCTCATATGTTTAACTGCCGTCTCCAAAGTCTACGCCAAATGAGGGTGAGCAGGTTTAATGAATAATTAATGTGCACACTGTTCGCGCCAATTATAATTACGTAAGGAAAGCAATTATGCCAGCCACCCTGTTTGTTCCTCATGATTTGCACATAGTTTAGGGAAAAACTATGCAAACACGCGAACTTGTCTGAAAAGATTGATGTTATGTCGTAACAAGCTTCTTTACTGTGAAAACACTTGAGATAAGGGATACTTGATTTTTGAAATATTTTTTAAGAATTTCTGATTGGGAGAAAAGTTAATTTTGTGCCTCAAAGTCATAGTCTAGATACTTTTTTACCTTCTTAGGTTCTTAATTAAAAGAAAATCATCATCTGCCTAGCCGTTTTCCCAATTTTTGTGGGGGTCGCCTTCCAGTCTTACCGGATTCAGCTGAGTACCAGTGTTTTACATGGAGCGACTGCCTATCTGACCTCCACAACCCAGTAACTGGGCAACACAATACCCCTTGGCAAGACTGGTGTCAGATCTCAAGCTTCTGACTACCCGTAACGACTGTCAAAGATCTTCAAATGACAGCCGGGACCAACGGCTTAACGTGCTTTCCGAGGCACGGAGGAAACTCGGTATATTGAAATGGTCACCCATCCAAGGACCGACCTCGGCAAGCGTTGCTTAACCTTGAAGATCGACCTGTGTGGCTTTACAATTACCTTAATACATTGGCAGCATATTCGACACCAGCTTTGCTTGTCTTATAGAATAGAATAGATATTAAGTATCTATTCAAAACAATAGTTTCTGTTTAAAATCAAATAATAATAATTATAATCTTAGTCTATATTATTCTCTGTATTATATTTCATAATATAATCCCTTTTATCTGCAATCTAAATATAAAACGAACTAACAATCAAACAAAGAACTCTCCTGGTTACAGAAATAGATAGGCTGAACAATGCGTTTACCTATGTTTACGTCTATTTAAAAGCTAAAAACTCCCGCGACTAACAGAAAAGGATCGCGGTGGGTGACGTAACAGAAATACACCGGAATTTGATTTATAAAGGACTTCGAGATCAAGTGGACTTCACTTTTTCTTTAGATTTTGTCGAAGTAGTACAATTAGATCAATTTTTTTTTTTTTTTCATAAATTCTTGCGCATTAGCAGGGTTACTTTTAAAATGGAGGTATCAAGTCAGAATATATAAAGACTCGGTGTCAATTTATTGGGGTCACTTTTTTTTTTTTTTGACTGTTGTTTGTGCTTCAACGACTGAAGATTCTTCTCTGAAAAGTCAGCAGTCATTTCAAATAGTCAAGATGGAAGATCACGTAAGTATTTGACTAAGTTTAATAGTACGTCGTGTAAGAAAAATCATAAAATTTAATCGCTATACATTTTTTTTTGGATAGCCTGCACTTTCCTACAGCAGGAAAAGGGTTGAAAATAATGACGTATTACTTAGTTAGTTGAATTGACTTTTAGTAAAAAAGAAAATGACAGCGAGATGTGACCACCATCTAATTTGAATAACAAATACCTCAAATTCACCGATCCATCTCGCTGGTCCACACCTCCCTATAATCACAACCGGAAAGCGCATTTTTTCAACTTGTCCGTAAAAATCATTGCACGTATCTAATTAACAACAAAAGCGACGCGTGCGCAGGACACGGGGCCTGCGCGTCACGCCTTGCTCGGCCGGAAGTACCGGCGGACGTCGAGATTGTGGCCCCAGCCCCTGATTCCTTCCGGTGGACCCAATGGGCTCTTTGCCGGTAAATGATTGAGGCATAGGAGAAAGGAGATTTTGAGGTAAAGAGTTTTGCTATATTTTTTCGTCGTTGTTGTTTTTTTTTCTGGTGTAGTTATTGTTGTTGAGTGGTGTGGAGTTAATTATTGGTGTTTTTAGATGTTTGTTTTTGTTCTTTTAAGAAGTTACACCTTTTTCAATTAGGTAAAAAGACAATTTCTTTATTTTAAGAGATTTTTTTTTGTTGATTGTATAGTAATTAAGTGATGCTTTTGTCACAACTACCTATTCTATATTTAGCTTAACTAAGGGCCGCTTTCTCATTTAAGTAAAGCAGCATTCTCAATTGAGAAACGTAAAAAACTCAAACGCTTCCTAAATTATTTGAAACTGAAATCAGAAACTGGCTCTCTGTGTTCCATTAAGAAAGTATTTATAGCTACAGTAAGAAAATTACCCAACCTGTCAAAAGAAGGTAAGGCGCCATCAAATAATTAAGTGAATTATGCAATTTTTTTGTTATTAATTATGAAATGCCTAAAAATAAGCCTGACAAAAACTTCAGATATCTCTTGCTATATGAACTATCAACAATTTTTTTGTCACGTAACTTTTTAGATATTAAAACGCTATCCGCTTTGCCCGAACCCGCTTCAGCTTATCCCTTCCCCCAAACGTAAGGTCGTCGCTCCGATCTTCAGCACGGAACGATTGACTGTGATCTTTTTTTTATTACTTGTCAGAGTGAGTCATATGTCGGGATGTAAGCATGAGGTGACCTCTTCGCAATTGATATAGTTCGCAAGAGGAACCTGTTTGTGAGTGATCTGTGGGTTGAGTTCTTTTGTTGTAGGTTTATTTATTAAAAGGCGTTTATTGTAGGTTCGTTAGTGTGCGTTTTACTGACACCGCGCCCATAGCGCAAAATGGCGCCAGAGTACCCGGACATTTGGCCGTTGGACAACTGAGGAGTTATATTTATATTTTTTCAAGACACATTGTGAAGAAGGGCTGTTCCTCCTCCTCATACGGTGTTTATGTTAACGGGTCTTAGTATGAAAGATGAGGGAAAAGAAACAATTGTCACAGACTTAATTCATCATCATCATCCTATCAGCAGAAAGACGTTCACTGCTGGACATAGGCCTCCCGCAAGCGTCGCCACATTGACCGGTCCCGTGCGTTTCGCAACCAGCGGATCAACCTTCACCAGGGCATCGGTCCACCTGGTGGGTGGCCTTCCAACTTCTACCCTATCGGCCATCCGTACTGCGAGCAATGTGCCCTGCCCACTAACACCACCACCACCCATTTAATTATTTTAATTTTTTTTTATCGTTGGGCTTGCGTTTGAACACCATCGCACCCATGCATTTTACTTCCGCGTTCTTTAACATACCGAACAGTTAAAAATTTCAAAAAAAATAAGTTCTCAGCCCTCAAATGCTTCAATAAATGGTGATATTCCCTCTCACTACTCTTGTCTTCCTGTTGTTCTAGACTAGAACAAAACAACAAAAAATACACATTGCACTAAACCTCCTCAAGCAAATCCCACTAAGATCACTATCAGTCGTAACAAAGCCACAAATAAATATCAATAGAGTCCTCACCGCAGACCACAGCGATCACCTGTGCCCCTGTGTCCCTGTGAGCTGAGCGAGCGACTCACACGGCGCCAGCGCATTTCTCACGCGATCGCCTTACGCTTCCTTCCTGTCTGAGTATTGAGCATCGAGCATTGTAGGGTTGGCTAGTGTTATATTATTATAATTTTGTTTATGTTTTGGTAATTGTGGGGTATGGTGTTGTCTGTGATTTTGGGGTGTTTAAGTGACTATATTTTGAAAAAATATATTTTATAATTTAGGATACAAAATGCTAAATTTTTTTGATACTGAAATTTGACAAATGAAGGAATTAATAAACACAGAAACGATGATACCTTGCAGTTGTTCTTAAAATAACTAGGTTCTGTTTTTATAGTAAAAAAAATTTCGTCCGTTCTTAAAAATGCCAGCCAAAAATAACACATTAAAAGAAAATCTCATCAAAAACTTAATACATCAGCCTTGCACCCGCTCATAGCCCTCAAGGGTCACTCATCGGTTAAGGGTGATAATAGTTAGCTGCCCCATCGCCTGGGAACCGCGCCTTCCGTTCCGCGCAAGTGACAAATCTTTTTTTGATTGTGTGAACTTAAGTGTAATACGGATACTCCTAGTATCCGGCTACTTATGCTTAGGAAGGAAGTGATTTGCGCGGGAAACTGCGATATCCTTCACTTGGAGATGCACTCATTGGATGATTAGCTCTTACCGATGTAGAGAGGATGGAGTAGTTTTTTTTGTGATAAAGGTGTCTGATGGATTTTATACCTTTACGTAGTATAGTAGTGCTATACTAGGTGCATTGTCCTTAACTCCTCACGTATATGAATTAAGGAAGGGAGCATTGGTGGCCCAGTGGTATCGGCCGCGATTTACAAGTTGTGGGTCGTGGGTTCGAACCCAGTCAGGCGTTTTACTTTATGTAAATTATTTCTTCACCACTGCTCTCAAAACGGTGAAGGAAAAACATCGTGAGGAAACCGGCATGTCCTAGAACCAAAAATTCGAAGACATGTGACATTCACCAACCCGCACTGAGCCCGCGTGGTGGATTACGGCCCATTCTCTCTCCCACAGAGAGGAGGCCTGTGTCCCAGCAGTGGGAACAATGATGTGATTTGAATTAATGTACGTATGTAAATATTGGAATACTCTTTTTTTAAGTTATGAGTTACATGTCCGTTCTTCTCCATCAGTCTTCCTTTGCGAATGGACAGTAGAATCAACTAACATATTTTTCTCATTCAAATTTTTACTTTCAAAAGTGCCGCTTAACGCCCTAATTCAAATAAACGATTTGACTTTGGAGGTCGATTTTGTGAATGATAGATTCTATGGGTAAGTTGGAATAAAACATCTACAATGCTCTTCTTCAAATCAAATAAGACTCCATATAAATTCTTGTTATCTTACGATACAAGAAAACCTGTCCGAGTCCCAAAGAGCTTGAACAAGAAGAATAAAAGCTTAAAACATTTAAACACGAGAATCTCCTTCGGTATTCCTTTTCAGCGAGCATTTGGCTCCGTCTTATTTCTTGGCAGTTAACCCTTTTGTCGCCGCGGTTAAGGAGGCCTTTGTTTCACCGGGCCGGTCTCACGGGCCCCCGTCTCAGGCAAACAGGTCAGGTTTGTTATATTGTTTAAGTAGTCTAATATTCCCATGGGTGTAGAGGGTTGAATGAAGTGATATTGAAGATCTCTGTTGTTGTGTGTTTGCTGAGGTCACAGAGATTTTTTTAATAGTTTCTTTTTTGTAGTTTTTAAATCGGATACACGAGAGAAATAAATTCAGTAGCGACATTTTTTTGGTAACTCGATTGCATGTCAAAAACAGCAAAAGCTGCTTTGTGGGCGTGATGTTACTATTGAAAAAGTATTTTTTACATCAGCAATAGATGTACTTTACAAACTATTTTTTCAATACCTTTAAACAAGCAATTCTTGTATCATCATCACCATCTTCCTGCCCTTGTCCTATGTTACTTGGGGTCGGCGCAGCACGTTTTCTTCTTCCATACCGTCCTCTCCCCCTTCACGCTATCACTGGCTCCCTTTTTTTCATATCACTCTTCACACAGTCTATCCATCTTTTCTTTGGGATGATATAATCTGAATCTCGGAAACGGCTCCAACGATTTTCATGAAATTTAGTATGCAGAGGGTTTCAGGGGTGATAAATCGATCTAGCTCTTTTTAAAAAACGTTGTTTTCTCTATTATCACCCGAGCAGACCTTGGTCGCTCAGGTACTATTATTGATTTAAAAAAAGGTTGTAAAAAATACATCGTACTCGCGTTTGACCACTCACCTAACTAACTTTGACTCAATCTAGAAATATTATGTACTAGCGGACTCCTCGCGGTTTCACCCGCGTAGGAATACAGGGATAAAAAGTAGCCTATGTCACCCTGGCATATTGTAGCTTCCCAACGGTGAAAGATTTTTTGAAATCGGTCCAGTAGTTCCGGAGCCTATTCGGTACAAACAAACACACAAACAAAGAAACAAAAAAATCTTTCCTCTTTATAATATTGGTATAGATAAGTTAAAATAAAACTGGATAACATGATGGGTAATTTCCAAGATATTTATTTTATTTTTCCTATCGAAATAACATTAAATGAAAAGCACATATCATTATTTTAATCACTTTAGACTTAATGTTACTTAAAGCATACCAGACATTTAATTATATAATAATTACGTACGGAACCGTCTCAAGATTATGATCATCGCGTGCGGGGGTGTCATTAGGGTGCGTCCACACTGTCATATTGTGTGGATCGCTTACAGCGCCGTATCTTGAGGGTGGCAAAATGGGCGATGAATGGATATTGTGTAGTTAAGAATAAGCTTAGAACTTAAGTAGATGGTTAGATCTGATGGATTATTGTAAATTGTTGTATTTTTGTTGCGTTTATTTAAATGAAGTGTTGTTTAATGATTAACGAGATGTTATTGATGTATTAATATTTTTTTAGGCTGTTATTTATTTTAATGGCGAGAGGAAATATTTTATTTATATATTAATTTGTATTTTTTGAGGCCAGACACTGAAAAAACAAATAGGTACAAAACTAATGAAATTTTATTCGGAAATGTAATTTACTTTTTTTGCGTATCATTAAAATCGGTTTATAGATTTCCAAGATTTATAACTTGCAAGATCTTATTGAATGCTGTGTCTCGTCAATGCTCTTTAATGATTGTCTGTAATATGTGATCCGGAAAATTTAACCACAAATGGACAACCAAAACCGTAGGAAAATAATCATAAATAACGCATTCAAACTTTCCTCTTATTTGCTAACAATGACAAAATAACGCTATTATTTTCCGATACTAGAGCTCATGCAAGCCAACATTCATATATTATTACAACCTCATTAACAATACAGAACGTCTCACAATTCCACACACACTACAATCATTCCCACGCGGAACTGTCCGCCTTCATTTTTAGCGCATAATTACGTCTACAACGGCCCGACAAGCTGTCGCGTGGCGTACCGGTCGCAGCGCATCTGTCGCGCGTCTGAACTGAGCCTTATGACACGGAACATTATTATTAAAATTGTAAAAACAAAAGAATTTATATGGACGGTTAACTGGTTCTTTTTATGGTTGTGAGTTATTATTTATTTATCGTTTTTAGTGTTCCGTAGCCAAATGGCAAAAAACGGAACCCTTATGGATTCGTTATGTCTGTCTGTTTGTCTGTCCGTTCGTATGTCACAGCAATTTTTTTCCGAAACTATAAGAACTATGCTGTTGAAACTTGGTAAGTAGATGTATTCTGTGAACCGCATTAAGATTTTTACACAAAAATAGGAAAAAAAAACAAGAAATTTTGGGGAAAGAAATTTTCCCTATACTTAGAGCTGAAACTGATATTGAGGTTTCAAATATATTTTTTTCTAAACTGAATAGTTTGCGCAAGAGACACTACCAAAATGGTTAAATGTGTCCCCTATCATTCTCTTATTTTAGAAAGTTGCAGAGGGAGGGGGAGTCTCCCCCCCCTGTAACTTCTAAAATAAGAGAATGATAAAACTAAAAAAAATATATGATGTACATTATCATATAAACTTCCACCGAAAATTGGTTTGAACGAGATCTAGATAGTAGTTTTTTTTTAATACGTCATAAATCGTAAACCGCAATTTACCAAGTACGGAACCCTTCGTGCGCGAGTCCGACTCGCACTTGCCGGTTTTTTGAAGAGTTTATTAGTCAAAGTATTTCTACATTCATACATAATACATACATAAACTCACGCTTTTTTCCTATGGGGGTAGGCAGAAACTACATAACGCCAACTAACTATTTCTAGTTTATGGTAAATAAGAATGAAGTTTTTTTAAACAAGCTTTTTGAACTGAAGGCATTAACTAAAAGTAATATCACTTGTCAGTACATATTTAATGAGCCCAAACACAATAATTTTCTCTTGTCTGGTTGAGGAGTTGGCATGGCCACCTTCCGGCTCCATCATAAGACCAGCTTGATGCATATTATTTCAATGTTTCCAAAGTTACCTAAGTACGCTAAGTTCCGACTTAATCAGATGCCAGAAACTGCTTCAAAAATCGATTATTAGTTACACATACGAAAGCAAGGGATAATAAAAATATGTAAAAATATCAAAAAATATATCTACAGTTTATTGTATTTCCAAATATGGTATTAGTCTTAGAAGCGAGACTGGAGAACTTAAGAAGACGACAACCGCCAACGATTTTGAGGAAACAAAATGCGCAATCGTTTCACACCCGTGCGGGCCAAAATTCAGTATTCTAAGACTTCTAATGTAACATATATTTTGTCCAAAATATTACGACTAGCCAGTTAGACGTGATTCTCATTTTAAAATCAGCTACTCAGGGGTATCTGCGCCTTAAATAAATCGCATACAGTGTACAGAAGTCTCGATTTTACGTAAAATTTGCATGTTAAGAAAATGTAGCATCTGCGTAGCACCTTCGTAGCAGTACGTAGCACCTTCGTAGTAACGCGTAGCATTTTCGTAGCGACAGGTAACTTAAAAGTCTCTAAATATAGTTTAATTTGTTATCAGCGATGGGATTGATAGAAATATCAAATGAAAGAGATTGATTACGTGATATTACGATGTAGTTTGTTAATCTATACCATCTATACCAATATTATAAATAGGAAAGATATTTTTGTTTGTTTGTTTGTACCGAATAGGCTCCGAAACTACTGGACCGATTTTAAAAATTCTGTCGCCTATGGAAAGCTACATTACTACCGAGTAACGTAGGCTATAATTTATTTAAAAAAAATAGAGATCCTTTTGAAAACTGCAGTAATGTAACCCAAAATAGCAAAATTTTGTCTATAAAATTCATTATTTGGCGTGCACTGAGAAAATTTTGATGATACTTACAAATTACTTCACGAGCTAGATATTAAGCAAAAATGTAAGGTATTTGTTCAATAAAGATATTATAATTGTAATTGTGAATTATGTACTAAATGATTAAAGTACTCATTATTACCTACTAAAAAGTCTGAGAGAGAGAGATATATCTCACTATTTTAAATAGTTTAACAAATTGGTAGGTAGGTAAGTAGGGTATGTGGGATAGGGTAGGGTAGGTAGGTTGATCGGTAGGGCAGATGAGTAGGTTTGTAGGTAGGTAAGGTAGGTTGGTAGGTAGGTACACAGCTAGTTGACGGGAGCGAAGCCGCGGGGATCAGTTAGTCATTTATATTTTTGTAATTTTTTCCATCGCTTTTGCGATGCTTTTGTTGATAAAATGTATTTTTTTTTGAAGTTTACTTAAATATTTTTCTTTTAGTAAACGCGTTGGATAAGATGTTTGGGTATGTTTATATAAAATGTTTAGATAGTTACATGGTCTACCCATGATCTAATCTGAAGCATTTTTTTTTCGGATTTTCCTTGTTTTAACCAATGACTTTAAAATTGTGTCTACTTTCAGTATGATGTAGAGTAGTGATTACTGCAACTACCTACCCTTTTTACCATTCATAAAAACCATTCATAATAAAAAAAAAACATGTCCAACAAATCGTGAAATCAAAAGGGGTTAAACAGCAATCGTCATCATCAACATTTCATTCTTTCGAACATGATTTAGCAAAACTTTTTAACCTGGGGTTACTTGTTAATTATAAAGAATTGTATTCTCCAATTAATCTAGTATTTCAAAACGCAACATATGTGCTTTACGTTAGACTTAGTGACTTGCAAGAAACCACTCTAAGTCCATACAACTTTATAAATGCACTTTTGATATACTCTAATCTTAACAAAACAGGATTCAAAATCGATTGTGTCCTACATTTCACGCTAGATTAATTTGAAAACCTTACAACTTTATAAATGCACTTCGAACAATCCCTAGTTTGATCAAAGTAGGGTTCAAAATCGATTGTTTCATGTGTGTCACGGTTGATTTGTTTTAATTTTACGCCCTTTTCGAGTGAACAAAGGTGCGGAATGAAGATCTTTGTCTTCAAGAAGGATACAAGAGAAGGGTAAGACAGGATATAACAAAAGTGTCAAGAAATGTTTACGTGTGAAGATTGAGAATGGGTTCTTTATGAAGATAATTTAATTAAGTTTGTAGTGAGAACCTTCTTATGTTGAGATTCGCTGCTCCTTCATTGATTAAGTCTACACAATGGTCAAATTACTGTTTAAAACGAGTAGTTTATTTAGGTATAGAGAACAAGAAAACATTAACCTCTTCCAACATTATTCAACCCTTTCTTTCCTTCTATGAAATTGGTTAACATGTATTATTATTTTATGTATGTTTATATGTAAGTTTACGTATAGTATTTTGTATACTTATATATTTTAATGTAGCAGTACACCGCAGACTACCCAGATATTTGTAAATGAGTAACTTTTTGGTGTGCAATAAAGTATTTATATACTATTCTTTTAAAACATTTTTTTTTTGTTATGGATAGTCTCGCGCTTGACCACTATCTCACCTGATGGTAAGCGATGATATGGTCGACGGTGAAGCACGCTTGCCTAGAAGTAACCTATTCACTCTTGACTTAAAGACCCCTAGATTGTAGCTATCGGGAAACACAGTACGCATAATGAAAGTATTTCCAAAACGTTCATAACAAAGTTAATTTCGTAACATGGTAGTTACATTTAAAGTCTTAATAATATAACTGTAATCTTGTGCCATCTTCTTCTTCTCCTTTTTAAGTCGATGGTAGGTACATTTTAGATTAGTTTGATCCGATAGGTGACCACGTTAATAGCAGTGTCATTAGCATTCATTAGATCTTCGAAACCACAGTGTAATACCTGATTTTGCCATAAAATTGCTGGCTTTCCAAGAAGAAAAGTTTGCTCAAAACCTCAACATCGCTCTTATTCCAATTTTAACTAATTAGGCCGCATTGAGGGGACCTCATTAAAGTTCCTACACTTAACAATGTTGGACAACATAAAAACAACAAACTGTTACTTTTACTTTTTTATGGCACAGGAAGACATAAAAAAATTAACAAATAACTATCGGAACGTGTCTTAAGTTTTAAATTGATACGAGCCGAAGGAACCATGAGTGGGCAAGTTTCAATTTACAATGTCGAATTCGGAAGTCTTGGCTTGATTAGTTAGTTTTTGTGGAGCACACAGCGCACTTCCGGCTTGTCACGAATAGTGGAAATGACGTCGATCGCGATGCGCTCCAACGGTTTATTAGAAATTGATATTTGGAATCTTAGAAGGTCATTAGACCGTATGTCTTCCGGCACAACCGGAGGGCGCGTGCCACTTAATTGCTTCATTTGTGGATCTATATAGTTTTTTTTCAATAAATTTGAGGTGTTATGCTCTACTGATGATTGAAATGTATTCATCCATTTCCTAATACTAATGAATAACCAACGGAACAAACAATATCAATCGTCATCCGCCATCAATGCGTCACAATCACGGCGCATCGCAAACAAAATTCTATAAAACTCATAATTTTATACCTAAACGAATTATCTGGTAGCAAATGATAAGCCTGCACACTGCACAGGCACAGTGCACAGTGCGTTCGCTTATACAAACAAAATACCACCCAATCACGAATTTGTGAATTTGAAATTTGTTAAAGCCCAACGGTTGTACAGAAAACCAATACGGTGTGTACATGTATGTACACGGTAAAACTACGCACGGGCTAAGCAAACTAGTGCGAGTGAGTGTGAGTGCGGCTCACACTCCCGCACGCACCCCGCGTACTCTCACTCACACAATGCGATATTGCAAATGGGCTAGTCGAATGTATTCGTTCGCCCGCCGGCCGGAGGGGGATGAGGCGGCGAGGGGGAGGAAGATGCGTTTTTGTGCAGTACTCTCCGCTTTAGCTACGTTTATGAGTAAATATAAGTGCGTAACCGATAACGTCCTTAATACAGGCTACGCCAGTGTGAGTTCCCCGCTTTTGGACTCAATTATACCTGTCTGTGTACGCGACATCTAGACTTTCTTCACAATAGGGCTGTCAGCCGAGTTGTATAACTATGTGTTGCGAACTGCTGTGATAAACAGTTGTATGAGCATACTGATACCCTTTCTCTAGTTTCCAAAGTAATTCTGGGCACGAATGCAACAGTACATAACCATTAGAATAATATAATTGAAACACAGAGAAAACAAAAGGAAGCTTATTCCCAATGGCGAGTAATTTTGAGCTGCAGATAGTGCTGAACTCGAACACATGCTCTGCTCGGGCCAATCTGCTTAATCTTTCATAGTGTTCTATCATCCTACATCTATTATCCACGTCCTTTTAGGAGCAACGCGAACGATAAATGCTGTAAATCTAATTCTAAAGTCAAAAATCATTTATTCAGCGCACGCGGAACAACTTACAAACAGTGTATGTGTTTGATGGTGCTGCGCGTTAAAAGGTTTGCAGATTTGGTGGCTGGCGGTCCTTTGGTACAGCCGCTAGCCGGCCGGAACGGTAGGCTTTTTAAAAATAAACGAGTTGGTATTTTTAGTGACAGAAGCAGACTAAGTGGCTCGACCCGGGGGAAGTCCGTCCTCTGAGAGTTAACCACACCTGACTGGCGATGCTCACGGCCCGGTTCACACTTCTTTCAGCGCTCCGAAGCGGCCGAATGGAAAGTACATGAAAGGCCTGTTACTTCGTTACTAAGAAAAAGAGTAAAACGAGCGCGAAAAATGCTCAGCGAACGGGAATTCGGGTGACGCTCTGTAATATTAGATAACTCGGGAGACGCCTGTCAGCCGTGCGGAGGCTATTTGTTGTCAAAACTGCTCGGTGTAAGCCTCTGACACGTCGTGTGCCTGCCGATATTAATTTTCTGTTGTCATTCTGCAAAAAATTTACGATCTACATGACTCTTTGTAACGAATCTAAATTTAAATAATGGCATTGGTTTTGTCTCTCCAAATATTGAATATGGAACACCAAATCGTGAAAAGTTTGTTTCAATAATTCATAGACAACTGTCAATGTCAGAAATAAATAATGAAAGAACAAAAATTTATGTATTTGTAGAACGTAACCACAGCATGCGGTCAAGCCGGAATCTATTTCATTATAAGGACGTTTAACTAACCTCACGTCAATGAGCCGCGGTGTTGCTACTATAAAATTTATTTTGATTAATACGAAACATTTCGAATCTGTGGTAGGCTCGGTGCCATTTCCGTGGGTACACGACGCATACACAAAGCAGCAGTGGACAGTGTCCTCCTCTTACGGGACGAACACGAATTTTCGCACACACACAAGCGTCTAGTTCAGTTTTACCGCACACTGGTGCTTGTATAAAATTTATGGTGCACACTTTTGCATCCTCGCCGCTATAGCTACATAGATCTGTGGGGGGGGGGGCGCTGGTCAGCCATTTCGTGTCGACCAGATTTATAACCTCTCTGTGCGTTGGCGCTAACTGTAGTAAGATGCGTGCATCTGACGTTGCAAGGCTTTATTAGTGAAACTAGGGTTTCTATTTTTCGAATTACGTTCGAAATTCGATATTTGTCGGACGATAAAATGGTGGTGGGGTAGGTAACAGAGCCGTTGGGAGCATTATTTCAAAATGTACGGTTAGGTGGGGGGGATTTAGGGTGGCGGGTGGGGGTCAGCTCGGTTGTTTGTCTATCGCCGCGCTTTCCCATTCACCGGGTGAATTTTCCGAAGCCCATTGCGCTTCCGTCCCCACCCCCCCCCGACCCCTTGAGCCTTCCTCTCTGTATTTTTATTAACGGAATTATGGCGTCTGAATGAGTAGTGCCTACTTATATTGATTAGGCCTCCGGCATGGTATCGTGTATGTAAGCATGATAATCGCAGGTTTTTATTTGGAACCAAACATTTGCCAGCGAAATGCTGTTGATTTCTTTCGCTCTTGTGTTTTCAATTACGTTAAGTTTGTAAACATTGAATTTTTATAAGGCTTTCTGTGTTCGCCTTTGTGTATGTGTTGAACTAAAGAGTACATTTATTTAAATGTTTTTCTTCTTCATTGTTTCGGCCATGTTTTCTAGTAGTTTTAATCGTCATTGTATGTTTTGTCTATTATGATGTATTTCACAAATGTTCTAATGACAGTTATAAAATATCAAGAAGTAAATTGAAAAAAATATGTTTTAGCTAGGATATAGATTTCCATATTTTAACTAATTTACAAAAAATAAAAGGATTGTTTTGACTTTGACAGCTAAAATATTTGATTTACAATTTCTTACGTAGAAAATTGTCGAGGCATGTAAAATGAGAAACGTCAACGAACTTCTTAGATTGTGACTACTTTAAAAAAACATCTTTACAAAATGTTAAATTACAAATAGTTCGAACACAAACAAAAAAAAAACTCATATTCGAAATACGAATCCCCAATTCTCTTTTTGAACGGAATCGAAAGCTTGTATAGTCTGTGGGCGTTTCCAAACGCAAGGTTCTGATCAGAAACTCATAACGGACACGTCATGTCTTATCTATGGCGAAAAGTTGGGCCATAGAGTGCGCGGAAAAGCGCTTGGGCGGCGTAGTTTCCCGTCAACCGCTTCCGAACGCGTTTTCGTAAGGGAAAAGCTGTTGTTTCTGACTTTTCGTGTTGTTTTTGTTAGCTGTGATCCTGGCCAAAGCTATAAACCTATTGGTTTATTGTCGAGAATTGAGGTAGATACCCATCGCATTGATTATAAGTAAAGTAAACCTTTTAGATCAGTTTTTCCATGGCATTATAAATGATCTTTTGCATTGAAGTTTGCATTCTTTGGCAATGCGATGCGTGCGATTTCTGCAGCAATAAATGTTTTTTTTCATTCTGGTTTCTCTCCTAGATGCAAAGAAATGTCAAATCAAACAAATGCCTATTTCAAAGGTAGATAGCGCCGTAATATCATATTTGTATGAATGATGTTTGTATCTAGTTGGAGATCGATAGGTAATTAGTTAATAATATTTGACAATTTGAGTAATATTGTAGGTCAAAGTCAACTAGGATTAGCGGTGTTGCAAATTGTAGTTGGTGTTGTAACCTTTGATATAATAAATTAGTTCATTACGCTCATTTGAGCCTTAATTCAAAATTAATATGAGGCGCTTACAATGGGATTAAGTCAGAATCGTGTGTGTTACGGCAGTTTTACGGATAAAGAAAAGTTGTACTTAGATGACACTAGATACTTTTTGAATTTATTTTTGTTAACTTAATGGTGATTTAGTTTACTACTTTGTGTATTTGTTAACTTTATGTTTCATCTATCAAAGTCAAAGTCAAATATATTTATTCAATTAGGCCAATAAACGGCACTTTTGAATGTCAAAAATAAAATTTACAAGTAATAAAAAATGATCCTACCGTGCATTCGGAAAGTAGATTGTTATGGAGAAGAACGCACAAGAAACTCCATAATTACTCTTTGTCCTCTCCTTAGGACGGTTATGAACTACATCCGATCCGTGTCCGTAAAATTTCGGTTTCGAAGTAGCCGTAATACCTCTTATAGGAAAGCTTACGCACTACATGCAAATTCTATTTGTCATAATCTGTCATAATTCAGAAAATTTTGAACTCGAAGTCAAATCACGGACACGGACGGGTAGTGCGTAACCGCCCTTAGGGTCTAGACAAAATATCACTCAACCAGCGATGGCAATGGTAGAAAAGCCAAAATGTAAAGGATTGATCACGTGACATTGCAATAGCGCTGGTTAATACCCATATATACACTTTGGATTTTATTCCAAACGCTATGGCGTCGCGTTCCTTGATAAAATGTCACTTATCTAGAGCCATTTTTTAGGGTTCCGTACCCAAAGGGTAAAAACGGGAACCTATTACTAAGACTTCACGATCCGTCTGTCCTTTTGACTCCAGGCTGTATCTCATGAACCGTAATAGCTAGGCAGTTGAAATTTTCACAGATCATTTTTTTGCAATTTTTTGCGACAATGGTACGGAACCCTTCTTGCGTGAGTACGACTCGCACTTGGCCAGTTTTTTTTCTTTTTTGTTTTCGGAAATCATCCAATGACTTCTCCCGTTCAGCCTGAAGCGGGCCTGTCAGACTTTTACTGACTAAAACCCACCCGTGTTCGTTCAGCGGCCCTGGCACAAGCGCCAGGGCCGCGGTAACTCTCTTTCAAATTTATCCGCGACTTGTCTAGAGCCTATGACCTACTTTAGGACCGTTTTTTTTAATTCTAAATATTATTTCTTCCAGCATAATCCTTTTAAAAAAAATCTCTCCCGCGATCTTCCTAGCCCTTCCCGCTTGCCTCGAATTCGCGATCTCTGCGCACTGATACGGCGCCGATGGCTTAAACCGTGGGTTTTCGATGCTCAAAACTGTACAGCTGATTAATGCCTCGTTTATCGGTTTCCACTGTTAATTATGGCTTTTTGACGAACAGATATCGGCTGTTCGCCTGTTAGATTTCTTGGAAATGCTTATTTTTATGATGTTTTTGCTTTGTCATGACATAATGTGTCGATAAAAAACTATCGTCATCCTTTTTGGCTGTCAGTGTTATAAAGTTGGCAGTACAGTGTCTAACTAGAATTTAAAAAAAAAACAGGGTTAGAAGGAAATCTTTCTAATAAAATTTAACTGTTTTCACAAACCAAATACCGTAACAAACTTCATAAAACCGAAAAAGCCTAAACTATATCCATCACTAGGCAAGCTTTTAAAACTATACAACCAAAAAGTACATACAGATCTGTCCGGACCGTCAGCAAAACGACGTAACATTATAACCGCGGCTGTAGTAACAAGTCAACAGAGATAGGTACAGTCAGCAACGAAAATTCGCTCCCTTCAAATATTCACAACTTTTCCCGAATGGGAAAGGGGTAGGGATGAAAAACTGTCGGCCATGTCCTCCACGTCTACTAAGTAACTAATGTGCATGATAATGCTATTATTTTTACCTCCAACGTGAACAGTGAATAAAATTAGATATTGTACTTTGTAAAGTCAATTCGTATCTAAAACATGTGTTTAAGGTATTGTTTTTTACACACTAGGTTTATCAGTTTCAAGGATAATGTACGGGAAAATAAAATAACAAAAAGAAACCTAAAACATTTAGCATTCATTTACTTAAATAAATATCCTCGTCACGTTCATCTGTTTGTTATGTTATAAATAATAATCTAAATGATAAAAAACAACTTTGATAAGTTTAAATAATATATTTATAGCAAAAATAGAAGGTATCAGAAACAAATACAGGAAGAAAATTTCAGTAAGCGTTTCTATTATGTAAAAAGTATGTACCAAGGAACAAATTCAATTTTATGACAGCAGACAAGTACATGTCACATAAGTCTATGGTGGGAGGTATCCAGGCATATACACACGTCTGATTATTCGAAAATTCATGCCCTGTCCACCCCTGGCCACAGACAAAATACGGGTATATGTACGAAATTCGCCCGGTTTTATTCCGGCGTTCGGCCGTCGAAAACCGGTGCCAGCCAGTTCATACCGCCTAAAACTGCGTATGTGCGTTACAAAGGAATTATAAAAGGCCGGTCAGTCAGAATTGAAATTGGATTTTATTGTTCAACTGTACTTTATTTTCGCTTCGTGGTGTCTGAGGTAATTTGATTAGCTTATTGACCTGTATGAAGTATTTCCTAAGCCTGAAATACGAAATCGGTAATGGAAAAAGATAATTTTGCTGCAGGTTTGAAATTAACTTCGTAAGTCTGGTTGGAAAGATATTTTGGAAAGTTGCTAGTAATTAGACAAGTAACATATTAGGGTTGCTAACTATTATAATTAGCTTACCATTAATATGATTTTGAAATCTTATCCACTGCGAAATATGCCCGTAGCCTGCGTTTGATCTGAAAAGACGAGAAAACGTTTTGTTAGTTTACATTATGTTAGTGACCAAGATCGGGTAAAATAAACATTTCCATAAAATCAGATAAAAGGTCAGAAGCTCTGTCAAAACCAATTTTAACACATTTCTTTTTTCCACCCGTCTACTGAGAATCGATAAGAAGCTACAACACTACTTATCGATATCGATCAGATAGGGGTGGCCACGTGCGCGCCCACCCGGCGCGAGCGCGTGCGCACGGCAATAGGAAATCTATGGGGTTTTTTGTTTCTGCCGATAAATGTTGATAAAGGCTATCTTTTTCTGAATTACCCCTATTAAAACTTATAAAATAGAGTCAATATTTAAATATGTGAAAATTTGGGACAAAATAACGATTGATTTAAGTTTCCAGTACGTCATAAGTCAAATATGAATCAGAAAAGCAATTCCCGTTATTATCTCTAATTGCTCACAAGTAAAATTTCAAAATTTAAATACCCCGGACACATTTATCTTGATCCAAACAGTAAAACGCCCATAACTTTTGAACTGCTGAACCGATTTTTCATTCAAAAAATACATAAATCAAAATCGGTTCATCCGTTTAGGCGCTATGATGCCAGAGACATACACACATATACACAGCAAGACACGTGAAACTTATAACACCCCTCTTTTTTCGGCAGGGGTTAAAAACAGAGACAATCACTGTTAATTATTTTGCATATTGATACTAAAATTCAACAGAGAGTAGAATGTAACATGTTCCTAAAAATATGGGAATTCTCATTTTGTCTTCTACCCTACTATTTTGATTCTCAGCCAATAAAATCATTTACGAAGTTAGTTTGAATTAAGAATATCTTAGAAGCAAAATGAGACGTAAAGGCAGCTTGCAGTTGAAATTATATCGCTTTGAGTAATATCTTTTCGCTTGCAGCTGATATTTCTAATATATTCCATTCTTTCTCAAACTAACATCTTAAATATTACAACAATATATCTTAACTTACACTCAGAAGTACCGAAAGATGTTTCTTTCTGTAAACCAGGTGCCATGTGGTGCTTTAGTTACCCCATTGAACGTTTTATGGTCTATTAAGGGCTCGGTACAGTTCAAGAGCCTAATTGTCAGGTAAAGGAAGCTCTATACTACAGGAAGTGATTTGTATAGTACAATGTTAGTTTGTAGAGGCGTAGGTGATTTATTTTTGTTGCTGACTGTACCTACTTAAGATTTTGCGAATAAATAAATAAATAATTTATTGACTTATATTGGTTGCATACATAGATGAATTCCCTAGTTCATGAGTTAGTTATAACCTGTATTACAAGATTGAACTATTTATTTTCTTTTTTGTTATTGTTGGCTTGTATGTTAATTGTTTCTCATTGGTTAGAGTAGTTTTATTTACTTGTATCGTTTTTTTTTTAAACAATAAAAAGAAAAAAACAGTATTCATTACCGATATTAAAAATACGGTCTATATATCATCCATTTATTTTATATTTTCGATATTACCTTAGGTATTTACATTAAAATTTATAAAAATAGTTATTTATGCTACAAGTGCGGAAGGTAGGTGATTTCCGATGAGTGGCATTTTTATTCACGAGCGAGCGAAGCGAGTGAGTGGATAAATCGACACGAGTCGGAAATCATCTTACGTACGTGTATCATACAATATTTTACTATGCATTGTGCGAGGAAGTAAACAAAATTAATAAAATGAAATTAATAAAATGGCGGGCTTATTCAAGCGCGTTCAACATATCCACAGATTAACTAATAGTTCCTCGGGCATATCTACTGCGCATGTGCGAATTGCTTTCACATCGTAACGCAATAAGGCACGAGCAAAATATACGTTCTGCCAAACATATTTAATGAATATTTAAAATTAATTTATTGATCAAAAACTAAATCTAGAGTAAATTAAAAACGCCTAAAATAAAGTATTAGTTTTATTTTACCTTTTATATGAATGATAATCTGTACTTATCTAATTTTTAAAACTTTTCTCAAATAATAAAAACTCTATGCGTCTGGCTGACGTTGGAGTTAAAAATTAAAAAAGTACAGGAAAGTAAAAAGCACTAGTGAAAAAAAGGGTGACACTTTCCGCACAGTTTGGCTGCTTGGAAAACCGCTCTTTTCGAGGACATGCATTGTAAAATATGTTTCTTAATTTTGATATGTATTTAGAAAAAGATGGTAGACAAGGTATTCAAACTTATTGCGAAAGTCTGAGCTTCAAATGCGCAAATCTAAAAGACCGCAATAAATCTTCAAAAACAGCTGTTTCTATTAATAGTATCAACACTGTTTCTTCCATTTACGACACTTGAGTGCTACAAAGGTGGTATACGTGTCAAATTAGTTCTATAAAGGATCAATATTTTGCACAAATTGGGCAAAAACTCGCAGATGGTTTACTTAAATGACTTCTGGTTTTATGAAAAGGCGGTTTTTGTATCAATTTCGATTTCTATGAGATATATTAGTGGGCTTTATTAGCTTTATACGAGTGTATTCTATTTGCTATATTTATGGTGCAATCTATTTATCTACTTCGTGGTTTATTCTTTTGTTTTTGAGTTAAAGATTATTCAACTTTGTCTATCCAATTACAGATCCAAGTTTAGATTCTTGATACTTGTTTTAAGTAAGTATAGTGCTTGGGTCTTGAGTAAGCTTCTGTAATAAAGGTCTACATTGTTTTCTTCTAGTAGTTCTCTATCAACAATTACACTCATATACTACTTCTAAAATGCTCACAAGATCTCAAACTATGCAATCAAGATCCAAAGAACTCCAAACGTCCCACAAGGACAAGGACTCTTCACCACTAATATTTTTATTCGCGGGATGCGGGCTAGCATTCAAGGAACCATTCTTGGCCCCTCACACAATGGCCCACGAATTGGTCTACTTGGCCCACATTCCCACAAAGCCAATATTGGTCTACTTACACCAAATTACCAGTATCGTCCCGCATCCTTAGACCCCTGCGGAGACAAATTAAATTTTAATGTTTTTTTTTGCAAGAGTTGACGCAGGAAGCAGTTTCATTATTGTGCTGTTCAAGGTTATAAATAACGCTTTTTTGGTACAGGAATTGTACAAGAGGTGAGCAAAAGATACGGTTTGTAATGCGGCAAATTGGCACAAGAATAAAATTGTAATACGATATTTATACGCGGAATTTTAGGGTTGGTTTTTTTATTGACATCTGACTGTGAATTAACATGTAAAAAGATCACCGTATTAAAACGCCTCCCGACCGGACGCGAAGTCAGTCGAATCAAAACTATAACCAAACCAAGAAAGTCAAATCAAAATTACATGTTACAACCTTAACCCTTCACTTATCTCGTCAACGGGATTGTCAAAACACATTCCGTGTTGGGGTGCGTTCACACAACATTTGTAAGACCTGTGACGTCAGCGGATGCGACGTAAGGACGCGTCGTCTTGAATGAACACGCACACACGCACACCTGTGCACCGACGTCTTAGACCCGTGTGTGGGTGAATGAACGTACGTCGTGTTTACGCCGAGATTGTAGACAGCCCGACTATGGAGATTGACGTCCGACTAACGTGGACAAACATACTCGATGCGACTAATAGGGAACATTACTGCCAATTGCTCCCGCCAGATGGCGCTTGAAGGATAAAAGTAAACAAAAACATAACAACATGGCGTCTACTACAGTTTGTGTTAGTGGTTACCGAACTATTTTTACTGTTTTAAGTATAACTTGTGTTCAAAAACTAAATAATAATATTGCTAGCTGTTGGTCAAGAATGCATCAGTGTTGTGTTTATGGATGCAGAAATAAAACCAGCCATATAATCCCAGAAAACGCCAATATTCGCAAGCAATGGGAAATTACTATTCGTCGCAGGAATTTTACAAAAAAGTCAAGGCTGTGTCCTGACCGTTCTAAAGCGGAATATTTAATAAAGAAGGTATTTTACAGGTCAGTGTATTATCCTAAGGCAACCTTTATTCAAATAATAACAGTAATTATTATGTTTAATGCTATAGACATTAAAAAGAAGGTACATAACATTGTGTACTAATTAAACACAACTACAAAATGGTTTTAATGTCTACATAAATACGCATGTTTAACCATATGGTGTTAATAAAACCTAATTTATACTTACAGGACTGAAACTAAATAGAAAAAATATTAAATAAGGGGGTTACCTACTATTGTTTGGAGAAAAAAAGAGTCGATGAAAGATAAACAGAGAAGGAAACTTTGAACAAATTGAGGAGAAACAATCAGCACTTTAAATTTCCGGTGCTGTTGGAATAAGTTTCACAATAATGTCTTAAAAATAGTGTTTCAAAAAGCTAAATTTCATTTGTGGTAAAACAATAAGAAAACACCTTTTGTAAGTAGAATAACTTGGCCCTTAAGAATGTAACTTTGATATCATGGATATACCCAGATAGCCTAGATTTAGACTCAACTCTGGACCTAAGTTTCATGACAATAACCCTTCAAAAACTCTTGTTAATTGATGTGAAATATTGTAAATAAAGAAATATATTTCTTTTTAACTTAATTTGATACTTGGACAATAATATAGATTCAGCACCTACTCTCAGAAATAATAAGTTTCACCGGTAAAGTAAGTAATTACTTTAACAGTTGGTCTATTTTTAACGGTTTTGACACATTACTCAGGTTGACCAGGATTTCTCCGATTATATTGGCAGACAACATTGTATATGAATTGTATTAGTAATCAATCCTAAGAAAAATAAATAACATACAAGTACAAAGAATTTTCATTTATTTCTTGTTATAATTAAGTAACACACAGTAGGTACATTTTAATAGCACAGCACTGAAATTTAGGTAAATGTAGGTACCTATTTTATACACAACTATTTAGCCCTTGACCCTTCTTGAAAATAGGTGTGATCCTATGTTATGACAATATTGACAATGGAAAATAACACCACTCAAAACAAATTTTGTGTGTATTCTAGATGTTAATTTCAGTTTTCATCCAGGTGACACATAAAAATAATAATATCTATTTTGTTGTTGTAAAAATAGGTACTGATATTTTCATGGAGGCCTTAGACCGGGTGGTGCAATAAAACATAATAACAAGCATTAGCTGCAAATGCCATTCTAACGTGCAGCAGATACGCAGATACATTTTCGGTCCTTTTTCTATGTTTAGATCAAAACTGAAAAAATGAAGACAGTAGATGTAAATGAAATGTAATAATATCAAGTGCCAATAAACTTATTTATGATTCAATGACAAGATTTCTAATTTTAGAGTAAGAACTATCAAAACAAAGATATTTAATATCTGCTTTTACAAATCACCTTCTTAAATATATTATATATAATTAAATTTATTCGAAATGATTAAGGGTGGTAAGGAAGTCAGCGTTTAGGTCTTTGGTAAGGCTTTTGGCAATTAATAGTGCATTGGACTGCTGTCCACCATCAAAATGTAACCGTGTGCAAAACGGTTCCACTGCAAAGTAATTATGTAAGTTGATTTATACAAAATCAACCTGGAAGTATTGTTTTGAATATTAATTGGAAGTACATTGATCTCATTACATATTAAATTGATATAATATCTGCAAGTTACACAAGATTTCCAATGTTCGCATTCATATTCGTACCTTTCAACTAAATCCGTTTTCTTTTGCCTTTTAATGATGCACCGCGCTCTTGAAGCCGGGTTTTTAGGTTCTGATTTCCTCAATTATTAGTTAGCTCCATTTTTCTTTCACTATTAGCACATGCTATTAGTTTTTTATTTTGTATGCTTAAACTGCGAAATATTGCCGCTCGACTTTGAAAGTATAAAAAAAAAACGTAGTGTTACATACTCTTTGGTATAGTTTGTTAACCTCCCGGCTTAGGGTATATATGTTCTGTGGTTATCCTCTGTTTTCAGTGGCGCCATCTGAGCTCAGCTTTGCGGATAGTTCCCTATTGAAACACGTCCGTTATCCCGGATTGGCAACAAACAGTTTAAAAAAAACTTTCTAATGAGCAAACATGCCAGTTTTCCATCATGAATTCACACTTGAATTGCGACGAAAAACTGTTTCATCATTTCCGAATTTTAATAGTTTAAGTTTCGATGAATGACGGGGGCATTGGACCTTGTGCCAAAACCATAATACACAGACAAACTTAGACATGCTGTCAGATAAGTTAATTTAGACTCTATTACAACTCATACTGTACGTTTAAAATAAGAATGGGGTGTCGAAAGTTATGTTTGTAGTTGCAGTATCGGTATGGAGCGTACGAGGGGTGAAGCTCGGCGCTCAGGCAGGTGTGAGGCCAGATGTCTTGAACAAATTGCCGTGCCATAAGGTACGTGTGGACACACCCTTAGTTCTGTGGGCCCGGCGTGTGCCAAGTTTTAATTTTATGCTTGATTAAGACTCCGATACTGGAGCCACTAATTAATGGCCAGGAGATCGACTGTGCGGTTTTTCGAGTGCTTTGCCGCATTACTACTTTAAAGTAGTTCTTAGGTTTTTGGCTGTTTCGGGGTTAAAAGACTGCGGCAGTTTACGTGAAAGGGAATGTTTACCTATTGAGTAAATTAAATGCTGGAAGTTTTTTAAGGGATATACTCAAATTAATTGTATTAAGGTTCAAGAATTATTATTATTTTTGGAGACATTACCACAAAGCTCGTCGACTCTTCACGAGACCAAAGGGCTGGCATATTCTTAGGCCAGAGAATCAGCATTGCCATCCAACATGGCAATGCTGACAGCGTTCTGGGCACGTTTCCCATTGACGTCGATGTGGACGAATTTTTTGATGCACAATGAGCCCTTTTCCCGCTGCCCTTTTTATTTGTATATTTATTTTTTGGTTGTTTTTTTTTTAGAATATTCAATTGTATTTGTTGGTAAACAAAAATAAAGTTCATCTCGCATTCAATGTTCTTTATAGAGTGAAAACTTTGCTGAAGAAACTCATTCTTAAAAATCAAGAAAAAAAAAAAAAACTCAGAAATATTTCAAGATCGTAAGGCTTCTAATATTTTATCATATTACTCCTAATTCTAACTAATTCATCAAGAATCATAAGGTTGTCCACCTTTTTTATCCAGCCAGTAGTAAAGCTAAAGCTCCTGTATTTTTCCTCACACTTATTACTTATTTCAGCGTATATATAAGCTATAGTACCCGTATGTAAAAAGTCTGAACGTATCATCAAAGTAAAGCCACTTTTTTACCGTAAGCACATTTTTTTATCACGACTCAATGGACAGTGTACCTTCACAGCTAATGGGTGCAAAAAGAAAATTCTCAATACGCTGCAAAGAATAAATAGAGTGTATCAAAATTAATGTTTTTAGTTTTTATTAGGCGTATAATTTTCTGACTTTCGTAATTTTCTCTAGTCTTAGATTAAGAAAATAATGATTGGTAGAAGAAACTGTGGAAGAAGTAATCTTATAAGTGATTTTCAAATTATAAAATGCTTGTTGTTATTTGTTGTTCAATAAAACGGGTCTTATTAAAAAAATCGCATTAAAGCAAGCTAACGAAGAGCTAAAATCTTTAACTGAAAAAAAAGCTTGTTCTAATTTCAAACAATTAAAAAAACAACCGCAACATTATTGTGCCAAAAATTCACGCGCCATATTGAAGAAGGAAAATTCAAATGATTCCCAAAATGGCGCCGGCTAGCGGAAGTGACGATGACCGCTGCGTTCGTAATTATTTTATTACACGGAAGTTGTAGTCATTGACTCTCTACTCGTCGCAGTATGGCGATTTTGTAAGTATCTATTTGTAGGTATACATTAAGTTTTATTGTTTATTTCCAAATTTGGTTCGTAGTGGTTTAAATTAACGAAGAAAAGATGAAATATTTTACATCCATGCTTAATGTTATAAATGCGGTAACTTTGGAAAAGGACATGTTTTGCATGTGTATTTTCTGGATTTTCATTAAAATTATGACAAACAGACTTATATTTTCGTTGCAATTTTTTAAATTATTTCTAAAGTAAACCATTAGTAACTCATTGAATTGATGAATATGCCAAAAAGTCGTATTCAAGCAGCTTGAATATGAATATGACATGCTGTACACAAGTTTCGAAAAATTTTGAGACCAGGCTTAATAATGCTCTTTATTATTGATATGGTAGCGTTTAAATCAATATTATCTATATATATAAAAATCAATTGCTGTTCGTTAGTCTCGCTAAAACTCGAGAACGGCTGGACCGATTTGAATAATTTTTTTTTTGTTATGTTCGACAGAATACAGGGAAGGTTTAAATACAAAAAACAAAAAAAAAAAAAAAAATTTTTGGTTGGATAGGGTAGGTAGGTTTATTCCCATCGGCCACCCCCCAGTTGCCACCCCGGTGGCCGATGGGAATGATTTAGTGAAATTTCCTACCTTCCTTTATTCCCATCTGCCACCGGGGTGGCGGATGGCACTAACTAGTGGCGTTTGCCACCCCGGTGGTCGATGGGACTTATTTAGTGAAATCTGCCACCTTCCTTTATTCCCATCTGCCACCGGGGTGGTGGGCGATTCTCATGACATTTGTCGCATAAAAATGAAACGCCACTAGTTAGTGCCATCCACCACCCCGGTGGCAGATGGGAATAAAGGAAGGTAGGAAATTTCACTAAATCATTCCCATCGGCCACCGGGGTGGCAACTTGGGGGTGGCCGATGGGAATAAACCGGTAGGTAGGTAGAGTAGTGTAGGGTAGGGTAGGGTAGGGTAAGGTAGGGTAGGTTAGGGTAGGGTAGGGTAGGGTAGGGTAGGGTAGGGTAGGTAGGTAGAGTAGTGTAGTGTAGGTAGGTAGGTAGGGTAGGGTAGCGTAGGGTAGGGTAGGGTAAGGTAGGGTAGTGTAGGGTAGGGTAGTGTAGGGTAGTGTTGGGTAGAGTAGTGTAGGATAGGGTAGTGTAGCGTAGGGTAGGGTAATGTAGGGTAGGGTAGGGTAGTGTAGGGTCGGGTAGGGTAGGGTAAGGTAGGTAGGGTAGATAAATGTTTGATGTTTTTATGGCAAAACAAAGTTTGCCGGGTCAACTAGTCATTTATAAGAAGAGTCTCTAATCCAAACGAAACCTTTTTCATCAAAATTAAACCACAACTTCTAACTTAACAAACCAAACCTAGCTTCCAAATTTAAAATTGTAAAAGATTGCAGCCTCAAAGTTGTACCGTCGATTGTTCCACTCGATCAATTGTTAAGACCCTCATATACAGTTCCTAGGGTCCATAGATTCATAGTGACGTGTAATAATAGTAGAGTGAAAGGAGAAAGGGGTCGCCTGCACCTTTAACTGAGCCTCTAGCTAGTAATGTCACGTGCCCGGTGCGTAAAAGCGTATGATACGAGTCATCCCGCGGAACAAATGTGCGTCTTTACACCTTGTGACTTAACTGTATCAGAGATGGATTTGCAAAACTGTACAAAGAAAGTAGGTCTTTGACTGACAGATGACAGAAAGACTTAAGGAATGGATATTTAAATTTAGCTTTTAGAAAATATGGTCCTTAAAGCATAGAAGTTGTAGAGAGGCTACTGAAGTAAATGATAGATGATATTTATTTTGCAAATCGGTTATAATTAGACTTTTACTAGACAATCTTTTTTGTCAATTTGGAAGAAGCCTATGCAAGATATGGTCCTTAAAGCTTAGAAGTTATAGAGGTGCTTAAGAAATAATTTTACTGAAGTAAATGATAGTTGATATTTATTTTGCAAATCGGTTAAAATTAGACTTTTACTCAGTCAATCTTTTTTGCCAATTTGGAAGAAGCCTATGCAAGATATGGTCCTTAAAGCTTAGAAGTTATAGAGGTGCTTAAGAAAGAATTTTACTGAAGTAAATGATAGTTGATATTTATTTTGCAAATCGGTTAAAATCATGTCTATGGTATCTTCGAGTAAATACTTACCTACTAAATATTGAAGCCAAACGACTAGATCGCGTGCTTATAAAATAAAGAAGCAAAACTTATCGATTTTGCCATCAATAAATATCGATATAATTTTCAATTTTGCAACAGATGTCGAATCATTACAGAGAATTTGCATTATTGCTCGAGTATCTCTAACAGAGGGGCGTACGCACAATTTTGAAGGATTTCTTTATTTTATTGATATTGCATTGTAAACGGCACATGCGCAGGCGCATCTGTAGGACGCGTGCGTTGCAAAAGATGTTTTGCGGATGATGAATGGATGATGGATGGAAGTCTTCCCATTGTGTTAGCAAAACTTATCGAGTTTCGGGATACGAGTGTTTTGGTAGCGAAATAATCGAATAGGTAATTAATGATCTTTTGATAAGACTGCGCAGTGTGGTGATCGCGATCTAGTGGCGACAAAAAGTCGAAGAGTTTATTTTTCTTTTTTGTTAAAGTTGATTGATAAATCATTTTGAAGGTGCTACTTTCGTTTTAGTAGGTTGTTTTACAGCTCAATTTTTTGTCTTTTGTCAGACTTGCGTTTACCCACTTTTTCAACTGCTGGAAAACGAAAACGAAGAAGTATTCGACGATGGAGCATGCTTGCCTAGAAGTTAACTACTTGTATTTTTAAAACTTTACCGATATCATATTGACTGAATTTAGCCCAAAAAAAATATCAAAATCACCCAAAAATGTAACCACAAAAAAACCGCTTAAAAGCCGACTACCCAAGCTTAGATTCGCGATCGCGTTCGAAACTTTATCGATCGCGATGCCACCCCTCGTCGCCATCTTGGGCGCCCGGCAGCTGCGCCTGCGCCGGGTCAAAGGTGCGAGGGGTAAGCAGCTATTGTAGTGTAGTGGGCGCTGAGTGCGCTGTCTGTAGGATTACCGATACTACAGCGCCATATTGTTTGTCGACTTACGTACTGACGATTTAGCAGTTTGGAAATGTTCAACTTTGGCTTATGTTATAATAATGATTTTTTAGCTCTATACTTTAAAGATTGTGCACAGTTCTTTTAGTGTTCTCAAACAAGAGCAGAAGATCTGTCAAATGTCTAGGCAGAATTGATCATTGTATCGATTTTGCATAAATCTTTTAAATGAGCATGAAAAACCCAGCTATAAAGACTTCCATCTTAAAATTGAAATAAGAACTACAATGACAATCAGAATGAATCACTTTCTTCAAAACAAACAAGGAACATATAAAAGCCGGGAAAGAACCCGCACCTGGCCACTCAGATTGTTTTTAAGCGCCACCGTCGTTGGTCGGTAACCGTAAAGACATTTGATACGCCCACAAAACATATTAAGTGCCGGATCAAGCATGTGTACCGATGCTATCTTTTTTTTTAACACGTGCCTTTTACGAAACCTCAAGCAAAAATCAACTATGTAACCCCCAGTTGAGGGTAAAAATTCCAACGACGAAAGTTCTAAGGAGAAGACATGAACCACCTTACAAGGTTTTGTCCTTCTTAAGCCGTTTGAAACTTTATTCTGTAGAAGGTGAAGTTCAGAATTGATTGTGGGGATTTTACTCCAAATATTTTACGTAAGGTGCGGGCGTAAAATCAGCTGGTCGGTCTAGTAAAGACGTTTTTTTTCTTAAAAGGAACTGTCAGACGGTATTCAACTTTGCCTTTGATATATAAGGTTATTTTTACCTTGATGGCGGAATCGTCAATCTCGGGACTGGCAAATAAAATTTTGCTTTTGAAATTGCTAAGAATTTTGTCATTTTCATCCTTATGCCTTCAGGAATAAGATTTTTCAAGAATTTCAAAGCTGTCTTTAAACATTGTTGCTAGAAGGTGGTCTACTTGTCAATACCGGATGACGCATCTTAGTTTTTTTTGCGCGTGCGCCCGATTTGTATTCAATAGATCTACAAGGTGCAGTTTAATCTATTATAAAGATTATTGCAAACATCTTTGCACCCTTGAATCGACCTTTACTTGTGGCTTTTGGGTTATATAGCAACAGATGATGTCGCTACTGAGGGTGTTTAAATAGATTTATTGGAGAAAGTTTGACAAATAATTCCAAAGACAATATCTTGACATAGGTAATTATGCTACGCTACAGCATACAAACAATAAGGTTTTGACCTAAAGATAGATCCTTTTCTGATTTTATACCAGGTTTGATATCAATAACGTAATAATAATATAAAACTTATCAACCACTAATGTATCCTTATAATCCACGAACAATACTTATAAGAGCTTTACGCGTTACAGGAGGGGTCGCAACGACATGTGCGCACGCGACGCGTGGCTCGACAATCACAGTAATAATAACTAAAAAAATAATAATAAAATCGGGCGAAGAATAAAAGAATAAAGAAAATCACCCCCTGCTCCCCTTTTGCTTTATCTTGTAGACTTGGAAATGTTAAAGATAATAGGGGCGAGTCCCCTCGTTATGCGCACGCGCACCTTTCGCGGGGGTTGTGGCTGGGGCGTTGCGACGCGTGCGCGTGGCGGTTAAATTCAAATTTTTGATGCGTCTTCTGTAAGTACGCGTTGTACTTACCTTTTATTAGGTTTGTAAGCTTGTTTATGGTTTGATACGCTCGCTTGTTGTTTGTTTTGATTTGAAAATTAAGTTAGGCAAAATAAATTGTTTTGGATTCCATTCACAACTCACAAGTCATCCTGAACATATATTTTCGCACTTTAATAAGAGCTGTTGTCTCTAAAAATAAGTAGGTATTTGAGAATCCATCTTATACGTAGAACAACTCGTGAACCATGTATTTTAATTAATTTTTAATCACCGTTTCGGCGTTTGAAAATAAACAAGACATCCGAGACAAATCTCGTGATTATGCCCATCCAAAATCATGTATTGATACGTCACCGCATCAGTTTCAAAAACAGAAGTCCACTCTACCACAGATTACCGTATTTCTAGCCTGGCCTACGACTGCCTGCAAGCCTACGCCCCGAAGCCATTTCCTCAAAACTAGCCCAGGAAATTAAAACGGAATGGCATTTTTCTTTCAAACCAGACTTAGGATAGCTGTCATAGCGGCCAGTACTCGTTTTTGGCAGTTACTTCATGATGAAGGTACTGTTGTACCGTTATGAACCTTCCTGATGCGATATCGTACACGCATTTTCTACATTTCAAGTACAAATCGGTTGTATTGAATAGCATTACGTCCATGTGCATTTACTGCAAGTACTTGTAATTTCGCTTAGTAATAGTCGCTATCGGTGTTGATATAATTCGAATAGCGCTAAGCTATCAGGCAGTTCGTAATTCAACAATGCAAATAATGTTATTTTATAAATATACATTTAGTGGTTTTTTCATGATATCTAGACTCCCAAAGGTCTGTTTATAAAATTTCGCGCGCTCGTTTTCGTCCTCATCATCCATTTCGATACAAATTTGCAAAAGTGCTAATTCGTATGCGAACTAGCTTCTTACTGCTCATCACAGCATCTATTTATTTCGCACAAGTTGTCGGATAAGATAGCATGCATTTTAACCCCGCGCACAAAATAGTTCGTGCTGTCGACTAGTTCAATCTTAATTCCGTACAACGACTGTATACATGAAGCTTAAATAATAAATAAATATTCCGTCGCTACGGCTATATATGGTCACTAAAAAAGCTCTATGAAGGTTACTGTAAAACATAGTTGAAGTAATTTATTTTTTAAAGCAATATAACATCAACTAAATCTCCAGACGAAAACCAACTAGACAGCAATGTTTTTTTAAACTACGTCAATATAAATGAAAAGGTAATTACTGAGTTATGAATGAAAAGAGAGGCCGACGAAGCAAAGGACGTATTCAAAAAGCCAGAGATAGGCTTTGTTGTCCACCTTTGATTACCTGTGGACGGGCAGAACGGCGACCAAAGACAATATGTGGACGTGAATGGAAGGAGGAATTAGTTTTTGCGCAGTTTTTTTTTGTTTCGCAATTCATTGTGAATTGTGTTAGTTTTATTGTTGTTAATGTGGATTATTGTTGTTTTGGGTGTGTTATTTCGATGTTATCAATATAATTTCAGGTTGTTTTAAAGAAAAATAAATATTACACTTCTCTGTACCTAAATGTCTTTTCGCCGTAGCGAATATTTTTAAATTGAAATTGTTTTCTCTATTATCAACCTACAGACTCGTACTCGTAGTAGTCATTATATATTTGAGCCACCAATATTTTGTATTACAACTTAGATAATTTTCATTATTTTCAATATTCTTAGACTTCAAAATCCTTACAAATTTTTGATCATGCTTCTCCATTTCACTGCTCTAATTCTCATCAAAATTCGATCTTGGATTTATAAAAAAAAAATTGACAAGACATGCGGGTTCGCCATATGGCAGCAAGGTGTTCTATCAAAGGGAACTCTTTCGGCGAAAGGTGCAAATTTTGAAGTAGGTCAGCTTCTTATTATAACCTTTTTGCTGTATATCATTTCTTCAAGTTTTACCTGATCACACGTGGCTGGTAAGAAATCAGCACATGTTCTATAGAAAAAGTTCATATTTTGAATTTATATATACATCTACCCTACAAGCTTGTGGCTTTAGTAATAACTGCCATACGGGTCGTTCTTCAGGTTTAAACAAAACTTGACAAGGTCGGTCCATGGATGGATGACCTTACATACCGATGATCCTTACATACCGAGATTCCTCCGTGTCTCTGCAAGCACGTTAAGGCGCAGATACCACTCAGCAGCTGATTTTAAAATAAGAAACATGTCCAAACGGCTAGTCATATTTTTTTGGAAAAATTATATGTTACATTAGACTATTTTCTTAATAAATTGATTTAGGAATATATTGAGATTTATTCGCATAACACAGTGTAATTAATTTGTAAAGTTATGTCTAACACGGACAAAAACACGACAATCGCACAAAAACCGCCCGGGCGAATTATAATGAAATTAACACGATCTCAAAAAAAAAATTCATTATCTACATTTTGATATAAGGCTTTTTTTAAAGTCATAGAATACGAAAGGAAAGTACAAAAAATACTGAATTTTGGGTTGCGCGGGTTTTGTTCCCTCAAGGTAGTTGGCGACTGTCGTCGGCGTCGTCTTAAAGCGTTGGTCTCAGATGTCATTTATAGATCTTTAACAGTTGTTACTGCAAGTATCAAGTCCGATATATCTGATAACCAGTATTTTTAAAGAGTATCGTATCGCAATTACTTTGTTGTAGAGGTAAGATCGGTAGTCACTCCAAGTAACGTTATAATATTCGGCTGTATCTGATTAGATTGGAAGCCGATCGCAACATACAATTGGAAACAGGCTAAGCATTCAGATACACATAAATACCTAATATTTAATTTAAGGAAAATATACCTGTATTTTACGGTAAAAACCGATGATTTGTTGTAGCTTTTAATAGTACTAAACAAACACCTAAACTAAGCATAGATATTTTATCAACAACTGGTATTTTACAGGTAGGTACACCTGTACTATAAGGACATGCTTATTCCACGAGGAAACCATTATTGATTTTATTAGAATTCGATGATGTGAGGTTGCTTTTAATAACTTTAATTAAGTACCTAACTTAGCATATATATAATCAGTTACCAAACCTATTGTGTTTTGCAGGTAGGTAAACTAAACCATCGTTATTTCCATGTCATTTTCAAACAATAATTTTTGCAAGAAATGTTTTAAACTATACAGCTTCTATCAGCAGATTCGCTCGCTTAAGGCGCCGAATCCCTTGAGTAGCTGATTTTAAAATGAGAATCACGTCTAAACGGCTAGTCGTAATTTATTGCAAAAAATATATGTTATATAAGACCATTTTCTTAATAATTTCATCTCAGCAAATTTTGAGTTTTATTCGTATAACATAGTGTAATTAATTTGTAAAGTTATGTCTAAAACGGACAAAAACACGACAATCACAACAAAACCGCCGGGCGTATTTTAATGAAATTGACACCATCTGAAAGACAATTTAAGTATATACATTTTGATTTAAAGCTTTTTTTTAGTCATAGAATAATAAGGAAAGTACAAAAATCTACTAATTTTGGATCGCGCGGGTATGAAACGATTGCGCGTTTTGTTCCTTCAAGGTCGTTGGTCGTGTCCTCTTTAAAGTCGAAAATAATTCCAAAATAGCATACGCTCAGGATAAAAAGTATCCAAGTTTATGAATCCTTTTTGCCGTTAAGATTTAAAAAGGTAACAAACAGACAGAGTTACTTTCGCAATTATAATATTAGTATCTTAATGAGTATAGTGGATTATGTTTTTGCAGGTAGATGAGCCAACTTAGTTTTCATGTTGTAACTAAATCGAAATAATAATATGATGTTGGTAAACAATATTTCTAATTGTTTATTAATTATTTTATATTAAATAGCAGTTAAATATTCAACACTACCCCCAAATAATTAAATAAAGATAAAAAAGTACTTATAAACATTGATAACCATAGCAATTCAAATCAAAATTCATGAACAATACAAGCGAGGTCGCGGCAATTATCTGTGTTAGTGTGCCACAATCTGCTATAATCAATAGAGTTTAGCACACGCCACCCCATAGAAACACCATTGAACACCCCATGCAATAACGCACCTTAATCCTTTACCGATATAATTCAATATGCATTGCATAAAAATCTGGTATTTAGTTATAACCAATATTGATTGGTCTCTCAAAATTTTCACGCGACACGTGTTTTGTTCTAAACAGGGATGGTGTTAAAGGTCAAATTATGTTGGTAGCCTCCCCTGTCAATGTTCTATAGGACATCTGTTTGCAAGTTCTTCAACGGGATAACCGTGACATTTGGTTAAATGTTACTTGAAGGTTTTTTAATTTTAATCCGGTTTGTTTATACCTACTGGTATATGTAGGGTCACAATTTATTAATTAGGTAAGGAGATTAATAAACACAAGGGCTTTTTGTCAAGAAATCCATCAATTTCTCAGTGCTTTAAATCCTTCGTTCCGGAAAAAATTACGAAAACGAAACTTGCTGAGGTAATATTTTACTCAATGCCAAGAATCCTGATTCTGTTTCAAAGTGGATTATAAGTAAATTTCTCTCAAGGATTTAAAAGTGCATAAAAGAGCAAAACTTTTATCTAAATCTGCAAAATGTTTAAAAACTACGTCTAGTTAAGGAATTTATTCAAAAAGCTCATGAAAGAAATGAGCGTTTAAAAGTGTATGGAAATGAGAAGTTAACATCAATAAAATTATTTAAATCACATCGCCCCTTTCAATTAAAGTGCATACATCCATTATAGCGTGGTACACTTCATAAGCGGTAAGCGATTTTCTTTCGCCTATTAGCACACAAGATTTATTGGAGCTTTATGAAGTATTTTTTCATTTGAAATCGATTCAGGCTTAACATTGCTTTCAGACGTATTTATTATTAACGGTATTCATTAATTCCAAAAGTTTGAAAAATTATATATTTTGACGTCAATATTGTCAATGTTAAGATACTGTCAAAGAAATGAGGCTCAAAAGACTTTTTCTATTATTTTTGTTCGTTACAATTGAAGCACGTATTTCTTTTTAGCAACCTAATTTATGTTCAGACCAAATAGCCCTAAAACCGAACATTATTATTACTATAAAAAGTTTCCCAAATATTTTTTTAATATTCTGTTGCTACCGCCACGGGAAAAAGGCGTGAGTTTATGTACCTATGCATTTTTATAACTATGCATATCAAAAAATATTCAACACTCAAAACTGCAAGTGTCAAAAACGAAATATTCGCTTTAAACCTTAAAGTCTGCCCTCTTATCACTTGCACCACTGTTGACGCGACGCTCACACAAGACAGGAAGCATAGAGCACACACAATCTCCACAAAAGAGAACATATAATTACGATATCGCATAACGGAACAGATAGCAAGAAAATGGCGGCAAGTGGCTCACTTGTCGCTTCCTTTGCCTGAATAGAGCACACGTTTTAAAATTATACGCTATCATGTGACGTCTATTCGTTTGGCGTGCTTTTTAATCTGTGGTTTGACGTTTGACTTTTTGTATGTGATGACATTTGAATAGATGGGTGATTGACCTGTTTTGTGGGCAGGTTTTTAAGATAATTGATTGAATTTAAATAATAACAGCCGCACGGGTCAATCTTCAAGGTTAAGCAACGCTTGCCAAGGTCGGTCCGTGGATGTCAACATACCGAGTTTCCTCCGTGCCTCGGAAAGCACGTTAAGCCGTTGGTCCCGGCTGTCATTTGAAGATCTTTGACAGTCGTTACGGGTAGTCAAAAGCTTGACATCTGACACCAGTCTTGCCAAGGGGTATGGTGTTACCCCTTGGCAAGACTGGTGGGTTGTGGCGGTCAGATAGGTACTCTATGCAAAACACTAATACTCAGCTGAATCCGGTAAGACTGGAAGCCGACCCCACAACAATTGGGAAAAGGCTGGGCAGATGATGATGATGATTGAATTGTATAATTTAAATATACTAAGTTACTTGTAACGTTACTAACAGTGGAAGCTTTGCCATCTTTTCTGACCCACTGCAGGGCAAAGGCCTATTTTCGCGCAAAGAACGTAAATTGAATGAAATACAAATCACGATTTGGTCTAAGCAAATTGTAACAAGAGAATTATGAATGATATTAGATATAAGCAAATACGAGTCAATATTTTAGTAAACACTAAAAACGTAGGCACTAATTATTTCATAAAAATGGAAATGGGGGAAAGACTAGGTAACACATTTTACCTTCCTGCGGAAGTTGTAAAATTTGTGATGGAGAAATATATTTATGAATCATTTCATAACAGGCGATCCCCGATGTTTATGACTTTTAAACCGTTTTAAATGTTAATGATTTATCGGTTTGAAAGTGTAACTTCAGTATTCTTAAGTAACCTGGTACCGAAGAGAACTGTATTCTCAATGTGCTCATTTTTAGCAAAAATTTGAACAGCCGTTTCGGTGCTATTTGGTAACAGAAACACAAAATTATTATCTTAAGGAAAATAAATCCTTTCTACAACATGCCAAAATCTGTCACGTTTTACGGTGGTTGTCAATCAATGGAACCGCGACCAGTTGAACATCAAAACCAGACTCTTCACGATCTGCTACCAACGAGTCCTAAGTCACATCGCCCGGAGACAGTCAGACAACCTGGAAAAACTGGTTGTAGTGGAAAAGGTGGTTGAAAAATGACCACGGGGACATTCACCTACTCGCTGGTCTGACCATATCAGGGCCATTACAGGACTCACAGGGACACTGCCCTAAGAAGAGCTGAAGACAAGGTGGCTTGGAAGCAGCTAATCGTTGATTCCGTTAAAGCTTTTCAAGACGGGCACGTCCTTCAGAAATGAAGATAATGAATAAGAATAAGAATCAATCAAGAAAGTGAAAACGGGATCACGGTTATACCATGCCCTTAATTAGACATAGCATAGAATACTTCTTATCCAGGAACGTATTACTTTCCCCCAGTATAATATCTGCGAGCAAACCCGCTTGTTGAAGCTAGTAATGCATATTTGATGTCCTATCAATCTAACCCTAAAACACAGGAAAGAAGGAAATACACTAAACAATGGGTAATTGACTGCATAATGTTCTACACCAGCTGCATTCAATACATAATGTGAAAGAATTTCGTTGTAAAAGTTGTATTACGAGTAGTTCCGTACATTCCCACAGGTCAATTCCCCTTTGTCAAACTGTAATGTAATTATTACACCTGATTGTAGCGATAGAAAAATAGGACGCGTCGAATTTTATTCGACATTTTACATTTACAAAAATCGTGTTATTCTTTTTAAATTAGCGTGTATTGTTTTGATGTAAATATATCTATTTATTTTGCGCTTGGTTTGGTGAATTAATAATTCGCTGAAATTAATAACCGAGTGGGTGCTTTTTCGCACTGAAAAACAACTAGCTGTAGTCTTATGATTAAAAAAATGGATGGTAGGAAAATGGATGTTACAGTACTTGCAGATTATTTTCAGCCGATTCTTTTTCTTTTAGTGTACATGAAAAATAATCTTACAATCAATTCTCAAATCAAAAACCCATAAAATAATCACAAAATAAAAGCTAAACTTTCTTTTGGTCAGTACCAGCGGCCGTGCGTGACTCCGGCCGGAAGCGGGCGCCGCCATTGTGACGTAGTTTCCGTGCGCTATGCTTCCTCGTATCCGCTCCCGCGCATCGCTTACGCTATCGCCATCTTGTTAGCAAGATCGTCACCAAGTGGGGAATAAGATTTATTAGCCCTTTGTACGATGTTGAAAATAATTTGAATACTTGTGGGCAGTTTATGTAAGAATGTTTTCAGGTAATGAATAGGGTGAAATGAATTTAAAGTTAGTAGCTTAGTAGGTTATTCATTACTGAATGTTTTGTTCATTTTAATGTACTTTAGAATCATACCCGGAATGACCAATAAGAATCGTATAAGACGTTAGATTGTGATACAATTTGAATAAATATTTTTTTGGAATATTTCTTGTACCAATAAATAGGTATTCCAGTCTTTCTGGTTATTTCGGAATAGGTCTAGATTAATTTTATACAATGCATTTTCGTTTTCATATAAGTTTGGTAGATAAATAGTAGCATTTATAAAAAGATTTTTACTACAAACTACTAATCCTAAAATGCAATCCAAACACATGGAATTCACAATTAATTTATACGAATTCTGAGACAAGCTCTTCATTCTGCAACCAGAAATTCGCAGTATTTAAAAAGCCAAAAACACATGGTACTAAAACCTCGTCAATAATCGAAACAGACTAGAAAACATAAACAAAAGGCCTTAAACAGAATCATTAAATAAACAAGGAGTTTTTATAACCAACCACGTCGGAAAAACGATGCGAATATCTCAATTTTTTTTTTACAGTAACAACGAATTCTTCCTGATTCTTTTTTTAGAAAAATCTGTTTTTTTTTCTGAAAATTCATCGGCTGCATCCCTTAACGAGAATAATGGTTACATGACCACTCAGACAGAATACTGCGACAACGATGTTCGATGACCAAAAAAAATCAGTATCGAACAAGAGGTACGGCAAAAAAACGTACTTGCGTTTAAAAATCGCAGAATTTTTAAAACAAAAGCGCATCGAGTGGAACCGGGAGATAATTAGCTGTATGTATCGGATTGACGGAAATAGTTTTTTTTTTTGTTTTATTTAGAAAAATGCTTCAAGAATGTTTTGTTTGGATCAGGCAGAATTGTTTTGTTCTAAGTAATTCCGGACCCCAACCGTTTGCCAGACAGACAACTGACTAAAAAACTAATAAAATAATAAAAAGCACAATAAACAGCAAACATCTTTAATTAATTAAGTCTCTCATCCCAGTAAAAGCGTAATCTAAACCAAAATAGGTTAAACAAAGGCAGTGTAGTCGCGGAGCTAGCGAGCCGTGGGCCTGCACGGATGCTGTGCAGTTCTGTGCTCTACTGTGCTCAACTGTGCTCTGCTGAGCTCAAACGAGCCAACCGGCTAATCCTGGCGCATCTACGGCATAATGAGCTACTCAAGTACACCCTAACCTGTTTACATTGTATCTTTATTGTGTTTTTTGCTCGACTCTTTCTTTCCTATGTAACGAAATGATTTTTTTCCTACCCACAGCCCGTAATAAAACGAAATCTCGCGTCGGTACTGCCTTTGTCTTTTAAGCGATTTATTTTTAATTACAAACGTACGGAGTTGTGTGGATTATGAGTAAGATGCACTGCTGCGGGGGTCTGGCGAATGTGAATGTGATTTGGATTCGAAATGTTTCTTTCTGCATTGTGAGGTGTTTTGTTGTGGAAAAGGTTTTGAGAAACATTGGATTGCATCATAGGATTACTACGACTAACTTAGGCGTGCCCGAGGATTATTAGCAGATTTTGCTCACTGCCTATATTTACCTGTCTACGACGAAGGGTTGTATGTAAGTCATGTATGTTTGTATTTAAATATGTTCCTCCGTAGCGCCTAAACTATTCATCCGATTTAGATGAATAAGGTGTCAATCGATTCGTTATTACGGCCCGGGTAAAATAGTAAAAAAAAACGAAGTTCCACTTAAATATTTATTTATTCTGTTTTAAGTATTTTTTTGTTATAGCGGCAACAGAAATACATCATCTGTGAAAATATTTCAACTATCTAGCTATCACGGTTCATGAGATACAGCCTGGTGACAGACAGACGGACAGTGGAGTCTTAGTAATAGGGTACCCTATGGATACGGAACCCTAAAAAAGATGATCGGTTTACAGTTTTTATTTAACTATTTGCTTGTAAATTCACACAAAATCGGCTTTTCTATAGTGTAAATATAGTCCTTCCGTTGTTTGTCCCTAAACGAAAATTGAAAGTCAAACTGTTAAATTTTTTGGGAGTTTACCTTTTCACCAATGCCTAAGCCAGCTGGCCTGTTTCTTCTGAACCAACCAACACCATCCCACATTATATCTCGACACTTTACCACCACAAAAAGGCAAATATTACTCGAATAAAACGTGTGTGCTACAAAAAAATATTACCAACCAACAGATAATCATAACCGCACGATCCTCGCCAAAGTTTTCACAAAAGTGGACGGTACAAAGCAGCTAATCATGCTGGGGTACATGCGTGGCCCCATTTCACACATTGTCTGTTCCATGATTAAGAGGATTGTCGCCACTTCCCTGGGATATTAAAAGCCCATCTTGTGTAGATGCGTGCTAGAAAGTTTAGCGAGCGTTTTGTTTTAGCTTATGTGCCGTTTTTTGTTTTGTTTTTCTGTATTTTGTTTTGTTTGAGCTGCCGTTTTTTGTTTTTTATTTCGATTGTGCAGGTTTTGTGCCTTTTTTTCGTATAGGTGTTATATGTGATATTTTTTAGGTTGTGAGTAGGTATTGTCTGATTGTGGTGCTTTTAAGTAGCATATTAGAGTAATACTGATATTTGAACTCACATACATAAGACACCCAAATCCGGAACAATATATGAAATAAAATATGTAGGCCATACAAATATTTGTTCCGTGCGGGAATCGAACCCGCGACACGAAGAGCAGCAGCCGATCACTCAAGCACTATGCCAACCGTTTCATCAAACCGTGTTTCCAAATTAAATATTGCAGATCTTATGGGAAAAATATTAAACAGTGGTTTACACAAATAAATATCAATAAGTAACCCTTACAAGAAGTAGTAACATGATAAATTACGCGATTATAATCATCAAATGATGATGCAGCACAGAATTTAATAAAGAGGGATTTTCTCAGAGGGCTGGAGAGAAAGTTGGAGGATGCACTCATTCCCTCCGAGTCCGATCGATAAGAACTTTCACCGGAAGTGAATACTATTTCTATTAATAGTCTTTTGTTATCTCTTTTCCGGTGCATTTTAAGACGAATTATATTATAATCTGTGGTGGCTTTCGTTTGTTAACTTACTTTCGTTCTCTGAAATGGAGACCCAATTAGAAGTAAAATGGAAGCAAAGTAAATTACTTAGTTGTGTTTTGTTCGAATTTAGTTTTAACTGCATATTATTTGTAGTACTTGGTTTAGAAAATGTATGTGAGTAGTGGTTTAAACGTACAACTGTTCTTAATTTGCTAGAAATCTCATGGAAATCTTACAAAGGTTAGACGGCGGATAGTCTTAAAAAAATGTCTTCATATCCCTCGGCAAACTTCGTGTTTCGTCAGTCGTCGGATTTCTATCAATTGCTCTTTGCACTTGGTGCAGACCGGACGCTCTCAATTAAGTAGAAGTATATAGAGTTGTTAATACTCTTATAACATAATGTAATTTATAAAAAAAATGGGAGGAAAGCTACTATTTTTACAGCTCTATATATTTCACACGGAAATCAAAACAAAACAACAATAAAGTACTCAGTTCTGAATTTAAATTATTATACAAGATACATCTAATAATTGATGGACATGGAAATTAGCATTCGTTTGTATTCGGAAATGCGATGATTGCCGAGGGATATTAAGAAAATAGTTGTACTGTACAATGTTTTGTGCCGTTTTCTTCTTCTACGCTTCGCTTTTGACATACTATTTGTGGTTACGATGCGTTTGCCCGACAAACCGTATATTAGTATTTTTTATAAAACAATTTTTGGTATCTTTATCAATATAATAAATATATAATATCACTAATCTGCCACTAAATCATCAATGAACCCTAAGCCCACAGCCTACTCACCCTTAAATCCGACCACAGTCAAACAGAAACAGTAGCACAACTCGAATGTTTATTAAAAGTAGAAAAACGTAAAGTTCATCGGCCTGATGTGAAGCACCGGGTTCCTGTTTGTCATGTCAACAGATATTACTTTCCAACGGCCACTGTCAGACTTTTACGTTTATTGTTTAGTTTTGGACTTTTGGTAGTACTGTGTATTTATGTTATTTCGCTGTGCTGTATATCTGACGGTATAGCGGTGTGATTGGTTGGTAACTCGGTGATAGGATTTTCGTTTGTTTCGTGTGAGTTAGTTGGAGTATCTTAGTAAATTCTTTCAGTTATAAAATAGTCCGCTGGTTTCTAGAAGACGATTGATTCTTAGGGTGCAGCTCTATATATTTCACACGGAAATCAAAACAAAACCACAGTAAAGTAAAAAGTGTCCTAAATTCAAATTATTACACAAGATAAACCGAATAATTGATGCACATGGAAATTAGCATTCGTCTGTTTTCGGAAATGCGATGATTGCCGACGGACAAAAATAAAATAGTTGTACTGTACACTAAAAAAGACACATCTCTCTTGTATGACTAACATATGTTTGTGACTGCAAAAAAAAGCAATCTGTAACAGTCAGCGTCATTACAAAGAAATTTACTACCAATATCTCGCCACAAATGTCGGCCAAGGTGTTCAATTTTATGCGCACGCGCCGAACATATGTTTGCGTCGCGTGGCCAATGTTTAACCAAACATTTGCACAAAAAGTTGATGAGCCAAGTCAAGGTGTGGTCTGAGCTATCTAAACAGAATGTTTGTTGCCGTTTTTTGTTTATTTTTTATAGTTAGCAAACTGATTTTTTTGATAACCCTTTAACTTCCGATTGGGTGTGCTAATATTTAGATGTTTTTGCTCAAAATTTCATACAAAAGCAATGTCATAAAAAAGTTACACCTGAACTAAAAAAAACAGATGCTTGTCCGTGTAGTTTGTATCACGTTCTGAAAGATAGAAAAGATGAGATATTTTTGTCAATCTTTGTTTCTGTACATCATTCAGCCAGCTAATAAAAAAACTAACATTATTCCGCAATTAATAAATCAACCTAATACAACTCTATCAACATAGTAATAAGTCAATAACCAACACGCATTTCCTAAACAAGTGATAAAAATAAATGGTGGTAATTCACAATCAGATACAACACTGTACTTAACCCTCCCACGGCGATCGACTTAAGTATAAGAAGCATACGTCGCGCTCCCCCAAGCAGAAAACACCCATTTAAGTGTTTGGTTAAGGTGCGAGTGTGAGCGGGTTATAAGAAACGATACGTCTTGGGATTATGAACATTAAAACCCAAACAGAAAAATAAATGAAAGAAAAGAAAGAAAGAAAATACATTTATTTGTCTCAAGCTACTAGAGCACAAAATATAAAAAAAGAAAAAACAAAAAGAAAACTTAAAACTATACAATAATAAAAAGAGAAAAACAATATAAATATGACATTGTGTGTCCCACGGCTGCGCCAAATAGGACCAGTTCAGCAAAATGTTGTGCAACTAGTGCCCGACGCTGGTTTTCAACTGGACCTGTGACTGTGTAAACTGAAAGCAGTTTTATAGTGGCATAATGTGTATGAAAAACAAGTACTTACTTATATAAAAGATTAAAAAAAGATGTGTAAATTAAAATATAAAATAAAAGATGGATCAAATTGACTTATTCCAAGCATTTATCCCAATACATACAACAAATAAGCTTCCTTCAGCCCACGCGTATCGGTAAATATTATTTCAAAAATGAAATTGACAGTTCCCCACGCAAATAATACGGTGAAAATGTAAATATTTTAAAAAGTCCTCACGCGTTTTTATACATCTCTTTTAAATACTTTACGCGTTATTAAAATAACGTCCACAATAATTGGCTGGCATCATTTTTCATCATTCATTTTTCTTTTTAATCGAATTCTGTTAATATCAGTTATCGGTGGCAGTTGTTTTAATATTAAGCGTTTTTAATATCCGCGTTTATTCGTTACACGGTTCAAGGTTCTTTCAGATCAATCGTTGTTTTAACACTGCAATTTTATTCAGAAAAAATCGCTCTTACTCGCAAGCGTAGCGTTTTTGGGTTCTTAACCGACATGATTGCAATTTCTCATGACTTAAGAAATCGCTCTATCACAAGCGGAGCGTTTTAGTGTCTTATTCGGCCCGCTGACACTGACACCTTATCTTTAGCGTGTTTAACAAAACGGTGTTTACACCGTCTTGAGACGGAGGGTTAAGAAAGAGCTAGGGGTGTCACGTCACAACATCGTAAAAGTTACGAACACGCAATGTAAACGTAGGGTTTCATCCATTACCTGTTAATTTGAGGTATTTGTTCCGTTTACGGTTTATTGCTTATGTTATTAACAGAGGGTGGATTTTGAAGAATGAGCGCTGTTTTCTTTTTCTTGAAAATAATGAGCAATGGGCAAATAAAGTATGTAGACATTTGTTGGGTTTTACAGTTTGTAACCACTTATTTAGGTACTAAGTGGCTTTAGAGACCGATTCATTATTTTTGAGCTTTTTCCTCTTTGTTTTTTTTTTGTTCCAACTGTGATTTTATTGGGTGTGTTGTTACCAAAATCTAGTATTGTAGATTCCATAGTTAACAAGAAATTAAATTTTAATCAAATTGTATTTTATTTAGACTTATTTTTGTAAGAGTGGTAGGAGAAGGCTAGAGATAACGAAAGCTCTAAAAATGTGAGGGAAGCTTTTGCCCAGCATAAAGAAAAAAAAAATGGAAAAAAATATATACTGTTTTTCTCGTGCCAGCCCTACGACAGACCACACAATCTCACGGCTCCATTGAGGGCACTCCGGAGTCCCTCCAAGGAGTCCTGTTCACACTCTTATTTTATTGCTCTTTTATAGATGTGAACTTTGTAAGAAACGTCTACTCTTTGAGATAAAGATTGTGATAAATGTTTTTTTTAATTATTTTTTCAGACGTGTGACTCTCTTTGATAAAGATTTTGACGTTTTGACAGATATTGTATTTTGTCTTATAAATAAAATAATAAATTAGCCTTTTATTTGGTTCTCATTTACATGCACTTTTTACAATAATATTATTTACATGCAAAAAACTTAAAACAAAAGAATTTACATTAATTACTATAATCATTATTTTATTTTAGCATTATTTTATTTTAGCAATTGTCCGATCGTATTTTGTCTTACTGCTTCTTATATTTTTCTTATAACTGCTCTAGGGTCCATTGAACTGGTTTTCTGAATTGACAACTTGGATTTAAGAACGGCTCAACTAATACTTTAATTACAAAATTTTACAAGTTTTCAGGCCAAATTAGAGTTTAAAAAAAACTTAATTTGAAATTCTTAGTAAAATATCGAAGGATAATTTTTGTCTATATTATTTCTGGCAGTGTCTCTTTTTATTATTTTTTGTATTCGCAAGTAACTCATACAAAAAACACAAAGAGACCCACATTTTTAAATTAAATCCAAAGAAACGCGAACCACTAAAAGTAAATCAAATTCAAATAAAGACCAACTGTCCCCCAGCTGGTTCTATTAGTAATTAGATCCGTATGAGGAGAAGATACCCCAGTCCCCACCATCTGTCGGTAAACTACTAAGACAAACTCAAACATTTGTACTTAAAGTACTCATTGGTACTCTGATGTCAGTATGTTAAGTACGGACACTGTATGTATGTCTGTCCCTTGGGTGGACATCCGTCCAGGATCTGTCCCCTCCAGTAGATTTTACCAGAAATAGGACTTAGGAAGGTTACATAGATGGTTTTTTCAAGCGTGATGGTTAGGACTTTTTTTGGTTTATTACGTTTGAATAAAAAAGCAAATAGTTCTGGTTTTTTTTGTTGACCTGCAGCCTAATTACGTAACTGAATTCGGCATAGCAAATGGTTTGACCCCATGAAGGAGTATGGCATATTCTCTTTAAATAATAAGGTATTGTCAAAAATTATTGGACTCTTTCGAAAAGAGTATCTTCACCAATGAAAGCGTTAAATATTTTTTGGCAATACCTAGTTATTTTAAGAGAATTTGTCATACTCTTTCATGGAGTCAAACCCTTTGCCTTGCCCAATTCACTTACGCAATTAGCAAGCTGATTTTGTGTGTCAGTTAAATTTTTGTTTACATAGATTTGCCCCTTGTTTCCTCTGAGTACAATTTTTTTTAGATTTTTCGGTTTCTTGGCACATAGTTGGGTTTACGGGTTGTAGTTTAGATTCTCTCAAAAAACAAACATTTGTATTGACTTTCGTAACTTATTCCGAAATTATATATTTTTACTTAAGAGATTTCTGGTTGTAAAACAAATAACTGACTAAAAATCACCAATTTTTTTTTTAAAAACATCTGATTTGAACGAAAAAGATCATCACATCAGATGACTCAATATGTTCCACATTTAATCAATATCTATTCTTACTTGTTCCCATCGATCATAATTGAATAAAATGCGTGTAAAAGGTGTTTATACGCTACGGAGGCTGAGTGGGGGCTTATGCAATAGTTTGTGACGTGAACACTTAGGGGACGCATCACGCGAATTTTGAGTTAACTATACCTTATGCGGGTTGTTTTTTTTTGTTCAAGGATTTATTTTAGGTAGAAATGGTAATAGAAGGAGAGACAATAGAGGAATTTATCTTTTAAGACATCAGTTTAAAAAATGTAAGAAGCTTAATTGTGACCTTATCAGCATTTTACTTAATCTTAACTAGCGTCTGCCAGTGGTTTCGGCCGCGTGAATGTCGAAAACTATCCCGAGGAAACGTATGCCCGGGATAAAAAGTATCCTAAGTGCTATTTCTGACTATAATCTATCTCAATGCCAAATTTCATCTTCATCCGTTGAGTGGTTCTGGCGTTATTGAGTAACAAACAAACCTCCACACATCTAAACTTTCGCATTTATAATAATACGGCTTCGCCTGCGTGATAGTCGAAAATTAGTCCTAGGGAACATATTCCCGGGCAAAAAGTATCATAATTATGTGACTATAATCTATCTCTGTGCCAAGTTTCATCCAGATCCATCCAGCCGTTTGAGCGTGAAGAATTAACAAACATACAAACACACACACACACACAAACTTTCGCCTTTATAATATTAATGTAATATAGTGTAAAGTGTGATATAATAATATAGCATATCAGATTATGATTAACGTTATTCAAAACCACTTCAAGAATCTAAATGTCATTACCTTTTTACTGCACTATGTTCTCTTACCCAACACTAAAGACCATACCACTAAGAACTTCAGAAGAACACTAATGGAACAGAAAGTTATTCCTCAAAATCAATTACAAGTTGGTCCCAAATATGTGGCGGTGCCCAATCTTGTGTGATCGGTGGCGAGCCAGGCATCCCTTCAATTTAACTTGCACAGATCTTGGAGCTTCCACCATGTGTTGTAATTAATAGTGGAGTTGATTAGGTTTCTTATAGTAGACTAGTGGAAGCTATACTTGCTGAAGGAGATAGAGCTCTTGATACGGAGATATTCGACAGAGATATGGCAAAAATGTTTGGGATTGGCCACGTAATATTTAGGTATCGCTTGGCAATGCCTTCAATGCCAAATATTTTGGAATTGTCATGGCAATGTCTAGCTAGAGTATCTAGACTAGAAAAGACAGTCCATCAAAAATCGATTGTCTTACAAAAACTGTACAATACTAATTCACTGACGATTTTACTTCAGTCTATAATTTAAGATAGATATAATAGCAGAGCAGCGTAAGTTACTAGAAACAATTCATCAAAATATAAAGAAGCTTTTTACCTACAACAAAAATGGCACATCAAATTAGACAGAGAATAACCGGCAAAATATTAGCTTAGACGCATAAATTAATCGGAAGTAAGATGGCGTTAAAACTAGAGTCAAATTAAAACTAGCAAAAATTAATTAATTCAATATAGAAAAAAAGTGAATAAACAAAACAAGCAATGAGACGTAATCTTACGGCACGCGCACGCATTTAAAAAAGAGTCCACAAACAATACGCCATTAAACGCGAACAAAAGGAGCAAAAGCCAAGTCGAGGACAATTAAAACAAGAAATAATAAGGAGCTGTGATAATAAGTATTATAGTATTATTATATCGCGGGGCAGAGGGTCCTGTACACCTGGTTGCACGTCCCCTCGAAAGTTGAAAATGTTGATTTTTTTTAGCCCCGTCTAAAAGATGTGTTTGCCTCCCAATTGGATGTTTGAGGCAAAAGAGAATGGGATAATTTCTTTCATTTAGAAATAAGATAATGAACGGGGTTTTGGTTTTGCGCTCTTTTTCTTTCGCCTTTTTAAGGATTAAGTTTGATGCAGAATTTCTTTGGGTTTTGAGAAAATGGAGAATTTTTCTAACAAGATGTGTGTGCGTGTCTTTCATGAGCTCATTAGTTTAAATAAATTACTTGTTTTAATTTTCTTTAGAAAGCAACTTTATTATGTCTTTGACATTGAATCTGATGCGTCTTCATTTTATCTTACTTAATATCATAAATGCGATAGTTTTGATGGATGGATGTTTGATATTCAATCACACCAGAACGGTTGAACGGATTTGGATGAAATTTGGCACAGAGATAGATAATATACTGGAATAGTAGATAGGCTAATTTTATTTTGGTAATTTCCACGCTAGTGTTGGATATTTGACAAATCACTTAAATAACTTATCTACACCATCCCTTTTTTAATAAATAAAATTCAAGACTCTGCCACGTGTCCTTAATGTATTCCATTTTCAAAACAACTTTTTAATTACCCACTTGTTGTATCAAATCACCATAATATTTCAAGTTTTAAAGCATCCTTATTTGCATGCCCGAGCTATATGCTGCGCGCGCGCACTACCTCGTCGCATCTGTCAGTGGCACCTGGTCAGTTTACTGCATTTCTGGGGACTGTGCCCCATTGTACCAGTACTTGGGGGAAATGGTATTTAGTTAAGAAAAATAATAGTAATTTCGTAAGTGGACACGAGGTCTAGAAGTGTGTTTTTACATTTTTGGTTGACAGCATTTATGACGGGGCGTTAGTGAATCTTTCTGATGGTTCGACGTGATTCGATTTACCTATATCACTCTGATAAGCGATTTTTATGAAGCGAAATTGCAAGTTTGCTCACATGGTCACACTGCGATGCAATTCACAAGAATTTTCTAAAAAAAATATGAAAATTTGCGTTTATTTGTTTTGTTTGTTTGCGGCGATATTAGGAAGATCACTTAGTCTCTAATTTTTTTTAAAGAAGTTATCCTTTATCTAGTAACTAGCTGTCCCACGCGGCTTCGCTTTCGTCAACTGGCTACCTACCTACCCATCTACCCTACCTACCCTACGCTACGTACTTACATGATTGTTTCGTAACTTTAACCGTTTACGCAACGCACACAACAGAAGCTCTCAAAAAGGAATATTTATTCCCGTTTTTGCAACATTTTTCATTTATGCTCCGCTCCTATTGGTCGTAGCGTGATGTTATATAGTTTATACCCTTCCTCGATAAATGGACTAACCAAAACAAAAAGATTTTTTCAATTCCAACCAGTAGGTCCTGAGATTAGCGCCTTCAAACAAACAAACTCTTCAGCTTTATAATATTATTATAATTATAATATATTAGTATAGATATATTATAGTATAGATACTGATATAAGCTATTGGCTTGATTTAACTATTTAATGGAGTCTGTTTATGCGTTTTACAGTATTTGGATAAGAAAACGAAAGCTTTTTGAGCCTTCTCGGAGACATAGCTCCAGATAATGCCTCTAGTTAACCATGGTTAAAAGAAAGAAAGAAAACCAGTTTATTTGGCACACACAGATACACACAATGTACAAATAAAAAGAAAAAGAATTTAAAAAAAAAAATTACATACATAGTCCAGTTCAGCAAAATGCCAGACAACTGGGATTTGCCTGACGCTGGTTTTCAACTGAACCTTATGTTGAAGTGCACGGATGTGAATCAGTTTTTACGAGGTTACAATACAGGTAAATAGATATGTGATTGTGTTCAATACAGATAAATATTTATATATGTTAGTGTTTTTTATAAGATATACAGGTATGTATAATAATTTGGTATGAACCATTATGCCATGAACAGCTGAGCGAAATAGATGGATTGCAAGTAAAGTTTAATATTAAAATTGGTTGATACATTTAGTGAAGTTTACTTGTGTTAACAAAGAGCAGTGGAAGCCCAGTGGTAACGGCCTCACGTTTCGTAGTCCGTGGGTTCGAACCTAGGCAGGCGCATTACATTGTGTAAATTCTTTCATCACCACTGATCTAAAAACGGCGATGGAAAAACTGGCATGTCCTAGAACCAAAAATTCGAAGACATATGACCCGCACTGGGCCCGTGTGGTGGATTAAGGCCCATTGCCTCTCTCACAAAGAGGAGGCCTGTGTCCCAGCAGTGGGAACATTAAAACACTGATGATGATGACTTGTGTTAACACTTAACGCTAACACGATTAAATTTAACATGTAGGTAGTCGGTTGGTGGTAGTTTCTTTACACAAAGAATATACGAATATAAATATGGTAAGTCGGATGATAGGTGGGCAGCCTAAAAAAATGTGATCGAACCTAGCAAATACATAGGCAGCTATATAAAACAATACTCATCTACATACAATTTTCATTAATACCTGCCCATAGTGTCCATTCCCACACAGCACTACGTAATTACAGTAAATTATGTTAATTCAATTCATACATCCTTATGTACAGGTGTACCAACCTTTCAAGAGTAATTGGCGTGACTCCAGGAAACGGAAGTACGTTTAGCCAATGGGAAGCCGTCACGGAATGCGCGCGCGCCAATGGAACGAGGAGCTGAATGAGTACTTCGTTTTATTGAAGATGTAGATCGGAATATAGACATGGGGGATGGACTGAGCGTTTCCTATTAAGTTATGAAGTGAATACTGGTTAAAGGGTAGAATAGTGTGAGAGAGATAAAGAGATCGTGCGGCCAGAAACTGTATTTTTGTGCTGTATTGAGTCACGTTACTGGCTTGTAAGATTGGGTGGGTTCTGCACATAGAAATAGAGAAAGTGAAAAGAGACGGGACGACAAAGCTTTGTCTCTTACTATAGAGTGGTCATTTTTATGAGGGCATTGCTCAGTCCATTCTCTATGTTTATAGTTCAGAATTACTGTGTGTTATCAGATATGTTATTATTGGTTGATTCCGGTATTGAATGAAGAGGGTAGTTCGTAAATTATTGATTTGTCGATTTTCCAGTTGTTTTCTTGCTATGAAGAGCATAAGTTTTCGTATCTTTGTTTCTGTTTTATTATACTACTTAGGTAGTTCTTCTTTGTATCTAATACTTTAGGAACGGACGTCTCTTTGTACTTATAATCAGTAAGAATGCATTAGGCAACAAAATTGACTGTTAATTTCTTCAAAATCATCTCTCCAAATCACATTAGACGCTACACAATAATGTAAACTTCCAACTATCAGACATCCATTCATCAGACTTCCAAAGACGCTTTAATTACTTTTTCTCATCGTGAGGCTTAATGCGAAAACTTTAAAATTCTTGAGCCAGCCCGCTACCATACGTGGGTGTTTGGGCGTGACTTGTTGGTACCCAAGTTGACGTGTAAATGTGTGCTTACACTTTTGGGACACATACGGTGTTATAGTTGAGACGGCACCATGGCAATTATAAAAAGAAAGTGAGCGTTTTTCTTGGTAAAAAGTTGAATAAAAGGGGAAATATGTTTTTTTTGCTTGGTAATTTTTGTTGTTATACATATCGTGTTAGAGGTAGCTATTGCTCATTGATAAAATCAGAAAATTGTGGAGAAAATATGGAACATGTCCAACATGTCCCTTCTGGAGGTGCATTAAGGGCTCCGACACAGTCTCACTAATACAGCCATTTCCGTACACAATTCATGTAATTGTATATGTGTTTTTGTTCCAAATAAAGATACAGATACATATATGTAAGAATGGGAAACTTTAGAGGAAGATCATACGTTTCCTGGCGAATGTTTTATACTGGGTTTGTTAGTTATTAGGGTCAAAGAAAACACCAAAACGTTTCGGATAAAGGTACACCAATACCTCATTCGTTTGTCTCGTCATGGTCTGTTTGGTTATTTTCACATAATCATCCTCCATTGTGCCATTGATAAAGTATGTAAAAAACATAATAGTAGGTACCTACTCCCTGCTATCTAATACGAAAACGAAAGAATGAAATTGTCCTTCTTTAGGAAGCCATCAAAAACAAAATAAACTGCTAGATAGAAAAATATATCCTAGTTAGATACTAATATTAAAAAACCGGCCAAGTGCGAGTCGGACTCGCGCACGAAGGGTTCCGTACTTGGTAAATTGTGGTTTACGATTTATGATGTATTAAAAAAAAACTACTTACTAGATCTCGTTCAAACCAAATTTCGCTGGTAGTTTACATGGTAATGTACATCATATATTTTTTTTAGTTTTATCATTCTCTTATTTTAGAAGTTACAGGGGGGGGGGACACACATTTTGCCACTTTGGAAGTGTCTCTCGCGCAAAATATTCAGTTTAGAAAAAAATGATATAAGAAACCTCAATATCATTTTTGAAGACCTATCCATAGATACCCCACACGTATGGGTTTGATGGAAAAAATATATTTTAGTTTCAGTTTCAAGTATGGGGACCCCCAAAATTTATTGTTTTTTTTCTATTTTTGAGTAAAAATCTTAATGCGGTTCACAGAATACATATACTCACCAAGTTTCAACAGCATAGTTCTTATAGTTTCGGAAAAAAGTGGCTGTGACATACGGACGGACAGACAGACAGACAGACAGACATGACGAATCTATAAGGGTTCCGTTTTTTGCCATTTGGCTACGGAACCCTAAAAAGAGGCAAAGTTTGTGAGTTTGTGAGGTTGTGGGGAGTAATCTCTGGATCTACTGAATCGATTTTGAAAATTCTTTCACCAATAGAAAGCTACATTATTCCTGAGTGACATATGATTTTTTAAACTTTATTTAAAAAAAAATAGACACCCTTATAAAAATTGCAATAATGTATCCCAAAGTAACAAACTTTTGACTACAAAATTCATTCTTTGGAAAAATTATGTACTACATGATTAACGTACTCAATATTAACTACAAAAAAAATTGCGAGAGAATATATCTAACTATCATAGTTAAGTCACAATAGCAGCTTTTATGTTTTAAATTTTAATTAGATCTCCGATAGAAACAAAAGTTGGTTACATTCGTATTGTAGTTTTAATTCTTATTCAAGTAGTAGTGTAGGGTAGGGTAGGTGGGTAGGGTAGGTATGGTAGGTAAGGTAGGTAAGGTAGGTAAGGTAGGTAAGGTAGGTAAGGTAGGTAAGGTAGGTAAGGTAGGTAAGGTAGGTAAGGTAGGTAAGGTAGGTAAGGTAGGTAAGGTAGGTAAGGTAGGTAAGGTAGGTAAGGTAGGTAAGGTAGGTAAGGTAGGTAAGGTAGGTAAGGTAGGTAAGGTAGGTAAGGTAGGTAAGGTAGGTAAGGTAGGTAAGGTAGGTAAGGTAGGTAAGGTAGGTAAGGTAGGTAAGGTAGGTAAGGTAGGTAAGGTAGGTAAGGTAGGTAAGGTAGGTAAGGTAGGTAAGGTAGGTAAGGTAGGTAAGGTAGGTAAGGTAGGTAAGGTAGGTAAGGTAGGTAAGGTAGGTAAGGTAGGTAAGGTAGGTAAGGTAGGTAAGCTAGGTAAGGTAGGTAAGGTAGGTAGGTAAACAGTTGACGGGAGCGAAGCCGCGGGGGTCAGCTAGTCTTAAACAAAGAGAAATGTTCCAACGTGATCTAAAATAAAACACAATAGATACCTATCCTACTATGTTGCGAAAAAGCTAAGACGCGCGTCCCAGCTCCCCTGCTCACCCCCGTATGTTTCCCTCATCACACCTCGGCATTCAATTTGCGACACGTCTCGCGAGCAATTTGCGACTTGCGGCAACTTACCTCATTGTGGCGTCGCGGCGTCTTTTGTCGCAGAAGCGCAAACTCATGTGTGAGCGCGCCTTACATTGAAATTCTTGAATAGTTTTTTTTTTTTTAATTTTCATGTTATTTTGTTTCGTTGAGTTTAGGTAGTGGGGGCTTCTAATTTTAATAATTTTGATATAGATGAATGTGATCTTTAGATAAAGGTAGTACGCGTTATTTTGTATTATTTATATTTCATTCTTATTATTATTAATTATTTATAATTCATTATTATTATTTTGAAAAGGTTACTTCTAGGCAAGCGTGTTACACCGTCGATACATCATCGCTTACCATCAGGTGAGATAGTGGTCAAGCGCGAGCTTATCTAGTTTTTACAAGCTTTTATTTAACTTGCAATGTAAGTATGTATGTTAGTGTGTTCGGGTCAAATCTTGCAACTGCATTTTGACGCAGTTATCCTCCACCGATTAATATGAAACTTTGTATACACGTTTAGTTTGGATGACAATTTTTTTTTTTTTTTTTTTTTATTTTTTTTTTTTTAAAAACGTTGCCCCGCACTAGGAATTTCTTCCTGTATCGTGGGTGCGTTTACAAACATATAAACTCACATACACAACACCCAGAGCCGGAACAACTATTTGTAGGTCATACAAATATTTGTTCCGTGCGGGAATCGAACCCGCGACACGCAGCACAGCAGTCAATCGCTCAACCACTGCGCCAACCGTGCGCCCATACAATGCATGGTTAGCTAAGTGACGTCATTCTAAATCCAGTATGGCGGACGGCCCAAGATGGCGGCCTAGTTATTATTGTACACTTCCATGATATGGGTATCAAATGAAAGGGTTTGCTGAGAAGAATGTGTAAAAAGCTTGTTAAAAAAAAGATTTATTAATTAATATTTTTTTTAACAAAATTGTTTGTTTCGACTTTTGGAAGTCCTACACAAAGAGTCAATCTATTAGCAATGGCGTTTGTCGAAATGCCGATCCGTAAGGGATTGACCACGTGACGTGTTTCACACTAGCGATTTTGACATTTTACCAGAAGTAAAGACAGAAAGAAACGTCACTTTCGTCTATAGAATGTCATTAGTCTAGCTCCAGGTTACTTGAACTTAAGAACTAAACTAAAAACAACAAAAACTGACCAGACTAAGGCCCGGTTTTTTGATCCGTAGTTAACCCAATCAATCGTTTAATATGCTAACCAGCGGTTTAAATTTTTGGTGCAACGAGTTTATTCATCAATTGTTAGTCTTACAAATGGAAGATAGGAGAAAGAAAGAAAAGAGGAGCTCGCAGCTAAATAATAACAGCCGCACGGGTCGATCTTCAAGGTAAAGCAACGCTTAGCGAGGTTGGACCGTGGATGGGTGACCATTTCAACATACCGAGTTTCCTCTTTGTTTCGAAAAGCACGTTAAGCCATTGGTCCCGGCTGTCATTTGAAGATATATGACAGTCGTTACGGGTAGTCAGAAACTTGAGATCTGACACCAGTCTAGCCAAGGGGTACCCTGTTACCAAGTTACTGGGTTGTGGAGGTCAGATAGGCAGTCGGTCCATGTAAAACACTGGTACTTAGCTGAATACGGTAAGACTGGTTGCCGACCCCAATGTATTTGGGAAAAGGCTAGGCAGATTGATTGTTAGTCTAACAAATGGTCAAATAATTAACTCTCCAATTTATTTTCCCATTTGTGAGGCTAAAGACTGAAGAAAAATGGTGTTTTACCGACATTTGCAACCATTGGTTAGCATATTGCCATTGCTTAAGTTAACTACGGATAAAAACTGGGCCTAAGTTTCCCACCGGCTCTTAACACCAATACTTCTCGCGAAATCTTTTTCCATCGCAACCAACCTTAATGAAGAATCCTCAACAACGTAATACCTCCTTTTACCGACTGCGGCAACACCATAATACTTCAGTGCTATCTTAAGTACGGTTTTCTCTCCGGTCTTAATGGAGAACCTCTTTCGTACGGTTTTTGAACGGTTGCAGCCGACTTTGTCTTTTTGCTGGCGTAATAGTATTGTAATTGGAAAGTTTCGGTCTTTGTCTTTTAGTTTTGTAGGATTCTGAATTGATTTTATTGCCGTGGGAGTACAGAAGAGCTTATTTTAGAGCGTTTAGTAAAAATATAGTGACAGTCTGATTAGATAAGGGTCTGATGGAGTTTTTCTCCATAACAAGCTACTTTTCCGAATAGACGGTAGAATCAATTATTATTGACTTTAAATTTATATGTTTGACTTTCAAATGTGCCTAGTCTAAATAAACAATTTTTGTCTTGTCTTGTCTTTGTCTTTATGAAACTTAGTGGCAAAGATTTCATTGCAAAAATAGTACATAGATAGATTATTGATTGATCCTTTGGTAGGTTTATTTGACACAGGTTATGTCGAACTAAATAGAACGATAAATCTTTTACATTATTAAAATAACTCAGCTATATTTTCTTTCCATGACATGCTCTTTGTAAATAAAATTCCTTACGCCTTACAAACATGACCCATATAACAAAACAGGAAAAAAAACCACGCGAAAAATATTTATATTCTATAAAAAAACATTTCCGCCACAGGTACGCTCCGTTCCTAGTAATGACTCCAAGATTCGCGCCATCAGATCGGGATGGTTTCTCTAATGAGATCCACCTTCGTGTCTGCGTACAATGGAACGCGATGCGTGAGTTTTCTTTTTTTTTAAGCGTCAAGGGCCGCGCTCATTCAGCCTTTCTGGATGACGTTTAAAAAGATGGCGTTCTAAGTAATGATTCTACGTGTGACGTTTTAATTTTGTTAGTGGGGGTATTGTGGGAGAGAATTACTTTAGTGTTGTTTTTACCTGAGTGAGGTGGGCTAGATTTGCAGGCTATAATTTTCTTATTTTTTTAAATGGTTTCAGACATATTTCTGGTATATTATACTACTTAACATAGAACATAGGTACTTAAACAAAGTTATCCTGGATGGATATCAAATTCACGATTTAACTTAACCAATATTGTAGTAAAACCAAAAATTCCGATTTTTTAGCTTTCTTCGTAACTAGGAGTAATTTTGTAGATATTGTTACTTACCTAAAATATGTCACCGAAGGCGGATGTTTTGCTTAGAGGTGGTAAAGAAGTCTGAAATAAAAGAAAACACGTAAAGTAAAGGATTTTTCATTCATTCACATATAACTCTTTTTGGCAATTTGATAGATAACTGAACCTTAGTATTACGCCAATTTATAGCAGAATAAGCCATTCTATTATTTTGTTTTGAATACTTAATTCAAATATCAATATTACTGAAGATAACGGTAACAACAAATAGCTAGTTACAGAAATATGTAGCTCGCTACGAAAACAGAATCTTCGTAGCACCTTCGTAGCACTTGCTACGACAACGGTCTACGCCGTAGCCACTTTAACCTCATTCGTCAGAATTCCTAAGATCAAAGTTGAAGTTGGTGTAAACTTAAGCCCCGCCCCCTAACGTCTTGCGCACGCCCCCTGCCCCGCGCCGCACCCCCGCGTAGCTCCTAGCGCGCCCACGCCTTGTTTCTTATGACGCCTTGGTACTATACGCCCTGAAGAGGTGGGGTGATGCGTCTTAGAATTCGGGGTATCAGCAGAAATGTAGGTTGTATAAAGTTGTAGAGTTATTTTTGGCATTGTGCCTGTTATTTTGAATGGATAAAGCAGAAAACTGTTTTGACACTCCTATTACTATACTAAGATCAAAGTAGAAAAAGATATGAACACTCGTAGAAAAAGGATACCTATGTAGATATACCAGTAACATATCTTTAATAGATTTTCTTAAACAATCTGAACTAAAAATGTGGATCAGACTATTATTGTTACCTACATTTTGACATCTCTTAGTTATAAAACCTAGCTCTCAAATAAAAGCAGTTATATATTGGTATTATGTTTTATACGCCTTCCGTTGAATCTGTCAATTTTCATACTACTTCTATTGATTGGCATAAGTCTAGCAGCACAATGAATCAAAAAGCTATTTGCCATAATATTATCCTGAGGACATATTGTACCCCCACCAATGTCCTTTATGTCATAAAAAGTGGAGGATGTGATACTCTCTTGACATAATCACTTGATCTTTTTTATATTGTCAGGAAGACACTGGGGTGGTCTCACAAGTACCCACTTTACAAGTAACAGAACCGGTAGTTAGTTTTATCATTAGAAGGATACCTAACTAGAACTAGCCAAATCAGTGCCCTCTTTCATTTTCCGTGATGAAAAGTATTCTTTTTATGATATCGAGTAACATTTTCCAAATATTATTAAACATAAAAATCGGTGCCATTAAAAGTAGGTACCTACTTATTTGACAGTATATTCAAAATCTCCTATACCCTATTCGCTGGAGCAAAAAATAAAGTGTAAACAAACTATAAAAAAGGTTTTTACAGTGTCTTCTTTACTGTCACTAATATCTATAAAATAAAATAAATATCATGAGAAGATGTTAATTTCATACAACAACGAAATCCAAATTGTTATATTCTTAACTGTATTTTACAACAATATCAGTATTTTTAATGTACTAACAAAACAATTTGGTATCAATAAAACCAAAACCAATAGCAGACATTAAAAACATCTCGAAAGCCTGGAGTTCGAGACTATTATGATAATAAATTAAAGAGTGCTACAGAAGTAACCATTTTGCGTTGTAAGTTTGTATTTTTAAAATTAGACGGATTATATTCGTTTGACGTTTGTTTGTTTACCTTTTATTTTTTGCTCCAGTGAATAGAGTATAAGGTTTTGCCCAACTGTGATCGCATCGGCTAACCGTAACCTAATTGATTACTGTGAACAATAACTTGTAAAGTTCAATCTGCTCAACACACAAGACACTATTTCCAATCTAACAGTATTCACGTCCCTTAATGAAATATTAATAGTGCCCTACTTACAAGCTGATCAAATATTTAGGCTATCTACAAGAGTGGTCAAGACACAACTGCACAAGATAGGCATTTGTATGTATAGGTACTTATTTGAACTATGTTTCTCAGCCAATAGCAAGGTAGCACCGCCTACGTCTTGCCTCGCCTACTTTCTTAGAAGTTGTTCAAACCCCACCTATTGGGCTAACACGCCTACACAAGTTTTGTGTGAAGATAGACATATTTATAGATGTGAATAACATATGTGGGATCGACTATCTGGCTGTTTTTATATTTTCACATTGAAATGCATATATGAACTAACAAAGACAATGCTAGTGGAGTAGTTATGAAACCTTATCATTTTTAAGAATCCAATAAACCTAATATGTATTGTTGGGTTGATATTTTAACTGTATTTGACTCACAAGAAAATAGTTAAGCATTCGTTCATGATTGTACTAACCACTAAGCTAGTTTATACATGTTTTTCTAATAAAGAATCCATCCTTTTCAATCTATAAGTATCACAAAATTCTTCTGTTAACGGGATCGGAACGGATCTTCTTTGCAATCACGGTTATCTTCTTGGGTAACAATCTACCCTACTAACAAACGCTCCTAGTGCCATCTCTTACTCAATATAATAACGAATACATTATTTGCATACTTGTACGAATCATAGATGGCGTTGCACTTTTATTAGAGCTACAGTGAGCCGCCATCTGTTGAAAAACAGAGGAAAGCTATTGACATAAGTGCTTTTGTGAAGTTAAACTCATAGGTGGCGCTTTACTAATAAGATACCAATTGTGTTAGATACAAAAATCACTGTACTTTATAACGTGAACGAATATAACGTAAATAAAATTCACTTGCAATTTTAACCACTTAACAAGGAATTATAAATGGCATATTATTTATTATTGCTACTAACCAGCGCCATCTGTGAGACGCGTGTAGATTTACGTTAGCGTTTGGTCATGATTGCATGCGCCCGCGACGGTGCTTACAACGCCATCTATGTTATCATCTCTGAACTTAGTAAAGCGCACCCTACCGTTATTTATAGGACCTAATCAATTTGAATGTTTATTTAGTTAATGCCATTTCGGATAGATGACGTGGTTGGTGAAAAAAAATATTTTGATCAAAAAAGATATCACATATCAGAGAAGTGACAAAATACAAAGATAGTAGTAGTAGTGATAGGAGCTTTTGAATAGCATTTAATAACAAGAAGACAAGTTTTAGCTTTAGAACATGTTTAACCCAAAATATGTATTTATAAAATACTGTATTCTTACGGGCAATAATATCCTGAAACATTTTACACGTAGTTACTTGTTTAACAGCTTGTAGGACTTTGCCTAGTGTTGAGATTTCTCGAAAACAGACAGACTTTGAAAATATGTTTTTTATTAAGGACAATTTATTTTTGACAACTCTATCTTATCTTTAACTAATTATATTTGATCAGAAATCACCTCGTATCCTTAAACCTGACTACGGCAAAGCCAAAAAGAAGGGTAGGATTATTATTTTAATGAGAAGTTTTACTGTAGCCTGTCAAGTGTCTTACTGCATCAAATAAAACATTTCTATCTAATTCTAATATAACAGTGTCTCCTATTTGTATCTCCCTGAGCATTTATCAATGCTGTATTTTTTAAAAAATCTTATAAGTAATCTCCTTCTAATTTTACAGAATCTACCGATGTGAGCGGATCCACATGGCGTCATTCGTTTAGCATGTGATTAATCGATTGTTCATACTCTTTGCCCTTTGCCTTACTGAGGCCTTAGTGCGAGTTTTTACTCACGGTCAATCGCGTTAACGTAAACGTCAATTTGTATTGAAACTGGATAAGCGCCGTCTGGCGATGGTAAGGCGAAACCTCTTTTTTTGTATACATTTTGACATAAGAGATCGTTTACATTATCACGAGTGAGCGTGAGTAAAAACTCGCACTAAGGCCTCTGAACTCACGTACGCAATAAGGATGCGGATAAAGAAACTGAGCATGGGCGTGCCTCCGTTCCAATCAATGCTCGAGATAATCTAGAAATTTAATCGATATGAAGCCAAAAAACAATTGAAGATTTAATTTAATTTATCTGTATACTATATATCCAGTCATCTCGGGTGAAGAACACACACAAGAATACAGAAAACTAACTTCTACCAGTGGCTTTGACTGCGTGCAGGTTTTAAATTATTCCTCGGAAACCAAATACAGAAATAAAATGGATCATGTACTACATTTTACATAGTCTACATTGTCATTTCGGGGAGTGTGCGATGGAATTGCACGATATAATTCCACCTAGCCCGTTTCATCATCGGACTACCAGACGTACGGCGATGCGCCATCGATACATGGTAGACATCCCACCCATACGCTTTTATTATGCGTACAGCTAAGGAGTGGCATTCCCTGCCGGAGTCTGTGTTTCCCGATAGCTACAATCTAGGGGTCTTTAAGTCAAGAGTGAATAGGTTATTTCTAGGCAAGCGTGTTTCACCGTCGACCACATCATCGCTTACCATCAGGTGAGATTGTGGTCAAGCGCGAGCCTATAATTTATATAAAAAAAAAGTCTATCCATTCCGGTTTTGTTACGTGATTGACTAAACTTCTGAGCATGCAGAATTTTATGGATAAAATATAAATTTGTAGGATGTAAATCACATGTAACCAATATCTTGTCAACAAAATTCATTATTATTACAGTTGCGAGTATTATCAGGCCAAAACTGACAGGTCTTTCCATATAAATGTTAGTGGCTTGTAATACATTATTTCAATGATATTTCGTTCTTAAAACAGACAGGACTAAAAAGGGCTTTTGTAAATCATCTTCTAACTACATCGGCCTCTTAAATGTGGTCATTGTCTTACGACACACCAAAATAGCAAATTGTCCACTAGTCCGTGGATCTGTGTACTCCGTCCCCTTTGAATAGAACGGGACCTAAAGACGTTATGGTAAGGGCCATAGTGAGACATAACATTCTGGTCATTTATTTCTATACGGTTCTATGCGCCATTCACAACCAGTTACCGACCATTTCGTAAACGGGGTCCCTTCGGTATTGTCATTGTCCCCTTAGTATTTGTTTGTAGTTGGTCATCTTACTTAAGCTATTTTGTGAATTTTAAGGCCGATTTTTGAACAATGATATTCAATACTAACTTTTACGTACCTAAGGTACTTATCTACTAACTAATATATGAGGTACAACTGGCGTTTTACCAGTTTTTGTAAAAACAGTATTTCAAATCGTTTACCGCGGTAATACTTCGGACAGTTGAAAATGCAGCATTTTGAAAATATTGTTTCCTCATTAATTAGTTAGAATAAGAAGAAGTTATTCATGGAATTTATCATTTTATCTGAGTATGATGAATCCCGAAAAGGGCTGTGCGTTTCAAATATTCCGCCGCAAAATCACAATACGGTTAGAACTGATTTAAAGGTGGTTTAAAACTGGTTTAAAAATATTGGGTTGTAAATTTGACCAAAATAGTAGACTAGAGGTTTACAAAGAAATGAGTTATCTTTCAAACAACTATTTAAATATATGATATTGAATTTCCAAGAAATCTGGACCACATTGAATTGAGAAAATCTCTAAAACGGACACACAAATTTAACGACAAAACGTTCATACTTACCTTTTAGGTATAAATCAGGCAAAATAAAAATGATAAACAAGCAGAAATAAAAAAACGTTTATTTTATGTAAACAAAATCATAAAAATAAAAACTTGTCGATAACGAAAATGAGGAAAAACATTTATTCTAGAACAACAAAACAGTATAAAATCATAACAAACTCATAAAAAAGAATTGAAATACTATATGTATTTCTATATAATAAAAGAGAGTCTTTTGTTTGAGTTTGCCGCAAAAATACAAAAAAGCACTACTAAAAAATAATTCTACTTAACATAAAACGGTGCATAGATTTGTAAAATCTATAAAGACGGACCGTCCCGTCGGACAACGTCGAAAAATAAGAAGTGCTTAAAACGCTTAAAATAACAAAAATACAATGAGACTGAAATCCACAGTAGATTTTTGTGAACTAGATACTGTTTTGACACAGACAGTCAATTTTTTTTAGAAAAAAAAAAAAAAAAAAAAGGTAGCCACACAAAAATAAAACACTAGCTCTACAATAAAACATTATTGTTTAAATCACCACCTTGGTCCGGGAGAAGAGTTCTTGATATTGAATCACAAAAAGTTTGTACGTCCGAGTAAACCACAAGTATAGTCCAAATATTAAACTAAGTACAGCTGACAATTTTTGTGGCAGTCAATAACTATCAATTACTCTTAACATTAATATAACGCTTAACATTAATTATTATTTACTCATCAATCGTTCACTCAAGATCGCTCGTTAGTTAAGAAAAATAAATTTTTAAATAAAAATATTCTCATCAACGGCCAAAAGTTTTAATCTCTTCACAAATGTAACCGACGTAAATATTAAAAATTTCGCAAAAAACTTTTTTCCACTGCCAACAGTTTAGGTCAAAAAAGTGAGGGTCGAGGGGATTTTAGCCTAAAAATATTTTCGATTAGACGCGGTTAATTTTTTTTAATTTAAATTTTGGAATTTTGTATTATTAAAATTTATAATCACAAGAGCACGAGGAACGTGTATTACGCCGCGCGGCCCGGCCGGCCGGCGCGACTCCAGACGGATGACTGAGACGGTTCCGCGGCCGGCCGCGCCACCCGCCCGCGCCACCTCGCCCCGCCGCGCCCCCACCCCGCCCCGGGCCCGACTTCGTTACGAGCCACTTGTAATTGCCGCGCGATTTTTCCGCCTAAGACAAATTAGGCGGTCCGCCCCGCGCGCCCCGAGAGATTTACTTTTGGGCGGTTTCTTACGGCTAAGACGTTTCGTCTACGCCTTGCGTGTTTTTTTTGTCAAATCAAGATCTTTCCCTTCTCTATGCTCATCTATATGAATTAGTTTTAGGTTCACACAGTATGAGTTTGAGTTAGGAACGCGTTAGAGACTTTGGCTCAGTCCATCAACATATGCGTTCTCTAGGTGTACACATAAATTATCGGCTTCCCAATGTTATGGCGGCGAGCTGTTTTATTTTTAAATGGCATTTAATCGTCACTCTCGCTTTCGCCGATGCCGAGGCCGGGTTAATTGTAAATAAAATTCAATCATTCGCAAAAAATCCTCTGGTAATCGGCACCCGGCGATATCAATGAGAGATACGTATTCAGCGATTGTACTTTTTAATGCATTATGGTGAGTGGTGTGACGTCATCACCGCACTTTTTTTGTTCGACACTTGTATGAGTACGTGCGAGAGTCGGTAGTCGATCGATTTTTGACACAATGAATGAGGGCTTTGATTAAGTGATGATTAGAATATGAGGAATAAAATGATGTCTAATAGAGTTCGAAATATCGGACCTCATTTATAAAAATCTCGAAATAGTTAAGCGATTGTTATTAAAAAAAAATGTGGAGAGTTTGAATTAAGAATTTTCTATTCTATATTCAAAATTTCCAAAGAAATATTTATACCTACACTCTTTGCGCTGTAGCATGGTGCGGATGACAGTTTCAACAAAAAAAAATACGCGTATACATATACGCATTTTTTGTAGTTTTACGTCAGACCATAGTTATACCATTTGTACCAAAGTTGCCTGTATGACGTTAAACTACAAAAAATGCGTATAAGTATATGAGTAAAAAATGTTATTGAAACTGTCACCCGCACCATGCTACAGCGCAAAGAGTCTAGTTATAAATATTTATTTGGAAATTTTGAATATAGAATAGCAAATTCTTAATTCAAATTGTTGTTGCTAAACAGCTCAGAGATTTTTATAAATATGTCAAACTGAATGATAAGTAAACGAGTCAATCTGGTTTTTGGGCAGATGAAACTGGTTTTGAGAATAGTCTCATCTGGTTTCATTTTACCCCTGCCCATAAATTCGTTTCCCAGTTTGATCACAAAGAAAACGGACAACAAACACAACGAGTTTTCAGAATTCTAACATCTGTGATTTTGACCTTCCCAAAAGATTGGTTTCCATCCAGATCATATGTCAAATTTCATAATTGTAAAATTATGAGATTTATTTTAAAAAGAAAAACTAAAAGGGTTATAAAAAAAAGGAAATCCTACAGGGTTTTTTTTAACTGACTTAAAAAAAGAGGTTATCAATTCCATTTTAATGTATGGTAGGTATGTTGGAATTTTTAAGACAGTAATATTTTTGCAATTTTATAAAAAAAAGTCGGTACTGAAACGTTCTAAGGTGAATAATTAAAAAAAATTAAGAATTTTAAAAAAAGGGCGAGATTGGAGTAGGTACCATACTGTTAAACAAAAATAACCATAGAAATTAAGCTTTTTGATTTGAAATGTCTAATTACGTAGTAACATTGAAGAAAATCTTCAAATAACTGAGATGGGACAAAAAACAAAAAACGACAAAAGCACTGTGACTCAATAAAAAAAAACGAAAAAGATCGCATCACTCTCGCGAGACAGAAAAAAAACACGCCGAACATTTTAACAGCCAATAATGTCGAACTCATTGACGAGAAATTTAAAAAAGGAAACCAATAATTTACCTCGATTTCGTTGTAAAAAAAACAACAACACGCCGTCACGTTGGTAGCGTGTATTTTTTTATTTTGCCAGTGAATGTTCTCGTTGAAAACCGTAAACAGCTGAATGAGTATGAATTAATATGATTCTTTTATCAGAGACCGGTCCGAGCGAGGTCGACGAACTTGACACGGTTTCACGAGATTTTTTGCGGTAAATTCCGTTTTTTACCGGGGAAAATTTATAGGGATATTGTGCGTGATTAGGGGCTGCTAACTAGGTACGAAAGGGAGATAGAAATAATCCAAGACTAAACATGTCCTTTTTTTCTAGAAAAATTAAAGAAGCTTTCATTAAATTTTTTGGCTCAAATTTAATTCATAGTTTAATAAAAAAACCAGTAAAACTTGTTTGTTTACAAAAAGGGAAAAGAAAGAATCTAAGACTTAACATGTTATTTTTCGAAAAAAAATCGGTTATTCAATTGTAATTTTTTGGTCAAATGCAATTCAAATTTAAATCAAAAGCAAAATATAGCATATTTTTTTGTAAAAAAAAAAAATTACATTCTCTGGGTTCGATATTTGCCTAGAATTTTTTATTTACGTATGTATTTAAAGCTAAAGAGCTCTCGATGAATCAAATTTCAAATTAATCGACAGTCATACAAATTGTTTACTAAACAATATTTTGACCACAACTGTTTGGCCTTGGGTCTTGTTTTAATTAAGTTCAACAATTTTCCAAATAATTTTATGCCATCACTGAGAATAAGATTTTTACAAAATGAGCGATCTATGCAAAATAAAAATTATTTAGCAATACAAAAAAAAACTTAAACAAAAAACAGAAAATTAACAAAATACATTTTTATCACAATTTACCTGATGTGCTGACTAAAACAATTTTTCCTTATCTTGAAAGGAACCACGTATCTTGATAATTTAACTTATTTCTAATTTTCCATCAACACCACAACAAATACCTTATATTAACCAGTTCTAAACGTCCGGAACTTAACAATATTTTTTATACAAAACTTATTAATTTTCTAAATTAATCCAGTCCGAAAAACCGAGTCGTTACACTAGAAAAAAATTACACTAATTAAAAGTACTCGACGCGGCTAAAGTCAATATGGAACGTCCACTAATAACTGCCAAATAAAAAAAATCCGAACGCGGCGAAGGAACTTAATACCACTTATAGACTATGCGGCAAAACGAGCCGAATATTTACATTGGAGAAAAAAAAATGAGGTCATTCGGAGGTTACGGGCAACGCAGCCGGTCGGCGCGAGCCGCGACGGGATGTGGCCTCGCGTCCTCCGGCGTCCCGCACACCCCGCACGCGACCACCCGAATCGAGACTACCGAAAACCACGTGTGCGCCACTCACGACAGAGACGCACATACACACAACCCACGCGCCAGACACCAACGACACTATTCTTTTTTCAATTTACTATATTTGCTGATTTTTATTATTTTTTCACATTTCGATATTTTATTTTTTAGTTGATGCGCTCCGCAACTCACCTGTTGTGCTTGACCCGGTTCGAACTGCGGCCGATCATGTGATCGACGCTTTTCAATACTTTATTGGCGTGTACCATTATTTTTGGGTTTAGTCAATAACACAAAAAAGTAAAAAAAAAAACTAATTATAAAAATTTTTTTTATGTTCGAAAATTGCATAAAACTTTTTATGAGGATTTTTTTTAACTCTACGTAGCTTGTTAATTACGCGCAAACCAAAAAGCAGTTGTTTATAATCCTTTATAAAAAAAAAGAATATTTAGAAAAAAAACAAATAAAATACTAACTAATTTTAACTAATTTAATTTTCAAAATACTTTTCCCTGCTTAAAGCCCTCGTTCTAATACAAAACAAAAAGAACTAGTCGCTACAAAATTATTCTAATAAGAAATCTCAAGTGCTGCCACAACTTAGCAGCGTCGGATAGCAGAACTAAAGCTTAAAGCAATGAGCCCGCACGCTAGCGCCACCTCGGCGTCAATAAGAACTATCAGCCGATGGTTCATTTCTAACGCGTCGTTTATTTTTTCAATTTTATTTTTTAATCGTGAAAGTGCAACGTTCACTTCGCCGGGCATTCAACGGCCATTTTCGTTTGCAGTTTCTTTTTCGTTTTCATTGATTTTTTACAGACGTTTTGATCATGTCGTCGGATCTCTGTCGTTTTGAATACAGTACTTTTGAATTTGACACGTTCAATACAGTTACTGTTATTACTGCAACCTGTAGTATTTGTGAAGCATTTTGTCTAAAGTATTTTTAGTTTTGTCTAAGTTCTAATCGAAACATTTTTGTTGTGAAAGCTCATTATGATTTGTTACTACACTAAGTACAATAGATGGCGCTACTAGTCTCAAAATGAGATGATTAGAAGTTAAATTGTATAATTTGCTATGTCATATTTATTGTTTTACTCGGCATATATTATTAACATGCCTTAGTCTTACTTAATCATCAATCTAGATTAATTAAATAGTGTGTCAGTGCCTTTTGATAAAATTTTCACTCAGTTCAGCATTGAAGCGTTGATTGTTCAGACTTTTCAGTATGAAATGAGTCATATTTTTCATTCTTTTTTCTGTCCGAGAAATTTCTTTACAAATTCTGGCGTAAAACAAAGTCGAATTCAGTAGCTTAGTGACAATTTTTAGCTAGATACAAGATACATATCGTCTATAGGAATTAAGTAGAGACCCGCATCGTTCGCTCTCGATGGTAGGAAAAACAACTAGGTAGTCTATGTATCGTTCTATGAACGTTTTTTCCATAAGGCCAGGCGTTCTTGTTTTTCTCTATATTAATTGATGTATTATAGATAGTTGTCTGAAGAAAAATGAATATTGTCAGTTTCATACTGCCAATATTCATTGATTTTGATTACTAAGTTTTGTTTATAGTTATATTTTATATACGTGACTTCTAGGCATTTTAGGGCCTAGAAGTCACGTAGCAAAGTCGAACGGGTCAGTAAAATATGAATACTGATGATTGTTTATTATCCAATAAAACTCTAGTGATAGATTAACAAAAAATGCACACACACCACTAACACACAACACACACGCACTAATAATAAAACACTGATGAGGAAAGCGACTCTGTCATTCCGCTTTATCTTGTAAATAAAATGAAGGCATGAAAACCAATACAAGCAAAAAAAAAAAGACGAAACTCTCTAGCTTTTTCGCAATTAGTTCGGCGACTACCTGAACTTGACAACCCAGTAACTGAGTAACACGATACCCCTTGGCAAGACTGCTATATAAAAAAAGATCAATCGCTGAAATAATGCATAAAAACAGCACACCCTTTCTTTTTTACCCCATTTATGGGTTTTCTACGCGTAAACCGAATCTTTAGCATCACCGTCCCTTTAAAAAGCACAATATCTTATCACACGAGGCACTGAAGTACGTACTCAAGAGTAGTCGTAAAGATGTTACTCAATTACTTATTCTAAACAAATTACTTTTACACGGACAGCAGATTAGATACTGTGAACGTTACTTGTACAGAAAATGTAGGTCTCGTATAAGTAAATGCATATATCGCAGTAGTTCCAGTTGTCTTCATAAAATGTGCAATTATAAAAACTCTCTTTAACATCATTGCAATCGAGAGACGTCTCTCTACTGAAAATTGAAAATAGACCAGTAGGCTTTTTACGTATCTTTTGCAAAAGCAAAACGATAGCGATTTTTGCGCAATAATTGCTCTTCAATACAAAATTTTTAGAGTTGTTGGCGGTTTTTTAGGCTTCCGTAGCCAAATGGCAAAAAACGGAACCCTTATAGATTCGTCATGTCTGTCTGTCTGTCCGTCCGTATGTCACAGCCACTTTTTTCCGAAACTATAAGAACTATGCTGTTGAAACTTGGTAAGTAGATGCATTCTGTGAACCGCATTAAGATTTTCACTCAAAAATAGAAAAAAATCAATAAATTTTGGGGGTGCCCGCCCATACTTGAAACTGAAACTAAAAAAATATTTTGTCATCAAACCCATACGTGCGGGGTATCTATGGATAGGTCTTCAAAAATGATATTGAGGTTTCTAATATCAATTTATTCTAAACTGAATAGTTTGCGCGAGAGACACTTCCAAAGTGGTAAAATGTGTGCCCCCCCCCCCCCTGTAACTTCTAAAATAAGAGAATGATAAAACTAAAAAAAATATATGATGTACATTACCATGTAAACTACAACCGAAAATTGGTTTGAACGAGATTTAGTAAGTAGTTTTTTTTTAATACGTCATAAATAGTAAACCGCAATTTACCAAGTACGGAACCCTTCGTGCGCGAGTCCGACTCGCACTTGGCCGGTTTTTTTTTTAATAAGTGCATTTGACAAGCAGCGAGCGAATAGCAAACGGTTTTGTAGGACCTACCATACCAACACTGCAGGTAATTCCGACTTTTATGACATAAAGCGTCTGATCGCTATCGTTTTTCTCTTGCAAAAGATACGTAATAAGCCTACGGTTCTGTGCATCTCGCAACCAGCGGTTTCAGAGTCTAATCATACCAAAATGTCAGATGCTACGTCTTGCTATTGCTACGCTGTGCTACGTTATGCTACATTGCGTAGCGTAGCGTATTGCCATGATTTTTCCGCGTTTTGCTTTGTCTACCATGCCGTATGAAATAAAATTTCTAAAAGTCACGGCAGTTGATGATCTAAATAGCAAAGCTACCTGCACTGAACATGTGAAGTCTTCTTAAAAGTCACCTTTTATAATGTACGTCGACATCTTACAATTTGATTACCATAAACAAAACAGGGTAACTATACTGTCGTTACCGCGAGTCCCACCCTACCGTTGTCATAAAACGTTACCGTTACCTCAGTAACGTTACCGTCTAGAATGTCATAAAAGTGTCGTCAATTCGCTCCTTAACTAGCGCGAGATTGACTTGCCGATAATTCACGACACTTCACGACAGTTACCGAACAGGGAATAGAACATCAGCCTGTTATTTCGTTTGATTTGGCTACTGACTATAAAACTTTAGATGATTTTTCGGGTAAGTTTTTTCTTGAAGCTATAATCTCAACAGGCTTCAGCAAAGTGGAATGTCAAGGAAAATTACATTACATTGATGACGATGGTGAATATCAGCTCTAGGTAGATATGAGCTAGATCTGCTACTGAACTTCATACATTCGGTATATATCATTGTTTGTATGTTTATGGCTAAACTACTGACCCGATTATGATAATTTGTTTGCAGTGTAGTCTTACATTTTGATAATAAGCAAATTTTTTTTTCTGTAATGTCAACCGATGTAAGTATTTTCTCATTTCAAAAAGCAAGGCATGAAATAAAGTCATTTTATGAAAAGGTAAAAGTGATGAACAAGACAAAACGTTCTTTTATCAGGGTCCGTTTATGATCCGAATAAAATTGTGCAACAAAATAAGAATAAAACGCTTTTAAAATGGCGGCCACGGGGCCCATATCCCACACCTTGTTAACGTAAGAAGCTAACTTCTTTTTTATTGGCAACACCTTTAACGTTTTAGCATTACGAATAACTTTGAATTTGGAACGTTTTTATTGCTGTTTGCTTTTTATTAGCATTCTAAAACCGACTTTCGGTCTGGAAGTTACAGTTGAATTTAGATTGGAAGGGTTAGGAATGAAGTGTTGAGGCGATAAATAAAAACTTTTTCATTTGTTTTGTTTTACGTCATACGTGCGAGCATGTTTATTCGAATTTTAACTTTAGTATCATCACCTAAGGTTCGTTTTGAGTTAGATTTTCCGATTATCTTTTGCGATAATGTCCTTCTGAACCGATATTGAAGTCTGACAATTTACAGATATTGTTCATCTGTTTTGATGTTAGGAACATTGTCTCTTATAATGCCCGGGATGAAGCTAAAGTCCCGTTTACGAGTTTCTAGGAGAGGTGCTTCGGTTCAAACGGATCCAAGTTTTTATTTCTTGTTTTATTTAAACACCTGGGAATAAAGAGTGGCTGTAATAAGAGTGCGTTAATGTTGCAAATAACGCAGATTTTGTTTTGGAGCATATTGTTTCGTTGTTAAGGTGCCTTCGACCAAAAAATCTACAGAAAATAGCTCAAAAGTGAATATTGATCTGATAAAATAAAATGAAAACATGGAAAGTGAGTTTGAGGTAAAATTAAAAAATATCGATACTGAAATCACTAAACAAGATGGGTAGGTGTTATCCAACAATTTCTAGAACAAGGTACATCTGGCTAGACCAAAGTTGAAACTATTTATATCCGATCCGAATGTTAGAGAGCTGTAATACTGTTTGTTTGGAGAAAGTGATAAAAAGCTAGATTATCTCAGAGAACCTATATCTCATATACTACTTTTCATACTGGAAAAAGGAATAACAGGTTAAGGCACTCACGTGCCTAAAGAATAAAAAATAGTCGTGCGAAGCTAAAAAAATAGTCTTTATACCATTCCCCCTCTAAAAAGCTTATTTTATTCACTGAAAACAGTGAATAAAAAGCACTTTTAATCACTGTTTTGGAGTTTGAATTTGGAACACACCAATGTAAAAGACGTCCATCTGAATGCTATGTAACCTCCTTGCGCAAAAAATACTCACTACAAACTTCTTGTGCAGAGAATATTCGACTTTCAAACTCCTTCGATTTTAATTTTGAGTTGTTTTTTTGTACTTAGGATTTTAATAGTTATTTTGATTTTAGTCTAGGATATTTATTGAATACTTATTTGGATTGTAATTCTAATATTAATTACAATGGTGTTTAATTAACTATAATTATTTAAAGTAACGGAGGTGGTCACTGGCCCCTGAAACACAGGTAACAGCACCTAGCTCAGGGGTCAGGTTTTCACATTTTTTGTAAATTTTGAAGGTAATAAACCATTTATTTATTACTCGTAATATTCCTTGTGCTTCTTGCTTAGATCTTGCTTTTTCTCGATGTCATGGTATAAAATATAGTATGCAACTCTTGAATAAAACGGATTTATATCAAGGGCCATGAATCACTCGCGTCGCTCATGATTCTAACACTTGAATCACTCGCTATGCTCGTGATTCAATCATCATGAATCACTCCCTACGGTCGTGATTCAGACGTTAGAATCCTTCACTTGCTCGTGATTCATCTATGGCCCTCGCTTTAAATCCGTCTTTTATTCACTAGTTGCATAATATACTATTAATATCTAAAAACCAAAGAATCAGCAATGCCATCCAACGTGGCAATGCTGCCAGCCTTCTCGGCACTTTTCCTGTTGACAGCGATGTGAACGAATTTTTTGACGCTCCGTAATTGTACATATTTTTATTCTTATTTTAGTTATAATATTAGTTTGTAAAGAATGTACATATTTAAATAAATAAGAAATTATTTCAGCGGCCAGGCAAATATTAAAACCAATACACTTTTAATTCTTTACGTTTTATTCCGTTATTAAGTTGTTAAGATTTATATTCAGAACAGCAAAGGGCAGCACAATGAAAGAAAGAAAAGGGGTAGTAATCCTTTATAAGCATAAGGCTATGGTCACACAGCCAGCGAGTTGAAAGAGTAAGCATTATCCAACTTCCTACTAATATTATAAATGTTCACAACTGACACCTTAATGGCTGAACGAATTTAGATGAAACCTGGCACACGGTAGACGCTTGGGGCAATTGCCGATTTCCACGCGGACAAAGCCGCTGACAGAAGCTAGTGAATCGCTCTATATATAAAATGTTGTGTTATATTAAATTTAAATTAAATTCTTCTGAATAGAATATGCAGTGTACAAATAATAGTTTGTATTGTCAATACTTGAAATTGTGTTTAATATGAAAAGAAAAATAAAGACGTTTTAAATATATACAGCATACCCGTTTGTTAATCAAGGACGTTGCCTGACTTTACTAGACAAATATAGTGATACAACATTTATTTGTTATCAAAAACGTCTCTGTCAGTCAGTCTGTTAGTTGTAATCCAATTAATTTAAATTTTCCTCTACATCTACCAAAAAAAAAACAACAAACGTTGAATGTTTTAAGTACTGGCATTGGCCCTCAAGTCGAATCAGGTGGTGCAAGATCAAGTACAAATATATAGCATAATAAAATCGCTACACGCTCCGCTATCCGCTACTAAACATACCTTACCCTTAGAATCAGCACACTTTATAACGAAATAAGTTTTATAAAAGAACTTTGTAAAGGATTGCGGTTCTTTGAGTTTGAACTCCTTTCAAATTGATGATGAAATGAGAAATACTCGCTTAATGCAGTTTTAACGAAGGACTTATAAGGGAAGTTTGATTTTTCTGTTCAAGTTAGTAAAAGTACCAAGGTACTTCGGTAAAGTAGGCACTTTTAGGACCAATTTTTGAATTGAGTATTTGAGGATATGAACGAGTTGAGTATTTGTCAATGAGAACTGGTAAAAATTTGACACTAAGGGTTTGACACATTCTTAACCTAAACACAGATAGAAAGGGAATAGATAACTAAAATGTTAATAGATAAGGAAAATATTTTTCTTTGTAATAATATTGAGCGCTATTCCTCTCTCCTAGACACTGACTGTATCTAGAATGTTGCTGTGCCCGACAGGGTCCATAGTTGTATGTACATTATGGATGCAATTAATTTAATTTGAATCTTGAATTTGAACCTCAAATCAGAAATCGGCCTTTAGTAAAAGATTTTAATATAATATGAAAATATAACGTGTTTGAACTACGCAAGCAAAATTAATAGTTAGATAACAAAATAGTAGAGATAGGCTGACTAGATGACTAGTAGACACTCAAATGGCCAACTAGTCGCCAACAATAAATGTGACCGAATAGTCGGCTTTCCAGATTAGTCATTGCTATTATTTTTGTTTTAGTGCTGACTAGTCAGAATCTTTCGCCCATTAAAAATGTAACTTTATAGTTACTAGAGCTACAGAGCTGCATCATTTATTTTTATTGCTTATATATGAAGTATGTATGTATTTATGTATCTATTATTTAGCATACGTATGTATTTGTGTTTCTAGTTAGTATTATTGTATCTATAATATGTTCATTGTTGGTATTGTCGCACCACTGACAACCCCATGTCATGTCCAGGTAATCTCTGTCCATTCAAGGTTGCCTGGAAGAAATCGCGGAATGCGATAAGGCCGCCCATTGTATGTTTTTAGTATTAAGCTTGTTTATTATGGTGTACAATAAAGTGTAAATAAATAAATATATAAATACAGAGACTGTTCGGGAATGCAGACTATAGAGTCTAAAATCTACTTGCCCGACCAGTCGGTCCATATCTACAAAACATACAGAAATAATCCAATATTTTATCACAGTACCTTGTCAGTAGGTGTCCGAGTAAATGACGAAAAATCATCATTCCCGATGCACGTAAAATAATAGAAAAAAAACAAATTTTGCTATTCGCACACCGCGCCTATGACGTCAAAAAACTTATGCATATACACAATAGCGTAACACACGTCTAATCGTTTAGAAATTTTGAATTTTAAGCTTGACGAAATACGGCTCATTTTAGTGTGACCAATGCGTGTGTGGATAGAATAGGCAAACGATTTCAAGTGCTTCTATGAAACTGTAATAGTGATTTGAACAATACGACTCTAGCTTTACAGACTATTATTGCTTGACCTGGAGGTTACTTTTTGGTGGCAGGCTTATTTTTAACCGACTTTCCAAAAAAGAGGAGGTTCTCAATTCGACTGTATTTTTTTTTTTTTTTTTATGTTTGTTACCTCAGAACATTTTACTGGGTGAACGGATTTCGATGATTCTTTTTTTATTTGAAAGCTGGTGCTTGTCATGTGGTCCCATTTAAATTTCATCAAGATCTGATGAAGAACTTTGGAGATATACATCGGAACTCTTCAATAAATGACTGCAAATCACTCGGGATAGCTGCAATCGCATGTCTGTTTATTGTTTTTACCATTACATAACATAACATCACACTGGTACGCTCTAAAGAGGGTACGCAGGTGTGAACAGTTAACCCTGGTATACTCTCATTCCACCGGTTTTGTTTAAGTTTCATGTTATTGGGATAATCAATTCTGGCTTCACTTTGGACATTATAGGTACCTAACCTATAGAACTTGTCCATTATGTACCACAACTAAAAAGTGAAAAATAAAAAAAAACTTTTTACAAAAAATACAACCGACTTCCAAATAAAAACACTACAAAGTGAAAAATAAATTCAATTTCGGAAGTCGGTGTCAAAAAACGAAGAAACGAAAACAGGAACACCGACTTCCGAAATTGAATTTATTTTTCACTTTGTAGTGTTTTTATTTGGAAGTCGGTTGTATTTTGCATTATACGATGGATTATTGGGCGTATAAATGTAGAGATTTTTATCATTGCAATCATCATTATCGTGGTTCAATCGATAGACTTCCAGAATCTAGATAAAGATCCTCAAAGCACCGCCACAAACGACACATTCTATGATTAAACAAAAATAAAGAAACTTCCAAAAACATACTGTAACGTTGTAAACGCTACCAGTAGGTTCTAATCTATGGCCAGAAACAAGAGCAAGGATGTTTTTTAACCAGAATGATAATAATAGGGATGTTTCCTGGGTATAAAAATGATAATTCTGTTTAGTCCTTCAGTGAGATTATCAAATAGTATTGGTCACGTATTTTTTGCTTTATGAAATAATTAAAAAACAACAAAGATAAAGCGCATCAAAGTTTAGGAGTGGGGGCTTGTGACGTCACAATTTTTTACTGACAAGTACAGCTTACCAACGGTGAAAGTTTTTTTGAAATCGGTCCAGTAGTTTTTAAGTTTATTCGTTACATAAAAGATACAAATATAGAAAATATTTGTTTTATAATATTAAATAGTATAGAGATAGAAATAAAAATTGACGAAGATTAAGCGCATCAAAGCTAAAAGGAGTGGGGTCTTGTGACGTCACTTATCAGTATAATGTGAAGCAAGGCATGACGTCACACGATATTTCAAAGCACTGTATCATCGTCATTTTTTGTTTAAGTGGCAAAATAATAAAAGTGACCAAAATTTTTTGGTTTGTCGATATATAGATTTTTTTAGTCAACATCCTTATTCTCGTACTTGAAAAACTTTTAAATTCAAGTAGCAAATCCGCAATATCAAGTCGGCGATAATAAAAGCTAAAACATTGTATATTCTATTCTATATTTTTATATGGCAAGCAAAGCCGATGTCGACTATTCTGCCAATGTCTAAAGTTAGATGAACGAAAACATTGTCATAACGTAGTGAAGCCAGAGGTGTTTTTGACAGATTGCGAAAGCGATGTCAACATTACTTATGAATACAGCATTTGCTCCTCTGTTATTAAAACTAAATGAATTTCACCAAATAATATTGTAGAAAATAAAGTGTCCCTCCCAACTTCTCGATGTAAATCTCAGGGCTCATACATTACGGTTGTCTGACCCTCCCCTGCTAATTTATAGTCAACTTTCAATTTAGCCAACACGTCTGCGACCCGTAAATCTGGACGGCCATTAAACTGTTCCTTGTGGTCCCTTTGGCAACCAACTGGACACTTGGACAATGTTAATACGATTCTCTAATTAGAATTTTGAATTTAGAATTGAAGATGGGAACTCTTGTCTCTATTGTCTCTGATGTCAGTTTGTGGGTAAGCATGAAGTTTATTTGAATGAAAGAGGTTTAGTATAGCTACTAAGATCTCGCCCCCGTTTTTAAATTTGGAATTTGAAGATGTGAATTTGTCAAACTCTAGGCTGAAGGCCACCTGTCAAAGTTTGGCATTATTAGGTTTAAAAAGTTCTTAACTCCAAATTCAAATTGAAAAACCAGCCGTTAGGCTAATATAATCCTGACAATCTAAGAAGTCGGATGACGTTTCTCATTTTACATGCCGCGATAACTTTGTACGTGAGAAATTGAAAAATCTAATTCATAATCCTAATTAATTACTATGTTACCCATACACTATAACAAGGAGTATCATTCGTAAGAATCAAGTTTAATTATTATTAAGTATTTTTATAACTAGCTGTCAAATCCGACTTCTTATATTGTCACAAGTATAGGCAAAGTGCAGTGGTGGCCCAGTGGTATCGGCCACGACTTACAAGTTGTAGGTAGTGGGTACGAACCCAGGCAGGCACTTTACTTTGTGTAAATTAATTCATCACCACTGCTCTCAAAACGGTGAAGGAAAACATCATGTCCTAGAACCAAAACTTCGAAGACATGTGACATCCACCAACCCGCACTGGGCCCGCGTGGTGGATTATGGCCCATCCCCTCTCACAGAGAGGAGGCCTGTGTCCCAGCAGTGGGAACATTAAAAGGCTGATGATGTGATGTGATAGGCAAAGTAGCAATCTGTCAGCCATAATGAATGACGGAAATTCAATTGCTATTGACTACGTGAAATTTTGGTAGAGCATGTAAATTCCATCATTTTGACTTACTTTATCATACCTGTGTTATTCTTCTCCTAATAGTCAATCATCATCATCATCTTCTTGCCGATGTTCCATGTTACTTGGGGTCGGCGCAATACATTCTCTTCATCTGTTCCGTCCTGTTAACTATCACATCAACACTGACTCCCTTTTCTCTTAAGTCAAAGTCAAATACAAAATTATCACTGGATTACTGCCCTCTATTATGATCTCTATCACTCAAAGGTTTGCTGGAAGAAAATTCCATTTGGAGTTAAGCTCGCCTTTGTACATGAATTTTACTATCAAATTGTTAAAATGTAATGTCTTGTTGTACAATAAATAATAAAGAATTCTTTATTTCAATTATGCCATTCAGTGGCACTTTTGAACGTCAAATATTATAATTAAAAGATAATAATATTTAAATTTAGAGGTAATAATAATTGATTCTACCGTCCATTCGGAAAAGTAGCTTGTTATGGAGAAGACCGGACAAGAAACTCCACAATTACTCTTTTATAAAAAAGTGTTTTCATAGATTAATACATATACGTGAAGACGATGCACCCAGACTAACACTACTATTATAAGTATAAAGTATTACAAGCACTAACAGTTAAATTCATTAATTTGATAAATAGGAACATGGTTCTCACATACCTACTTACAATATTGTAAACATAGGTAAATTTTCAAATTCAACAACAACGGAACTGTGTGTTAGTGTATTTCTTAAACAAAAAGAGAAGAAAGAAAAAAATAATACTTACTAATTTTTTTTTGCCTACCCTAAAGATTGCCATAAGGAGTAGGACCAGCATGTTTTCAAGTATTCTTGAATATAATCATCTAATTTGTAATAAGTATGCTTGTCTACAAAGTGTGCTTTTAACAAAAGTTTTCTCTACTCACTCAATCCATCGTCAATATCGATGACACAAAAGTCGGAACGATTTGGCGCCAAACAGCCATTTCTAATGCAGCAGTCAATAGAGCCACACACACAAATGTGTCAGTCCATCGTTCAAGAAAAAATAAAAGCAAAAAAAGTGTTCCATACTTAAAAAAGTAAAAAGCTCAATGAGTGCATAAATAAAATCAGCCTTGACACAGCTACTGTAATACAGTGTTCCCGAATGCCAAGGTCAGCCAATGACCTCGACCGAATCAATAACTCATTACTTTTTTATTTCGTTTAACGTTTAAAAATAACGTGTTTTTTCGCGTTTCGCGCGCCCTCATCGCACCGATTACGTATCGTCGCTGCTGTGTTGATGGCAATTGTGACGTCATGACTCGGGGTTGTGACGTATTGCAGGTTATATTAAATATTTTTTGGCTATTACCTTGCATACTAAAAGTCACTGTAAGATACGTCGGAGGGAGATTTGAAATGGTGACAGAAACATTCTTATAGAAATAAAAACCGAATCTGCAGCAGTTCAAGAATATGTAAGTGATAGACCTCTTCTATACCTCTTTTGAACAAGATAAAAAATACTTTGGCCCAGTGGCTAAAACCTCGCCTCTCGTGCTTGAGGTTGTGGGTTCAAATCCGGGCAAGTACCAATGTGACTTTTCAAATTTATATGTACTTTCTAATTATATCTTGGACATCACAGACAACGGTGAAGGAAAACATCGTGAGGAAACCTGGACTTGCAGTTCATTTAAGTCCGAAATCACCAACCCGCACTGAGCAAACGTGGTGATCAATGTTCGTGCATTCTCTGTATGAGAAGAGGCCTGCAGTGGGTCAGTTACAGGCTGGTATCATCATCATCATAAGCCGAAAGACGTCCACTGCTGGACATAGGCCTCCCCCAAGTGTCACCACATTGACCGGTCCCGTGCGTCCAGCATCCTGCGGATCCCCGCAACCTTAACCAGGTCATTGATCCACCTGGTGGGAGGCCTTCGGTGCGCCATCGGTACATTGTGGACCTCCAATCCATACGCACTAAACGTTTTGAGAATACTTTCATTATGCGTACAGCTAAGGAGTGGAATTCCCTGCCGGAGTATGTGTTCCCCGATAGCTACAATCTAGGGGTCTTTAAGTCAAGAGTCAGATATCTTAAGTATATACACACATATATACGCCTGCAGGTCTGACAAAGTGTTTAATAGTATTTATGGATATTCCATCTCGCGTTTCTCAGTAGAAGCCTGAATTTATGTCCAGTTGATGGCAATATCCCAAAGAATTGCCAAACTTAAGTGGCAGTGGGCAGGGCACATTGCTCGCAGCACGGAAAGCCGCTGGGGCAGAAAGGTTCTGGAGTGGCAACCGCGAACCGGAAGACGTTGTGTTGGAAGGCCTCCCACCAGACTGGACTGATGACCTGGTGAAGGTTGCGGGGATCTGCTGGATGCGAGACGCACAGGACTGATCAATGTGACTACGCTTGGGGGAGGCCTATGCCCAGCAGCGGACGTCTTTCGCCTGATATGATGATGATGATGATGGCAATAGGCTCACTTATATTAGATATCTATTGGGTATTAAACATAACTGTTGGCATATAGGAGTGGGTTCTATAGGTACCTAAACCTCTGTCTAACCCTACATAATCATAGGCGTGATGTTCTATTATGATCATCAACATCATCAGCCTATTAATGTTCCCACTGCTGGGACACAGGCCTCCTCTCTGTGAGAGGGAATGGGCCGTAATCCACCACACGGGCCCAGTGCGGGTTGGTGGATGTCACATGTCTTCGAATGTTTGGTTTTATGATATGCCGGTTTCCTCACAATGTTTTCTTTCACCGTTTTGAGAGCAGTGGTGATGAAATAATTTACACAAAGTAAAGCACCTGCCTAGGTTCGAACCACTGGGCCACCATGCTCCATCTTCTCTCTGTTATGATAAAAACTTAAATACAAAAAGTGATTTATAAAGGTGATCCCGTTACGTAATAAGTCAGTGAATATATTTAATCGCAGTATTATTTTCATCTGATCTGGGTAAAAAATGAACGAAAGAATGAACTGTTAATTTCGCACGCTTTTGACCAGATCATTTGGGTAAATATTTTTTAATGGACATGAATTGTGGTCAATATTTATTTTAACTTTTAAAATAATGGTTTGATTTTTTGTAGGTGGCACTCATATTTTTATGGGCTCCTTTTGAAATCAGTTTATAACAAAACTTTGGTGACGTGCAATGCAGTGGCCTTACTATGACGTTTTAAAGACATTTTTGTTTTTCTATAGGCTTGCGCTTGACCTCTATCTCACCTGATGGTAAGCGATGATGTGGTCGACGGTGAAGCACGCTTGCCTAGAAAAAACCTATTCACTCTTGACTTAAAGACCCCAAGATTGATCATGGTTTATGTGTGAGGCAGAGACGGAGCTATGTAGGACGGATATCTCTATCTCTGTTTCACTATTTTTCACGGAAACATAATGGCATGGACACGTCATAGTACGGTCCCTGGTCATCCACTGTGTGCTTCATTGTCAACCACTTCATCGATTACCATCAGGTGAGATAGTGATCAAACGCGAGGCTATTAAGGCGATACCCCTCAGTAGCTGATTTTAAAATGAGAATCACGTCTAAACGGCTAGTCGTAGATTTTGCAAAAAATATATGTTACATTAGACCATTTTCTTAATAATTTGATCGAAGAATATTTTGAGTTTTATTCGTATAACATAGTGTAATTAGTTTGTAAAGTTATGTCTAACACGGACAAAAAAACGACAATCGCACCAAAACCACCGGACGTATTTTAATAAAATTGACAGCATCTCAAAGACAATTTAACTATCTACATTTTTATCTAAAGCTTTTTTTATAAAGTCATAGATTGGAAAGTACAAAAATCTACTGAATTTTGGATCGCAGAGGTGTGAACTGAGTGCGCGTTTTGTTCCCTCAAGAACGTTGGCGACTGTTATCGTCTTAAATCATCCACACAAAAGTTTCCTACCTAAGTAAGAAGTAATTGAATATAAGTTAAGAATTAAATTTACAGGGTAACATTCGTATGCTACGCAGATATACTGACATTACTAAAATAAAAGTTACCTGTCATCCGTTACAGAACCCTAAAAAAACATACATACAAAGGGATGTTGTCCTATTTTGAACCTTATGCTATAAACCATAAGAATCCTAATGCCAAAACTAGAAGGTTAGATTTTCTGACGTTGACAGTTGACACACTGGGGGGTGACCACAAGCTCTTAGAGTAAGGTTATTTTGATATCGAGTAAGTGACAGATGTATACATGTCATATACATCTGTCCCTTACACACACTCAAAATAACCTTACTCTAAGAGCTTGTGGTCACCCCCCAGATCTGTATTACCAACGATGACAGGGATAACAATTCAAGTAAATTGTCTTTTGGTAATTAAGAATATCAGCCGGTATATAACAATTTCCCTATGCACCCCCAGTTGCTGAAAGATAATGTTTAAATTTTGTTGATTTGAGAAAATACAGTTTTTCAATCAAACCACCAAACAAGAGATCTGTTTGGCAGCAGACGAACAGTTTGTCAAGAAACAGGCTTTCAGAAACCGAGGGTTAATTAATTAGTTCAAAACGATAACATCGGAAGTGCTATCCCAGGAATAACTTCGAAGTTCACCATAGGTGTAAGTGTTACCCCAGTAACCATTTCACAATATAATCAAATTGGAACTATGTAGTATTTATTTATTTATTTACTTACCAGAATATTTGCAATCTCCGATGGCTTATGTAAACAAAAGTAAACTATTTACTAAAATAAGGCACTGTAATCAGACTATTAATTTCCTTATACACGATATAATATTGCACAACTGAAAAAATACAAAAAAAAAGTAAAAAAAAAAATTAGCACCACTATTAACTTATTTTTAATCAATTCTTTTTAATAAGGAACTTATCACACTTCTTTTTCTTTATTTGAAAAAGAACAATCACACCAAGGCACTTATGTCGAACAATTTTGAATTTGAATTTGGAATGTGTTAGTTTGAATTTTGGCGGGAGAGCAGGGGTGGCGTGTGCCCGACCCGCTTTGTGCGACGGTCTACAAGGAACTCGTCTTGGGCTCAAAAGACGTTACGTCGGTCCCTATCGGACCCTACGAACTCCCCTTATTTGATCTTGATAAGTGTGTGTGCTCTTTAGTGGCCCTTTTTAATTAGAGTTTATTTTATTTGGACTTTTGGCTGACGTTAAAAATGTTGGTGTTTTCTATGAATAGGCGTGTAAAATAAGAAAATAAATTTGAAGAAGATGTGACAGTAAAGGCTTATTTTAATATATTTTACAAAATATTGCATAGTTCTTTGGTGAAAATTTAAGTCTATGAGTAGGTAGGTTATCACACCGTAAAACATATTTCACCTAGTTTCAATGTTCTACAAAACACCTAGATTTTAAATTCAAAATGTAGTAAATAATCTCGTTTTTATCAAACATTAATTCCAAAACCTCACATTTAAAAATAAAAAGAGGCGACGGTCACAATTTCAACACATCACAATATTAAAAGCAACCAGTTAAAATATGAAGTCTCATACAGTGCATTTGCTAATGTAAAATAGCATCTATAATTGAGTTGATAAAGTCTAAACGTCATTAGAGCCGTCAGCTGCTCGTATAAAAAAGGTCTATTTTGTTAGGGTGAGCTTTCTTCGCGATTACTACTGTTGTTCGTACACACATAAAAGACGACAATATGTTCAGAGATGAACTAGGACATAGTTTCTTAGTAAAGTTTAATTTCTTATAGTAGTTTCTTGGTCAGTAGAGTGGAATTCTTCCGGATATTTCATCATAAATATGAAAATAATTCTACTGTAGGTACTGGGCGTGCAAGCATAATAGGATTTTTGAAAAATCAATATTCCTAGCCAGGCATCGAACCCGATGATTTAGAAAAAAAAGCACTCACTGTATTCACACGATCCAATAGTGTCGCTAAACAGGATAAAAATCTGGCAAGAAATGATGTACGGCGAACGGGAATCCACCTCTTGGCATATGATTTTAAGGCATAATATTGTTTGACATAACGTTTTCGCATAAATTTTATTAGCATAATAATACTTTGGCATAATGCAAAGGTTAGCATAACTGTCCGTTGGTATAATTTGATTTGTCATAATATTTTTGAATCTGATAAAAAATAAATCTACTCAGTCATGCAAGCGTACTAGCCGCAACGCTGTTTGCAAACAGTATATGTCAACAGCCCCCAAATCCACTATCATACATACACTTTATATATTTCGTCTCGTTAATTTAGATAAAAGGCGCACTATATTCTCTATGTCAGTCCAAACTTGGACACACAAAAGGAACACGCCTAAGTTCGCCTCTGTATTAGGAAGTATTGCACGGTGACTTATTTTTAACGGTCGCGTACGTGGCGCGCGCCCTTGGAGCGGGATGGGCAACCGCGGCCCGCGGATTGAGTTTGATATATTTAGGTGCGATTCGTGTACAAAAAACAGCTTTGATTAGAATTCATAATTCTTTATTGTACACCAAGACAATAGAGCAAGGCGTAAGTTGTTAACAATTAATGTAATAAAGGCTTCATCACACCACCACCTCATCATCTGCCTAGCCTTTTCCCAACTATATTGGGGTCGGCTTCCAGTCTTACCGGATTTACCTGAGTACCAGTGTTTTACATGGAGCGACTGCCTATCTGACCTCCACAACCCAGTAACTAGGGAACACGGTACCCCTTGGCAAGACTGGTGTCAGATCTCAAGCTTCAGACTTCTCGTAACGACTGTCAAAGATCTTCAAATGACAGCCGGGACCAACGGCTTAATGTGCTTTCTGAGGCACGGAGGAAACTCGGTTTGTTGAAATGGTCACCCATCCCCGGACCGATCTCGTCAAGCGTTGCTTAACCTTGATGATCGACCCGTGCGGCCGTTATTATTTAGCCACGAGCTCCTCCCGTCAGGAAGATTAATACAAAAATATGTATACGTATTCGTTTGTTCCCACTAGTTCTACTGAACATTTCTACCTTAAATATCTGATCTATCTATCATTATCTTCATAACAAGGCTTTTCAAAGCTCCTCACATCACACCACCACCTCATTTCGATAATAGTTAAATGATGAAAAATCCGCAACACACACAAAGTAGGTATCTAATAAAAAGTAGTTTCTGTTTCAGTTGATAGTCGAAGTACGAAAAATAATATAATATTATTTAATAATTTAATATTATTTATTTTCTTTTAGATCTACAAAAGCTAGGTGTAAAAGCTAGAAGCAGAGGCAAGTATAATTATTTCTCATTATATTAAAACATTTTAATTCCCGGTCTTTCCAGTCTAATAAAAAGCGGTCCCTAAGTTGACCTCACCTGTCCTCCGTACGTTATGGTCGAGCGTTATGCTCCTTCGAAATTCAAAAACAAGCGCTCAAGTGAGACGGGGCTAACGTATTTATGCATTTTTTATTAGGATACTAAAGAAAATAAGTAAAATATTGAGAAAATGGCTAATTTGTGGCAAGTTTTAGAAAAGGTATGGATGGTTTATTTGTAACTAGCTGCCCGTATAGGCTTCGCTCGGATTAATGTAGATTTTGCGCTTTTCGATCTACTTCTCCTTATGATTTCCTGGTAGTTCGAGAGGCTTAAAACGCATGATTCCATCCCCGGATATACATCGTCTCTTTTTGTTTTTGTTATCCTGGTAGTTCGAGAGTCACCATTCATGATTCCAGCCCCGATGTTTACTTCAGTATCCTGGTCTTCTGGTCAGTTGTGGCAAATCTAACTGAGCTCCCAGATGGTGTTAGAGTAAATACAAAAGAACATATAAACTTTCAACCACTTTTCTACTCCTTTAGGGGATGAATTTCGAAAAATTCTTTCTTAAATTACACCTACTGTATAAAATCAATATCCTCTCAAAATTTCAAACTTCTAGTATTAGCGGTTTAGGCTGGGCGTTGATGTCAGTTGGGACGTTGTCTTCTATATAGGATGGACAACAAATTGTGGATCAAAAGCAACAGAGCGATAGTTGGGGGTTAAAAAAGAAATATATATTTTGCTTCTTTAGAACCTACTGCAAATAACCCCAACTATCGCCCTGTTTTGTTTGGCCCACGATTTTTTGCCCATCCCGTTTATAGAATTTACGTCCAAAGTGTAGTTAAGACATAAGAGGCTCTAGAAAAATTACATTCTACCAACGAAAGCATCGCAATAGTCATTGTTTAAATGTTATAAATTTATTGGACTTCATATATTCTGACAATCACCATCGCTGATAGGATGATACTTACTTTGTCTAGAGGCCTCATCATCATCATAATTACAGCTGAAAAACGTCCACTGCTGGGACATAGGCCTCTCCTAAGCGTCAACACACTGATCGGTCCTGTGCGTTTCGCATCCACCGGACGCCCTAGAGGTCTAGAGCGAGCCTCGGCAATATGGAGTTAGAAAGGACGTCGAAGTAAACTTAGGTTCCATATTTGTTTCCCGACGACGGCGAAGCCAAAAGAAAAGTTTATGATTTTAGCAGTTTAAATATGTATGTTTGTATTTATGTATGTTACTCCGTAGTGCCCAAACTATTCATCCTATTTGGATGAATATGGTATCAATCGATTCGTTATTATAGCCCTGGTAAGAAAGGCTAAAAAAAACCTTATTCGGGTTACAATTTTCATTAAACTTTTTGCTTGTTTTAATCCAAGATTAGCCAAACCAATGCAAAAAAGCTTGACTCTCATCTACGACAACTAGAAAACCTATTTTTCTTAGGATCTGTTTACACTGTATTTAAATACCTACACGTTTAGTCTTTTTTAAAGCCAGTTAACGTTTAAAACGAATAAATTCAAACACACGAACCACCTGGTCAAACGAAAGCATATCGCGCGTCATAAAACACAGGACTCGTGTCTGCCACACGAACGGATGTCTCCAATTTCCATAAATATGCCAGTAGTCCACAATTATTACAAACCATACTAACCTTAGGCTCCTAACTTTAAGGGTGATTTTCACTTAGCAATGTTGGCACGCGCCGTCTGCATACCGCTCAAGAAAGCAACAGGATGTATCGAAGAAGGGTGATTCTAAGACGTTACCATTCCACTCATCCGTTCCAACCTTAACTGGCTTGATTTAAGGGTGATTTTCCCGTGGCAGTGTTGGCACGCGTCTTCATACTGCTCAAGGAACCAAGACGTTGGAGTAATAATATAAAGTAAGCAAGCGTTACGTTTCGACAGATGGTCTTTTCTTTGGTCTAGTGATTAGGGTTTTAATCTATGGAACTGGTTTGGCCATAAGGTCCGATACTATCTATTGTGCTATCTTGTAATATATTAATAAGTTAGGCAGGCTATATAACCAGAGTTTCATCATCATCATCATATCAGTCGAAAGACGTCCACTGCTGGACATAGGCCTCCCCCAAGCGTCGCCAAATTGACCGGTCCCGTGCGTCTCGCAACCAGCGGATCCCCGCAACCTTCACCAGGTCATCGGTCCACCTGGTGGGAGGCCTTCCAACGCAACGTCTTCCGGTTCGCGGTCGCCACTCAAGAACCTTTCTGCCCCATCGGCAATCCGTTCTACGAGCAATGTGCCCTGCCCACTGCCACTTAAGTTTGGCAATTCTTCGGGCTATGTCGGTAACCCTGGTTCTCTTTCGGATCTCTACATTTCTGATTCGATCACGCAAGGAAACGTCGAGCATAGCCCTCTCCATTGCCCTTTGAGTGACTGTTAGCTTTCTGATGAGGCCCATTGTATCCGACCACGTCTTAGAGCCATATGACATCACTGGCAACACACACTGGTCATAGACTTCTGTCTTGAGACACTGTGGTAACCAGAGTTTGAGGTGTACTAATAGTTAAACTGAAAGTTATATTTTTGTCCGTCAGGTAGATTCATCTGCCTAGCCTTTTCCCAATTGTTGTTAGGGTCGGCCTCCAGTCTTACCCGATTCAGCTTAGTACCAGTGTTTTACATGGAGCGACTGCCTATCTGACCTCCACAACCCAGTAACTGCTGGGTAACACCATACCCCTTGGCAAGACTGGTGTCAGATCTCAAGCTTCTGACTACCCGAAACGACTATCAAAGATCTTCAAATGACAGCCGGGACCAACGGCTTAACGTGCTTTCCGAGGCACGGAGGCAACTCGGTATGTTGAAATGGTCACCCATCCACGGACCGACCTCGGCAAGCGTTGCTTAACCTTGAAGATCGACCCGTGCGGCTGTGATTATTTAGCCACGAGCTCCTCCCGTCAGGAAGATTAATACAAAAATATGTATACGTATTCGTTTGTTCCCACTAGTTCTACTGAACATTTCTACCTTAAATACCTGATCTTTCTATCATTATTTTCATAACAAGGCTTTTCAAAGATTCATCCGTGTATGAAATCATTTTTGCAGACAGGAATTGCCATCGGATGATCGGACGTTAGACTTGTAAATACTAATTTTATTCTAATAAACCAGAAACTTAGAATGACAAATTCGACTCCACTTAGTACGATAGTGAGCGACAAATTACTCGATTTCGCAAGTTGGGCATCGGGACAAATCACTTAAGTGGCAAATCTCAACTGAGTCCGTCCAGCAGTTCGGAACTTGGCCTTAACTAACTTAGCGAGTTGGCTACAAGATCGTGTTTGACAAATTGGGGAGTAGTTACTGTCAGTGTCTTGTTGAATTAGTACTTAATAATGTCATTAGTAAAGGTTTTAATGGGTGTGATGTATATGACGAGTCGCAATCACACGCACACTTCGCGGAGCGGGAATTTCCTTAGTAAAAAGTCATAATTCAAGGTTTGGCTCTCGCCTATTTCCTCCTCCAGTATTGGACACATTCAAAAGATATTCCATAACTTGAATAAAAAAGACATGTGGTGTCACATCACACACACACATCATCAGCCTATTAATGTTCCCACTGCTGGGACACAGGCCTCCTCTCTGTGAGAGGGAAACGGCCGTAATCCACTACGCGGGCCCAGTGCGGGTTGGTAAATGTCACATGTCTTCGAATTTTTGGTTCTAGGACATGCCCGTTTCTTCACGATGTTTTCCTTCACCGTTTTGAGAGCAGTGGTGAAGAAATAATTTACACAAAGTAAAGCACCTGTCGGGCTCGAACCCACGATCTACAACTTGTAAGTCGCAGCCGATACCACTGGGCCACCACTGCTCACATGTGGTGTGCTTTTATGTTTTTCGTTTTTATTTATAGTTGTCAAATGTGTACAGTCAAGGGTCAAAAGTGCAGTCATACTCTACGGCAGTTTTTTTAAGGCAGATTAATTGCAACATTTCACGGTTAGTAGGTATAATCTATAGGTTAATTTTTATACAATAGTGTGAATATCAGTTGTGAATAATTTAACTTCTACAATTTGACATTTGAGTTTTGGGAGAGTGAGACTGCACTTTTGATCCTTAACTGTACACTAGGCCTCTGTTGGTTGACAGCGTGTTTTGAGCATTTTTTGAGGATTCTATCTAATGCTTCTACAGATAATGTATCATCAAAAAGGAAAACATAGGGGCACAGTATATAGCTTTCTTTTTTAGTTTATGGAATATCTTTTGAATTGGTCCAATATCGGAGAAGGAAATAAGCGAGAGACAAACCTCGAATTATGACCTTTTTACTTAGGATATTCAGTTGGATGTCTGCGACCGCAAACAAAATTGTTCTCCCTTTTACAGAAAAGCAGATACTGCATCCATCTGGTGGATCTGCTGGCATCCGATACCAAGTGGTTTTGGTCACCTGTGCATTGTTTCACATCGGATGAAGTTTATTAGGCCATATAGATACAAAAATGTCGAGTAGGTACAATTTACCAAGCAAAGGCAGCTTTATAGTTGATCCAACCGAATAAGAATCACCCACGTGACTATGTGACGGAGGGATCTAAAATAAAATCCAATTGAATAAGTAGATATTCATTAATACTGAATGATATATATATATATAGCTGTTGTTTTCGCTAATGTAGCTACCTTATGCATTTTAACTACCTACATTGTAACTGACGGTGTCACAAGAATCAGTCATTGTAGTTAAAACCTATAAGACTGACCTAGTTTCCAATCTTTTTCACAATAAAATAAACCGGTTACAAAGGCAAAACACTACAAAGTGCCAAATAACTTTATTTTCGGCAGTCGGTGTCTTTGATACCTCTTGTTTGTATCGATTTACGACACCGACTTCAGAAAAGAAAGTTATTTTTCGGTACGTAGTGTTTTTTTTGGAAGTCGTTTTAACTTTTTTGTTAAAAAGTTTTATTTTTCCCTTTTTAGCTTTAGTACCTTAAATTTCCATGAAAATCATTTATAGTCAAAGTACATCTCATGACAATTCCATTAACCCCAAAACACGACTAGGATACATTGTTTTATTACGGAGTTCCAGCAGTGCCTATCAACCTTTCGGCATCATCATAATTCATGTTCCTGACGTCACATCGTGCCACACCGCGATCGCGGGCTGCCCGCCGCCACCTCCACTCGCTCGCCTCGCCGCCATCCTGTGCGTGCGCACACATCGTGCCTTGTCCACTTAAGGCGGTACCCCGAGCAAAACGCCGCGCAAGCCGTTTTTTGTGCTGTTTTTAGGAGCTATCTACTCGTTATTTAAAAAGAAATATCAATTAATAAAAATACATTAAATTTCTACATAATATTGATTCTAAAATGGTAGATTTAGTTTTTTTTAAATGTTGTATATATTTCACTAATCTACTTCCAAAAAAAACATAAAAATGAGAAATAATTATTGATATTTTGCATCTCCTCGTAAAGTGTTCATTGATTATTTTTTGTACTAACACTAATGGATAGACAATTTAATAACGAACATTTGTGTAGAATTATTTTTTTCAAAAGACCAAAATTCGATTTTATAAAGATTTTATTCTAAAATCTGGGCGTATTCACTACTGTAATTCATGCGCCACCAGTGCCGCTAGACCAATAGGAACGCTCATATCTCATGCCGATTTTTTGGTCAGGGTACCGTCTTAAGGGCCGCCTTCTGAGCAAGGAGGTCTAGGGGAAACCCTATTATATATTTTTTTTAATAAACAGAGCAGATTTACTTGAATCCTTAAATTATAATAAAACACAACAACAATAAAAAACATTAACGAACACAACAAAACTAAAAACTTCCTTTGAACAACAAAAAAAAAAAAAAAACAATTCAAACAATGTTACATGTCCTATGTGTTCTCAGAATCACTTTTTATTCAGTTGCAGTCTCTTGCATTGCAAATATTGCAGCATCAGACACAATACCCACTTATATAGGGAATAAACAGAAAAACAGAGAGGGGACAACATTGTTTTATCAACAAATGTCGTATTACCCTGTTCAGAAATTAATCAGGTTCATATTTTGCTACCCACAGCCTTGGCAAAGGTGACAGACGTCAATGGAGAGCTTCATACTGCCAGAATACTGTTGGAAAACGGCAGCACCTCCAACTTCATCACCCAAGAGCTTTGAAACGCAGCACTAGCGCCACCGTCTTAGGTATAAACGGCCAAGTTTGCAGTACCTTAGAAAACTAGTGCCTTCATTTGCGGTCTTATGATACTGGCTATCAGGCGAAAGTAAGCTGTTTTGTTTTACCAAAGATCACACAATCGCTGCCTGGCTCTTATGAAGTTAAAAGGTATATTATCATCCCGACAGGTATTCAATTAGCAGATCCATCATTAAGCATGTAGCTAAACCTAGCTAAGCATGTAGTGCGCAACTGCGTTCGCTGCACTCGTTTCAAAGCTCAGCCTATTCAGGTCATCATGGGCAACCTACCGAGGGATAGGACTCATCTAGAGTACCCTTATTTGAATACAGGGCTTGATTATGCCGGGCCAGTGCTGATACCCGGCCGTAAGGGCAGAGTATGTTAGCTACTAAAGTCATACATTTGTGTTTTTGTGTGCTTTGCAGTCAGAGCCGTCCACCTGGAGCTGGATTCCGACCTCACCAAGGAAATTGTTCTTGCAGCCTTCAGCCGATTATATTATTCGTCGGGACAAGCCTCAACGTGTGTATTCCGACAGCGGTACTACATATTTTGTGGTAGCTTTCAATGAGCTTTCACGCTTTTTAAAGGTTTCATCTAGTACTATAGAGTCAAATCTTGCAACCAAAGATATTGAATTTAAATTTATACCTGCCTACAACCCACATGTTGGTGGGTTTTGGAAAAGTGCAGTAAAGTTCACCAAACATTTATTGCGTAGAGTCATGAGCCTAACAACTTATGGAGACCTCTCTACATGTCTGATTCAGATAGTGGCTATTTTAAATTCCAGACCCTTAACACCTCTATCCACTGATCCATCAGATCTTTCTTATTATTCACCTGACCTTCACACTCCCTCATCGGACGATCACTCACGTAAGTCCTTCTTCCTCAGATCACCGACGTCTATATCCAGCGGCTACAGCGCTTCGAACGTATCGAAAAACTACAACTCTTTTGGCAGCGCTTCTTCAATGAGTATGTGTCAACCTGCAGCAGAAAACCAAATGGCAGACAGCTGGGCAAGAGCTGAAAACAGGCACCATGGTCTTAGTGAGAAACACTAATCTTCCTCCTCTTCTGTGGTTACTGGGCAGAGTGGTCGCAGTGAAGACTAGCTCTGACGGGCATTGTCGAGTCGCCGACATCTTGACGAAGAAAGGCATCATAAAACGTGCATACAACAACATATGCCCGCTTCCTGTCTCTTCAACATCATCTTGAAGACGTCTTTTTAACGCGGGAAATATGTTCCTGACATCACATCGTGCCACACCCCACACTGCGATCGCGGGCTGCCCCCCGCCACCTCAATTCGCTCGCCGACACCCTGCGCGTGCGCACAGTTCGGTTGTATCAAATCAGTTCCTATCTTGTGGAGGGGCCGAGAAATAACTCGGACCTAAGAATCAGTACCTAAGAAATATAGTCATACTTATAATCGAAGTCGTTTTATTATTAATTCAAGACCACCAGCAGCACACCTGGAGCTTGATACTCAAAGTCAAAGTCAAATGTGTTTATTTCAAGTAGGCCATTATGCGGCACTTTTGAACGTTAAACTTTACATTGAATAAAAAGATCTCAACATCATCAGATCAGTTTGATGGTTCCATTTTCATTAGTAGCATTTATTTATGAAACGCTTCATCAAAGTCGGTCAACTATTCGAGATATCTTATACCCGTGACTACTTATCTTATAGAGTTCCAATGGCCATCTGTGGTCTTCTTCATTAGTTCCACTTCACAAAATTATACATTCTGAGTTTAAATGGTTTCATTGTAGATGAAAATACCAAAATCACTGTATGCCTATAATATTTGAGGAGTTCAAACGATATCCGTGGGATTCCATCATTAGATTATGACTTGGTGACAATGGGACCACGTCGGGAATATAACCTTTCAAACACAAAAACAATTTTCAAAATTGGTCCACAATTGGCGGAGTAATCACGTAACAAAAAAAATACAAAAAAAAAACATACAGTTGAATTGAGAACGTCTTCCTTTTTGAAGTTGTTTGAAAAAACATTGTAAACGTCTGTTCGCATTTCAACAGAATAGACTCATCAAACTTTATATGAGCCCCCGTAAAGACAAAAAACTAAGTTTTATTTGTAATCTGTCTTCGAATGTTACACCATAATTGAAAATTTGAAAAAAGAACCTTTTTTATGTTTACCGTTACGGTTGCCCTTTCCTAATAAAACTTGCTTGTTTTTTATTCTCTGAGTAATAAGGCTCAGAATTGTATAAAGATTCCATGTGTTAATAGTTGATTAGTTCTGGGTACAGGTTGATGAGTAGTTTATGACAGTGACGGGTAATCGATTTTGACGATTTAGTTGTAGACAACCCTTGATTATGAGAAATTGATTTTTTTTTGTGTTTTAACGGTAGCATTTTTTTACGGATGGCTTTCTCGTTAGAAAGCATGAGATACTTTGTTTTTAGGGTTCCGTAGCCAAAGGGTAAATACGGGACCCTATTACTAAGACTCCGCGGTCCGTCTGTCTGTCTGTCCGTCTGTCACCAGGCTGTATCTCATGAACTGTGATAGCAGTTGAAATTTTCACAGACACAAATACTTAAAAATAGATTAAAATATATAAATATATATATTTAAGTGGGGCTCCCATACAACAAACGTGATTATTTTGCCTTTTTTGCGATAATGGTACGGAACCCTTCGACTCACACTTGGCCGGTTTTTACAAATATTTCGTCTTTGTTAGAGCAATTCATTCGATACTTTGAAAAGCTCACCTGGGTCCTCAGTGAAACTTAATCCATGATGTTGCCAGCCTTGACAATTTTCTTCTTCGAAGTTTTGCTTTGCCTGCAAAATTACAAGAGTCTAGATGTGGCCTTTACGTATGAGATTAGGATGGCTCTGAAACAGCTTAAGAACAACAAGACACCGGGTGATGGCGGCATTACGACCGAACTCCTGAAGGCGGGTGGAAAACCAGTACTTAAGGCCCTTCAGAAGCTGTTTGATGCCGTCATACTCGAGGGGAAAACGCCACAGGCATGGTGCAGGGGTGTGGTGTTACTCTTCTTCAAGAAGTGTGACAGAGCTCTACTGAAGAACTATAGTCCCATCTCACTTCTTAGCCATTTCTACAAGCTGTTTTCAAGAGTCATCACGAATCGTCTCGCGCGGAGGTTTGACGATTTCCAACCTCCCGAACAAGCCGGATTCCGTAAAGGCTTCAGCACCGTTGACCACATACATACGCTGCGGCAGGTTATACAGAAGACCGAAGAGTACAACCTGTCTCTCTGTTTAGCGTTTGTGGACTACGAGAAAGCCTTTGATTCGATCGAGACTTGGGTTGTACGTAAGTGTTTATACAAAAACACCACCATGTCAGTTCGACTTCAGGATCAGACCTCGGAACCCGTCCTTCTGCAGCGAGGTGTGAGACAGGAAGACGTCATATCTCCGAAGCTGTTTACCGCTGCACTGGAGGATGTCTTCAAGGTTCTGGACTGGAGCGGGCTAGGCATCAACGCCAATGGCGAGTACATCACTCACCTTCGGTTTGCCGACGATGTAGTTGTTATGGCTGAGACCATGGAGGACCTCAGTACAATGCTCGATGATCTCAGTAGAGCTTCCGAAAGAGTGGGTCTTAGGATGAACATGGACAAAACCAAGGGGATGTATTCAACATCAGAGACGTGGTCGCTCACAATGGGCCTCACCAGAAATCTTACAGTCACTCAAAGGGCAATGGAGTGGGCTATGCTCGGCTTTTCCTTGCGTGATCGAATCAGAAATGTAGAGATCCGCAAGAGAACCAGGGTTACCGACATAGCCCGAAGAATTGCTAAACTTAAGTCGCAGTGGGCAGGGCACATTGCTCGCAGAACGGATGACCGATGGGGCAGAAAGGTTCGGAGTGGCGACCGCGTACCGCAAGACGTTGCGTTGGAAGGCCTCCCACCAGGCGGACCGATGACCTGGTGAAGGTTGCGGCGATCCGTTGGTTGCGAGACGCACAGGACCGATCAATGTTGGGACGCTTGGGGGAGGCCTATGTCCAGCAGTGGACGTCTTTCGGCTGATATGATGATGATGATGACAAGATGTGGCCTAACCCAAATGTTAAGATGATTTACTTTCAAATCAAGCCATCGTTTTGTTTTCGGTCTGGGGAAATAATGATCATGTCTCTCAGTTCCGCAATGATCTCAAGTGGCTCCCTATCCGTCTTCTCGTCAACATCATTTTTAACCCTGCTTACCCTACGCGATCGTTTTTCTTTTACTCTCCCTGCCAATGCCCTGTGCAGATCCCATCTTAAACTTCATCTCAATGTCCCATCCCATTAACAGCTTTTCTATAACCATTCCTTCTCTGTTCATGCAGTAAGATTGTGGAACTCACTTCCACCAAAAATCCGTGACTCCCTTATCAAAATTTGCTCAAAAATCAATAAGGGAATATAAAAAAATCCTACTGTGGGACAACGTTTTCAAAAAATAAAAAATAAAGAATGCATACTGGTTTCCACTTTCCCTCTACCCGTCTTGATAAAAAAAAATCTTTTGCTGTTGGAATTAGAGCCATTAGAAGGAATACAAGATCAACATCTTCTCCAAAAACAGCAACCACAGGATTGTCTGCTGCTTTATCAATTGCAGTGCGTATAATTTTTACATATCAACTTTGTCATATATCCCATAAATCTACTAAAGTATTGATCCTATGGTAAAAATATATAAAATAGTTTATGGAAAATTTAATGTAGATAATTAATGTAGAAGTGACTAAAGATATATTTTTAATAGTTATCGAAATACAAGCAAAAAAAAACTAAAAAAAAAACCTCGGGTACTTTTAGTATGTTCACCTCAAAGAATAATAATTGTACCAATTTTCAAAAGTCCAGGAATTATTTATGAATTTTAACAGGCTAACCTTTGTGCTCTTCAATCTGTACTCTTCCCTTTCTCTGTAAAGTGGTGTGTATAAATAAATAAATCAATCATCATATTATTCAAAACTAGGTTACGTGTATATGCGGCATAAAAAGTAGTATATGACACTCAACGATAATGTAGCTGTATATCAGCTAACTAGCTTACCCTCAGGGCTTCGGTCCCGTCAACTGGCTACCCTGCCTACCCTGCCTACCCTGCCTTCCCTGCTTACCCTGCTTACCCTGCGTACCCTGCCCTACCTACCTAACAAATGTTTTTTATGTATCATCAATAGTTTTCTCAGCGCACGCCAAAGAATGAATTTTACAGATAACATTTTGCTACTTTGGGTTACATTATTGCAATTTTCATAAGGATCTCTAATTTCTTTTTAAATATATTATAGCCTATGACACTCAGGAATAATGTAGCTTACTACTGAAAGAATTTTCAAAATCGGTTCAGTAGATCCACAGATTACCCCCAACAACCTCACAAACTTTACCTCTTTATAATATTAGTACTTATAGATAAATGTTTATAATTAGATCGGTGCTTCCAAACATTACCACGTACAACAATAAAATACCTCTTTATAAACTTAAGAAATATATTTAGTAGATTAAGGACAATTTACTTACACATTCTTTCGAAGCCCTATCTTTTTCCCCCTTCACCGAGCCACTTGAATACCGAATTCTTGGTACAGGGTGGCGACGTCCTAGCTAGAACATCTGTTGGACTTCGTCGTCTTCATTATAATCGTAATCTTTATTTCACCAGGTTGTTCCTACGACCTCGTTCACAGGAGCTTTAGTGCAGTTTTCTATAGTCAGCATGTTGTGTAACACGCTTTCTATCAGAACCCAAAGAGATTTGAAGGAATTTAGTAATACATTACTACAAATCAGGCAATGAATATTGTTGAATTGCCAAAATAAAAGGCTGCATCGTGTGTTACGCTTGTTTTGTGACTTCATTCTGTACTTCCAGAGATTCATCATCATTATCATCATATCAGCCGAAAGACGTCCACTGCTGGAAATAGGCCTTCCCCAAGCGTCACCACATTAACCGGTCCCGTGCGACTCGCATTCAGCGGATCCCCGCAACCTTCACCAGGCCACCGCCGCAGTCCACCTAGTGAGAGGCCTACCAACTAGAACTTTTTGCCCCATCGGCCAACCATTCTGCGAGGAATTTGCTCTGTCCACTGCCTTTTAAGTTTGGCAATTCTTCGGGCTATGTCAGTAACCCTGGTTCTCTTACAGATCTCTACATTTTTGATTCAATCACGCAAGAAAACTCCAAGCGTAGCCCTCTCCCGTGTCCTTTGGGTGACTGTAAGCTTTCTGTTGAGGCCCATTGTGAGCGATCACGTCTCTGAGCGATAGGTCATTACTGGCAACACACACTGGTCCTAGATTTTCGTCTTTAGACACTAGTAAGTTGGACGAGAAGATACCGCGCAACTTCCCGAACACTGCCCAGCCGAATCGGTTTCGACGGTTGACCTCTGTCGCGAAGTTGGCCCTACCAACTGCATCGTTTGTCCTAGGTAAATATAGAAGTCCACAACTTCGAGTTTAAAGTCGCCGACCTTGATAGAAGTGGGTGTAACATGGGCATTCAACATCATCCAAAGATTACAAACGAAAAATTTTTAAGTCTTAAATTTTAACATTGCTAGCGTCTGCCCACGGCCTCGCCCGTGTTAAAAGTGTTTTTTAATCCCAAGGGAACATTTTTTTAAAATTCTTTATAGGCTCACGCTGGACCACTATCTCACCTGATGGTAAACGATGATGTGGTCGACGGTGGAGCACGCTTGCCTAGAAAGAAAGAAAAAAAAGAAAGAAAGAAAAAGTGTTTATTTGTCACAACACGACATACATACAATATAAGAACATACTTATGCTAAACCCTTAAAAATAGTATTAGTAGTACTTAAATTATGTTAGTAAAGACGAGAAATAAATCAAACAATAATTACATATACTACCTGTAGTACTACCTAAATTTTTTTATGATATAAAAGAAATAGGGTGAGGAATATGTCAGGCAGATGCATGTCGTGACTGTGGCAAGAAGGCTTCCACTCAGCATAATGCTGTGCCGTGGGGACCCACAGCACGGCGCTGATTTTCAGTGGTCGCCTAGGACGAAACGTACGGAAACCAAATCTGTTATGTATGTTAAAATAGATAAAAATAACATAAAATAAATACACAGAAAATAAAATAAATACAGTAAGATAAAAAAAATAAAAAAAACCACGCAAAATTATGATGTGACAAAAACCAAAACGAGTAGCTAGAATTCTTGACGTAACATAAAAGGTAATCCCATAATACCCGCAAAACACGGCACACCACGTTTTATCTCGCTCCCACACCGCACTCGCTCCTAGAAGTAACCTATTCACTCTTGACTTAAAGACCCCTAGGTAGTAGCTTTGGGGAAAACTCCGGCAGGGAATGCCACTCCTTAGGTGTACGCATAATAAAAGTATTCTCAAAACGTTTAGTGCGTATGGGTGGGATGACTACCATGTACCGATGGCGCTTCGCCGTACGTCTGGTAGTCCGATGACGAAACGGGCTGGGCGGAATTAGATCATGCAATTCCATCGCACACTCCCCGAAATGTAACCGATAAAAAACCGACAAGCGACATAAAACGGGGATGAAAAATATCTTATGTCCTAATCTAGTTTCTGGTCTATCCGTATAACAAATTTCATCCGTCAAATCCGTTCAGCTGTAAAGGCGTGAAAGCGAGGTTCCACCTGCAACCAGCTCGCATACAAGTTGCATTACATTGCGGGCCACCGAGGTATAAACGTGTTCAATCGCTGAATCTTTTCCCGCAATGTCTTTAAAAAAAACTCACATCTGCTTTTATAGTATTAAGTTAGGCTTTTATCGCTTGCCGCGGTCGTTTGGGTATCATGGTACAGGGGTGACGACGTTCAACAACATGTGTTGGATAGAGTCGTCTTCATTAGCGACTAAGTGGGATCAGGTGGTTCGCCATTAGCTACAGCGTTCTATTCTTCGTGCCTGCTGACGTACATCATTATTATTCTATAGTGCTCGGCACTGGCTTTAATTTACTATTGTGACGTATGAAATAAAAAGGTTTAGCTCGCGTTTTTGTTAAAATGTAGGCTTAGGTTACCGCACTATTTAGGTGAGAAGCTTCGCAGTCTCCCCAGGAATGTGCTCTAACAGGCGTTGCACAGAGGGGTTCCGGAGTGGTCTTTTAAGAACTTTTAGGAACCTTCCATGTGCTGATAGTGATCACCGGGGTGGTTTTAGTGAGGTCACACGCCCTGGTCTTTTCCCCAAAAGTCCCAGTGCCTGTTGAAGGTTTCCCCAGGGAAAACAAAAAAAAAGGTTACGCACTATGCTCCGTTGCGTTGGTCTATTGTCCGCAAATGCTACCGCTAGCGTGAGGTCTTGAGTTCGATGCCCGGGCAAAGTGTTGTTGGGTTTTTACATCTTGGAATTTCTCAATAGGCTGGGAGTCTGGCTTTGTTGCCGGTTGTTGGCAATAAATAGTCTTGCCGTATGTCCATCAGACTTAAAATGTACAAAACCAATGTAGATAACTTTATTCATAAAATTGTGCGTAACTTGAAGTATTACTTAGTTTTTGTTTCATCGCAATCGGTTCACTCTATCAAAAGTTAGATGAATTTAAAGTGTTCAAGGAGTAAAATATCACAACACACGCAATTCAGATACTCGGACAGTTAAACTCTATGTTCGATAAATGGCGTTGTGCATTTGACGTCATTTTCTGAGTGGCGGTGTTAAGATTCTCCGCGAAAGAATTACCCTAGAAAAAGAATTGGTAGTTAGGAAGTTTGGTTTATTCCCATTTGCCACCTTGGTAGGAAGGTAAGTAGGGTGGGTGGGAAGGTAGGTAGGGTAGGCAATTGGTGGGAGTGAAGTAGCGGGCAGCGAAGCAAGCAAGCTCGAAGCTCATCGGGGAACCGCCAACGATTACAGCAGTTTATTTTATTTACATAGCAGTTCCCCGAAGTGAGTACGAGGCTTATTTTTTACTTTTCAGAGGTTTTCTTGTCGGGGGTTTTTTAAATTTTGTATTTAATTTTGAATAAATCTTAAATTCATTCATTCTTTTAGGTACTCACAGACAATGCGAATTCTCACAAGCTCGTTCTAGGAACTAAATATTTTGCACAAGAGTTATTCTTTTGAAAGTCTGTATTACACTGTCGGTCAGCTTTTGAACAAAGTTTTACCTCCAATGTGGGGTTGAATGCACAAATCTAGAGCATTTTTGGGACAATCCCACCGCACTATTCCCAAACCACTAAAGCTTATTTTTTGCTTTTTAAACTACATAGTAGTAGACACGCTTAAATCGTCAATCTATCAAAACACGTTAGTATGATATCGTCTTGCGAAAAAACCAACATTCAAAGGCTGACCGGATAAACCTTTTTTAACAGACTTCGACCGTATTTTTATTTTTTATGTGTTATCGCGGATAACTTCGTCGTTTTTTAAACGATTTTGATGATTATTTTTTTGTTGGAAAGGATATATCCCAAGGGTGGTACCATGATAAGGAAACCAGGATCTGATGATGGGATCCTAGAGAAATCGAGGTAACTCCTCAAATATTATAGGCATAGATATAGCGATCCCAGTATTTTCATCAATAGTGCAATCGTTTGCACTCAGAAAGTATCATTTGGTGAAGTCGAATTGATGAAGAAGACCAAAATGACCACTGGAACGCCGAAATATAAAAATGTATCCTAGCCTGTGTTTGGCCTTATTGGAATCGTCAGGAGATGTTCTTTGGCTATAAATGATTTTCATGTTAATTGGACGTACCTAGCATAACTAAAAATATGAAAATAAAAACTTTTTAACAAAAAATCAAACTTACTTAACTTTCTTAACTTTCTTTTCCGAAGTCGAAGTCGAATAACGGAAAACAAGAAGAAAGTTATTTTTCGCTTTGTAGTGTTTTGTTTTGGAAGTCGGTTTGATTTTTTGTTAAAAAGTTTTTTAATCAAACATAGCTAAGAACACTCTCGACAAAGTCATCTTTCAAACAAAATAAAACTAATTCAAAATCGGTTCATCCGTTTAGGAGTTATGATGCCACAAACAGACACAGACAGACAGATAACCAGATATACAGCAACACACGTCAAACATATAACGACCCTCTTTTTTCCGTTGGGGGTTAATTAGTTTGAATGTTACCTGGCTCATCTTCACTTTACAAACAAAAATCTTCATCAGATGCTACAAATCACTTTCCTATACCAAATATTGTACTTGACCCACACATTGCTTACTCAAGTCTCTAATAAATCTCAGGGACCCTTAATTACGGCGATGTTTGAGACAGACAGACCAACAGAGGGTCGGTTTACGAGCGAAGAACCTTGTTACGATGTGTGGGTACCTCTTCAAACAATGGGCCAAGTTTTACCTGGTTCCAGGGAAATATTTACTAACAAACACTCTATTTTTGTGAGGAAACTTGGACTAAAAAATAAGCAGCTTTTGCTCGCTTCGTCTGTGTAGCATTAGTACTTCGAATAGCCATACAAACTTCATTTTCCTCTTAAGGGGGATTTCCGGGATGAAAACTGTCCTTTGTCTTTCCCAGGGTCTCAAAATTTGTCCATACCAAATTTCATCCAAATCGGTTAAGCGTTTTAAACGTATAAAGGTAATAGACAGTTACTCTCGCATTTATAATATTATTAGTCTTTGCCAGCAGCTTCGCCCGCGTGGGTGTCGGGCAGACACAAAACTTTAACAAATTATACACTTAATTTTTCCTCATGAATCACTCTATCCATTGGTAAAAACCGCATGGAAATCCGTTAAGTAGTTTTTGAGTTTATCGCGAAAAGACGCGGCCGGGAACTTTGTTTTATTACCCGACTGCCGAAGGAGGGTAATGTGTTTATTAGTCTATGTATGTGTGTTTGTTCCTATGTGGCATTCCAGAGACTAAACGCGTTGGCCGGTTTTGATGATTCGTACGTCAATCGATTCGTCTTAACCCTGCAAGTGTCACTGGCTACATTAAAATTGAAAAATGGCGGCTTTTGGTCGCCATATTGTGGGGCCCCAATATTATAACGTATTTTGTAGGTAAATTTTTTTTTGCGTTATAGACACCGACTTCCAAAAATAAAGTAATTTTTCACTTTTTAGTTTTTATTTGGAAGTAAGTAGTATTTTTTTGTAAAAAAGTTTTTATTTTTCACTTTTAGTTGTACCTACCTAATAGGCAAGTTGTTTAGTAAGGTACCTATAACGCCAGAATAGATTACCGGAATATCATGAAACTTGAATATAACCGGTGAAATGAGAGATCTGCGTACCGCTTAAGAGCGTACTGGCGTGATGTTGTGTTATGAAATGGTATAAACAATAAACAGACATGCGATTGCAGCAATCCCGAGGGATTTGCCGTAATTTATTGAAGAGTTCTGTTGTATATCTACGGAGCTCTTCATCAAATTAAAATCGAACCAATTTAGAAACATACTTTTTCAAACGAAAAAAGAGTTTTCAAAATCGGTCCAAAATTTAAGGAGATATGTGTGATATAAAAAAAAAACTATCATATTGTCGAACATAGAACCTCCTCTTTTTGGTAAGTCGGTTAAAAAGTACGGAAAGTAATATAGCTTGTTAATATATATATACATATATACATATCCAGCGAGCCCAAACACGATATTGCTGCCTTGTCTGGTTGACGAGCTGCTATGGCCACTTTCCAGGTCCATCATGAGTCCAGCTCCGCAATACCAAATTATTTCAATGTTTTTAAAATTACATGAGTACGCCAAGTTTAAGTTAAATCGGATGTGCTTGCAAATGGATAAGTATTTAGTTGCCGGACGCACAAAGACGAAGACAAAGTAATAAAACTTGTAAAAAAACTTATACCCTTCATTTTTAGGGTTCCGTAGCCAAATGGCAAAATACGGAACTCTTATAGATTCGTCATGTCTGTCTGTCTGTCTGTCCGTCCGTACATCATCAGCCTATTAATGTACCCACTGCTGGGACACAGGCCTCCTCTCTGTGAGAGGGAATGGGCCGTAATCCACCACGCGGGCCCAGTGCGTGTTGGTGAATGTCACATGTCTTCGAATTTTTGGTTCTAGGATATGCCGGTTTCCTCACGATGTTTTCCTTCACCGTTGAGAGCAGTGGTGATGAAATAATTTACACAAAGTAAAGCGCCTGCCTGGGCTCGAACCCACGACCTACAACTTGTAAGTCGCGGTAGATACCACTGGGCCACCACTGCTCTCTACGACTGGGCCACCAAGAAAGAAAAGAAAGAAAGAAAATATATTTATTTAGCACAGAACAGAAAGACACACAATATATTAATTAATACAACAGATAAAAATACAAATAAAGAAATACTAAAAAGACTGAAGTAAGAAATCAGCAGCAGTGTGCCTCACGGCTGCGCCAAAAAGGCCCAGTTCAGCAGAAATGCCAGACAACTAGTGCCTGACGCTGGTTTTCAACTGGACCTGATGTTTGAGGTGGCGGATGTAAATCAGTTTTATACTGCATGGTGAAAATAGTGAGGAATATGGGAATATGTACATAAATAGTGTTAAAATGAGTAGGTAGCATTGCAGGAATAAAACTACTAATCATGCGGGTAGATAAATATGTCATATAATTGAAACATTTAGTGCGACTATATCTAGCTTCCTTTGTGCTTCAATAAGATACTGCCGTAAGCGTCGTCTAAAAACGTGTAAAGTGTTTATTGCCCTAATCGGTGGTGGCAAGTTATTCCATATTTTGGAAGCCGCATAACGAAAGCTGCCTCTAAAAGCAGCTGTACCCTGAGACTGAGTCGAGAGTTGTTGTGAGCATTGTCTTCTTCCGCATTCCCGACTACTCGCAACCCAACTTAGCTTGTCATAAAGGTAATCCGGCTTTTGATATTTTACCACACCGAACAGAAGGCAAGCCAAGTGTAGTTTGCGTCTGGACTTCATCTTCAGTATAAAGTGCTTGTTCAGAAAAGGTGTTATATGACTTCTGTAAGGAATATTATAACAAAACCGAGCACAAGCGTTTTGTACCCTTTGGATGAGGCGGTCTGTACGAGCCAATAGGCGCGGGCCGTAAACCGTGTCAGCGTAGTTCAGCCTGGACAGAACCAGGGTTTCCACTAGCTGTTCCCGTAGTCTTTCGGATAAATAAGGTCTAATATTGTATAAAACCTTAAGGCGATAAAAACAGTTTCTAACCGAGTCTGCTACATGTTTCTCAAAACGGAGGTCTTTATCCATAATGACACCTAGATTTCGCGCTTCATACACTCGCTCAATTGGCTCGCCCATAATTGCCAAGTCAAATGTCAAAGGTAGTCGGGCTAACTGCTGTCTTGTGCCAAATACCATATATTTCGTCTTAGTTGGATTTAAAGAAAGGCAGTTCTCCTCTGACCAGGCGGCGATTCTTTCAAGATCATCGTTAAGGTCCTTAATAGCACTAATGTAATCGTCAGGTCTAAAAGATATATAAAGTTGAACATCATCGGCGTATATATGGTACTTGCATTTCTGGAGGCACTTTACAATATCCGCACAGTACAAAATAAAAAGAATCGGGCCCAATATGGAGCCCTGTGGGACTCCTCTCTCTACAGAAATGCGTGTCGATCTAAGGGTAGTGCCGTCGCCCAAACGCAAGTCAACAAATTGCTCCCTATTAGTTAGATAGCTGCGGAACCATTGCACAGCACCGGCGTCGAAACCATAGTAACTTAACTTGGATAGTAACAACGGGATATTTATTGCGTCAAATGCACGGGAAAAATCTAGTAAAACCAGTACTGAGCACATTCCCCTATCCTGTGCAGATAATATATTATCAGTTACATCCAGTAAAGCAGTAGATGTACTACGCTGCTTTCTGAAACCAGATTGTAAATCAGGAAGGACGTTATTTTGTTCCAAAAATAGTGTTAATTGGCGACTAACGACCTTTTCTAATACTTTCGATAAACATGGCAATATGCTTATTGGGCGTAGGTCTTTTAAAGTGGATGGATTAGCATTTTTTGGTAAGGGCCTAACGGAGGCAGTTTTCCATAGGTCGGGGAACGTAGATGTCAGTATGGAGCAGTTTATTATGTCAGTCACAATAGTTAACGTATGCGGCAGGGTCATGTTAATCATATCAAGGGTAATGTTGTCATAACCTTCAGCGTTACTTTTAAGGTTGGAGACAACGCGAGAGATGTCGTTCTCTTCCACTGGAGTGATTGCAAAAATTTCTTCTCCATGTCTGTGATTTTCATAGTAGTATATAAGTGATGTGCTTGCCACGGGGTTACCGGGGACAGTTAAAAAATTGTTATTAATTAGTTCAGGATCTATAAAGTGCGACGGAAGGTCTTGTATGGGCTTATAGGGCGATAAGGTGGATTTTAAATTTTTCCATAATAATTTAGGGTCTTTTATTTTATTATTTATGTTTTGCTTAAAGTACGCAACTTTTTCGTTGTACAACGAACGAATCACTAAGTGTTTTAGCTCTTTGTAATATTTCTTTTTTGAATCGGCTTTCGTTTTCCTATAACTACTAAGGGCATCGTCACGCAAACCACTGCTCTCCGTATGTCACAGCCACTTTATTCCGAAACTATAAGAACTATGCTGTTGAAACTTGGTAAGTAGATGTATTCTGTTAACCGTAATAAGATTTTCACACAAAAATAGAAAAAAACAATAAATTTTGGGGGTTCCCATACTTGAAACTGAAACTAAAAATTATTTTTTTCCTCAAACCCATACGTGTGCGCTATCTATGAATAGGTCTTCAAAAATGATACATAGGTTTTTAATATATTTTTTTTCTAAACTGAATAGTTTGCACGAGAGACACTTCCAAAGTGGTAAAATGTGTGTCCCCCCCCCCCTGTAACTTCTAAAATAAGAGAGTGATTAAACTAAAAAAAATATATTGTGTACATTACCATGTAAACTTCCAACGAAAATTGGTTTGAACGAGATCTAGTAAGTAGTTTTTTTTTTAATACGTCATAAATCGTAAACCGCAATTTACCAAGTACGGAACCCTTCGTGCGCGAGTCCGACTCGCACTTGGCCGGTATTTTATTCAATAAAACAGTTCATTAATCTACTAGGTATTTATGAAAACCACGGAGAAAACGGAAAAAATAACTGTTAGAATATCGATTAATGAGTACAACAGATGGAGAGTCCGTTCTTAACAAATTGGAAAGAAAACCAAAAACAGTTAATTAAAAAATTCAAAAAACCCGACTGCTTAAAAATCGTCGTTTTTTAGATTTTTTAAATTACCTTTTTTTATTTATAACTTTTTAGTTTTTTTTTTCGAATTTGGTACTTTTAAACATATAAGTGTTTTCTATTTTTGAAATCGCCTCTTAAAACCCTTTATTTTGATACCCCACAGGATGGGTATAGAAGAAAAAAAAATCTCTTACAAAGTGGCGCCCAAAATCCGCCATATTTTTCATTTCCAATTTTTTTTTTTTTTTTTTTTTTATTCCTCTTTGGTGGCTGACAAGCACACGGCCCACCTGATGGGAAGCGGTCACCGTGGCCTAGGGACGCGTGCAACACCAGGGGCATCACACTCGCGCTGCCGACCCCGCAAAAACCTTCTAATGCCCTTCTTGAAGAACCCCATATTGTAGTCGCTAGGGAAAACCACGGCAGGGAGATCATTCCACAGCCTAAGCGTGCGCGGAATAAAATTCCTTTCAAACAATTTTAATGTAGCCAGTGACACTCGCAGGGTTTTATCTGTTCTGTGGTTAAGACGAATCGATTGACGTAAGAATTATCAAAATCGACCAACGTGTTTGGTCTCTAGAACGCCATAAAGGAGCAAACATACATACATACATATATACAAAAACTGATAAACACATTACCCTCCTTCGGCAGTCGGATATCACGTAAACAAGAATAATATTATGCTGTGCAGTCGGAGGATACACATTCGCGATCTGACTAACCAAAATCATATGTATCCTCCGACTGCACATCATAATTTTCTTCTTGTTTACGTCTTTGTAAGTTTTCTTGAGCAGTCGGGTTTATTGGTTTTTCAAATTAACTTTTTTATTCATAACTAGCCTAAAAAACCTAGATATAAATAAAAAAATAATAATTACTAGTTTTTTTTAATTACTTTTTAAACATATAATTGTGATATATTTTTGTAATCACATCTTAAAACCCTTCATTTTGGTACCTACCTCACACGGTGCGATTGGAAGTAAAAGAAATTGAGACACCCGCATAATGGCTCCCAAAAGTCGACATTTTCCTTTTTTGAATTTTTATGTAGTCAGTGACACTAACAAGGTTAAGAAAAAACAAATAACAAATCGATTGACGTAAGAACCATCAAAATCGGCCGACACGTTTTGTCTCTAGAACGCCACATAGAAACAAACATTCAAACATAGACAAACAAATAAATAAAAAAATACAAAAAGAGTCCAAGACAGCTTACGTAACTTCACGGCTGTATTTTTTTTTATATATCGATAGGCTCGCGTTTGCCCACTATCTCGCCTGATGGTAAGTGTGGTCGATGGTGAAGCACGCTTGCCTAGAAGTAACCTATTCACTCTTGACTTAAAGACCCCCAGGTTGTAGCTATTAGGAAACAAAGACTCCGGCAGGGAATTGCACTCCTTAGCTGTGCGTACAATGAAAGTATTCGCAAAACGTTTTGTACGTATGGGTGGGATGTCCACCATGTACCTGTGGCGCATTGCCGTACGTCTTGTTGTCCGGTGATGGAAAGGGCTAGGCGGAATCAAGTGTGCAGTTCCATCGCACACTCCCCGAAATGTATGTAATGTATGTATGTATTCTTCGAAGGGTCTTAGCCTTTTCGACAAAACAATATTAGTGTTTTGCCCATCATTCTAATCAGAAGTAGCTGAATACCAATATTTTTAAATGACTGACTGATTTTTACATCCACAACCCAGTATCTGGGTAACCCCTTGGCAAGACTGCTTGTAGAACAAGTAGTACCTTACAAAATAAACAGTTTTACAAAAAAAAATACAACCGACATCCAAATAAAAACACTACTACAAAGTGAAAAATTCCGTCGGTTTCGGAAGTCGGTGTTTTTGGTTGCATTTCTTCGTTTTTTGACACCGACTTCCGATTTCTATAGTAATGTAAGTACAATAAACATGCGATTGAGGCAATCCCGAGGGATTTGCCGCCATTTATTGAAGAGTTATGCTGTATATCAAAGAACATAGAAAAACCTCCACTTTGGGAAATCGTGTAAAATGGTACTGAATATTGCAAAGCATGGGAATTAGTTGGTTCCTCATGAATAATGCAAATGTGATAAAGGTAAGCATATTCAATGACGTCACTATTAGAGATGGGCCGACTATGAACTTAGCCAACTAGACGACTAGTTGGCGCTGATACTATTTAATGTGGGTGGAATTTGCCCGACCAGTCAGCACAACTATATTTATTGACTGAGCGAGCGCGAAGCGTCTCCGTTTCACCTTGGTTAAAATTGTTTCGTATGCCCGGATGTCCGGCTGTTCTCCTCTATAGGTAGCATTTTAAAATGATAAAAAATCAAAAAGATAGAATCGTGGGGTCTACCAGCTCACAGAGCCACTAGTTTATTTTTGTTTCTATTAATAGTTTGGTAGTATGCGTAAGACTGATTTAATTCTTAAAAAAAACCGGCCAAGTGCGAGTCGGACTCGCGCACGAAGGGTTCCGTACTTGGTAAATTGCGGTTTACGATCTAGGACGTATTAAAAAAAACTACTTGCTAGATCTCGTTCAAACCAATTTTCGCTGGTAGTTTACATAGTAATGCACATCATATATTTTTTTTAGTTTTATCATTCTCTTATTTTAGAAGTTACAGGGGGGGGGACACACATTTTACCACTTTGGCAGAGTCTCTCGCGCAAACTATTCAGTTTAGAAAAAAAAAATATTAGAAACCTCAATATCATTTTTGCAGACCTATCCATAGATACCCCACACGTATGGGTCTGATGAAAAAAAATATTTTTAGTTTTAGTTTCAAGTATGGGAACCCCCAAAATTTATTGTTTTATTTTTATTTTTGTATCAAAATCTTAATGCGGTTTACAGAATACATCTACTTACCAAGTTTCAACAGCATAGTTCTTATAGTTTCGGAATAAAGTGGCTGTGACATACGGACGGACAGACAGACAGACAGACAGACAGACAGACAGACAGACAGACAGACAGACAGACAGACATGACGAATCTATAAGGGTTCCGTTTTTTGCCATTAGGCTACGGAACCCTAATAAAAATGTAAAACGTATATCAACGTACGGCGATTTATTTCTTAAATTTCTTGTTTTTCCATAGCTCATTAAGTGCTGACTAGCACTTTTTCCGAATAAAAACTTTTAGACAAAAAATGAAACCGACTTCCAGAACAAAAAACCGGCCAAGTGCGAGTCGGACTCGCGCACGAAGGGTTCCGTTGGTAAATTGCGGTTTACGATTTATGACGTATTAAAAAAAAACTACTGACTAGATCTCGTTCAAACCAATTTTCGCTGGCAGTTTACATAGTAATGTACATCATATATTTTTTTCAGTTTTATCATTCTCTTATTTTAGAAGTTACAGGGGGGGGGACACACATTTTACCACTTTGGAAGAGTCTCTCGAGCAAACTATTCAGTTAAGAAAAAAATGATATTAGAAACCTCAACATCATTTTTGAAGACCTATCCATAAATACCCCACACGTATGGGTTTGATGAAAAAAAATATTTTTAGTTTTAGTTTCAAGTATGGGAACCCCCAAAATTTATTGTTTTATTTTTATTTTTGTGTGAAAATCTTAATGCGGTTCACAGAATACATCTACCTACCAAGTTTCAACAGCATAGTGCTTATAGTTTCGGAAAAAAGTGGCTGTGACATACGGACGGACAGACAGACAGACAGACAGACAGACAGACAGACAGACAGACATGACGAATCTATAAGGGTTCCGTTTTTTGCCATTTGGCTACGGAACCCTAAAAACTACAAAGTATAAAATAACTTTCTTTTCCGAAGTCGGTGTCTTTTGTACCCATTGTTTGCCATTTTTCGACACCGACTTCGGAAAAGAAAGTTATTTGATACTGTGTAGTTTTTTTGTTCTGGAAGTCGGTTTGATTTTTTGTTAAAAAGTTATTTATTTTTCCATTTTTTAGTTTTGGTAGGTATCTCCAAATAACATGATAATCATTTCTAGCCAAAGTACATCTAGGCTACATTGATACGACTAGGATACATTGTTTTATTTCAGAGTTCCAGTGCCCACCTTCCGGCTTCATCATCAGGCCAGTTCGATGGTGCCATTTTCATCAGTACCATTCATTTACAAGTATTTACTTAATCATAGTCGGTTAACAATTCGAGATATTTTATACCCGTGACATACTTAGCATTTATGAGTTCCAGTGGCCATCTGTGGTCTTCTTCATCAGTTCCACTTCACCAAATGATACTTTCTGAGTGCAAATGATGAAAATACCAAAATCGCTACATGTATGCCTATAAAATTTGAGGAATTCCCTCAATTTCTCTAGGATCCCATCATCAGATCATGACCTAAGGACTATGGGACCAACTAGAAAGTATACCCTTCAAAACAAAAGAAGAATTTTTGAAATCGGACCAGGCGTCTTTGAGTGATCGGGGAATATACATAAAAAAAAACCGGCCAAGTGCGAGTCGGACTCGCGCACGAAGGGTTCCGTACTTGGTAAATTGCGGTTTACGATTTATGAGGTATTAAAAAAAAACTACTTACTAGATCTCGTTCAAACCAATTTTCGCTGGTAGTTTACATAGTAATGTACATTATATTTTTTTTTAGTTTTATCATTCTCTTGTTTTAGAAGTTACAGGGGGGGGGACACACATTTTACCACTTTGGCAGAGTCTCTCGCGCAAACTATTCAGTTTAGAAAAAAAAAATATTAGAAACCTCAATATCATTTTTGAAGACCTATCCATAAATACCCCACACGTATGGGTCTGATGAAAAAAAATATTTTAAGTTTTAGTTTCAAGTATGGGAACCCCCAAAATTTATTGTTTTATTTTTATTTTTGTGTGAAAATGTTAATGCGGTTCACAGAATACATCTACTTACCAAGTTTCAACAGCATAGTTCTTATAGTTTCGGAATAAAGTGGCTGTGACATACGGACGGACAGACAGACAGACAGACAGACAGACAGACATGACGAATCTATAAGGGTTCCGTTTTTTGCCATTTGGCTACGGAACCCTAAAAAGATTCCGACGAATTGAGAACCGCCTCCTTTTTTTGAAGTCAGGTAAAAATGCGGACATGTAGTCGGATTTCCCTACTAGTTGGTCTATCTCTAGTCACGATGGCTACTCGCGATCCATGATATTATTTTAACCCTTTCACTGTCTTGACGGTTGATCAGCTTTCAGATAGGTTTGTCTTCATCTTAACCCTTCTTGAGCTTGTCCATTGAGAGGGTTAAGCACGCGAATTAAATTTGCATGAGAATCCCCCTAAATTCAAGTGGTCTTGAGAAATTATGTTTATAGGAGCAATTGTTTAAAATTAATTAATTTAATTACTTCAAAATACAATCTAAAGGAAAGATGTTTTATACTACACCTGCTCGGAAAGTACCTTGATACTTTATCAAATTTACGGTAGAAAGTACGTCATTGCATATCGAACAAATATGCGGCGAGAAAACGCATCTGAGCGGGAGAGAAAAGTGTATGAAAATCCATTTCTTACGTGGTTTTTCTTTTTTAATTTTGGGTAAGACTATGCGCTGGTGACCTAAATATCAAAAGCCAAAAAGTTTTTACAGTGAGTTTTTATCTCCAAGTTCGCAAAATGACACTGGCCACTAGCTGTGTGTTGGATGGTGTCAAGCAATTTGAAAAAAGAACATGTGAAAATTGCAGACGCCATTGGCGCCATTTTCAATTTGTGTGTTGTTTGAGGATTCAGTTTTCGTAGAAAAGTAAAATAAAACTATCAAAGCCGTAGTGCGTTAGTTACGTGCCTAACACACTGTGTTACATTAAGCTTCGCTAACTGCAACATTTCAATATAAATTTCAATTAGTAAAGATTTAGTTTTTTATTTTCCTCGTAGGTATAGTATAAAGCACTATGTATCACTCGAGAGAAAGTGCGATTCCCGATCTCGGGTGTTTTAAAACCCTCGCCTACGGCTCGGGCTTCAAACGACACCCTCGACGGTAATCGGTCACTTTCTCCTCTCGGTGAACGATGTACTATTGTAATTTTGTCCGCATGGTTTTAATTGTTAAATTATCTATAGAAAGCGAAAATTGTCGTGTGATGAAAACTTGAAACAAGAACATAAGACATGTTCCTTTTTCAAATTCAAAAAGAGCATGTCTTTTTTCACATGGACACTTATAAACGTTGACAAAAGGTGCATGGTACGGCTTGGTCGTTTCCTATGGAGAAGAACCGGCAAGAAACGCCACGGATACTCTTTTAAAAAAATGGTTTTGTATTTACAATGTTTCCATGTTACAGCGAACTAAAAAGTCGTAAACAAGGAAAAAATCATGCTGTGCTGTCGGAGGATACATATTCGCGGGTTGGCTGACCAAAATCTGATGTATCCTCCACCTGCACAGCATGATTTTTTCCTTGTTTACGACTTTTTAGTTCGCTTTTGAAGCAGTCGGGTTTTTTTATTTTTGATTTAACTTTTTTAATTTATAACTTTTTAGTTAGTTTTTTTCGAATTAGATAAATTTAAACATATAAGTGTTTTATATTTTTGAAATCACCTCTTAAAACCCTTCATTTTGATACCCCACACGATGGGTTTGGAAGAAAAAAAAAATTTGGGCCCCCACAATATGGCCCCCAAAATTCGCCATTTTTCTATTGTCCAATTTTAATGTAGCCTATGACACTCGCATGGTTAAGACGAATCGATTGACGTATGAATCATCAAAATCGGTCAACGCGTTTGGTCTCTGGAACGCCATATAGGAACAAACATACATACATACATACATACATACATACATGCATACATACATACATAGACTAATAAACACATTACCCTCCTTCGGCAGTCGGGTAAAATACAGAAAAGTAAAAAGAACTAGTGAAAAAAAGTTACACTTTCCGCACAGTTTGGCTGCTTGGAAAACGCTCTTTTCGAGCATTGTAACTATTCATAGCAAAGGGCTATAAAGATGATTGAAAATCATTGTAAAAACGTCAAATAAAAGAAGAACAAAAAAGAAGAAAGAACCTTTGTACCTTTTACAATAGAATGGCAAAATAACGCCTAATATTGTTGCACTATAGAATTCATATCTGTCGGCGTTGAGCCGAAAGTGCGCTTTTAAGTAGATGTCGTGGCCAGATCATAGAATTGATCACTTCATGAGGCCTCCATGTGGCCGACCATTTCAAGAAATGTTTGAATTTCATGAAAAGGAAAATACCCACTGCCCACAACAATCAATGAATAATTAGCGTTTGAAGATATAAACAGCTAAACGCACGGCTAATTCATAATATGATCCAACATTATAATGATCATATCCTAAAATAGTTACATTATTCACTGTTAGAGGCGCTGATATTGTTTTGTTTTGTGATTCAACGTGACGGCGGATAATTATTCTGATAAACAAACCCCCGACCCATTTATCTTGCGAAAACAACCCGATTCAAACAGTAAAACGCCCATAACTTTTGAACGGCTGAACCGATTTTATTCAAACATAGCTAAGAACACTTTCGACAAAATTACCTTTCAAACAAAAAAAATTAAATTGAAATCGGTACATCCGTTTAGGCGCTATGATGCCACAGACAGACACACAGATACAAACGTGAAACTTATAACACCCCTCTTTTTCCGGCGGGGGTTAAAAAGCTAATAATAATGCGCCAATTGAAGATAAAAGCGAAGTGAAATGTCGTTCCGACTCAAAACTCAAAAACCGGCCAAGTGCGAGTCGGACTCGCGCACGAAGGGTTCATTATCGCAAAAAACTGCAAAAAATTACGTTTGTTGTATGGGACTCACTTAAATATTTATTTTATTCTGTTTTTAGTATTTGTTGTTATAGCGGCAACAGAAATACGTCGTCTGTGAAAATTTCAACTGCCTAGCTATCACGGTTCATGAGATACAGCTTGGTGTCTTAGTAATAGGGTTCCGTTTTTACCCTTTGGGTACGGAACCCTAAAAATCGCGCAACTTAACAAATCCTTGGAGTTGGGAACATTAATGATATAGCCAAACGTGGATTGACAATCAAGCGATCAACGCTTAATTGTCAATCCACGTTTAATCGATAGTCAGTTTTAGCTGGCCAAATCATGAAATACAACTATTTCTTGAAATGGTTGACCACATCATGAATTAATCAATTCTAAGATCTGGCCACGACATAGGCATTAACATATGTAGAATAGATATCACCCCAGTGTTAGTGAAAATGGGCATAAGTCATTAAAAATTCTAATTAAATGTTGTACCAATATCTATTGTGAGTTTTGTCTGAAACCTCTGAAACCGTTTTTAGGGTTCCTTAGTCAACAAGCAACCCTTATAGTTTCACCATGTCAGTTGTAGCTTAACTTAGAGACTCTTAGTACTAGGAAGCTTGCTTGCTTGCTCGTCTGTCCCATGGTGTGGGGTATCGTGACCATTAAAAATATTACGGGTCTGTGAAAACCATTTTCAATTCAGGGATCCGTTTGCGTAAAATTAAGATTTAAATTTGTAATTTATTTATTTATTTATTTATTTATTTACACTTTATTGTACACCAAGAGAAAAAATATTCAAAAAGACATCATAAATCTAAAACCAACATACAACAGGCGGCCTTATCGCGATTCGCGATCTCTTCCAGGCAACCAAGAATGGAAAGTGACAGCCTGGACACAATATGGGGTTGCACTTGGTGCAAAATTAAAAATTAAAATAAAAAGATATTAAGAAAGTAGGTACTAAATACAAAAAAAATAAAACTATAATAGATACATAAATACATACATACAACTAATATACAGACAAGAAAACAATTCAGCTTATATAAGATTATGATCACAGTAACATGTAGTGCTCCTTCACAAGTCGCTTAAAAACAGGCAGTGATTGCGCGCGCCTTATAGTAACAGGCAATGCATTCCATAGACGAGTGGCCTGGACAGTAAAAGATTTGTCTAGGAAGATAGTGGAGTGCATTGGCATTTTCAGTTTCATATTATCCGATGACCTAAGAACTTTCACGTGCGAGTCACACAGAAACTGAAACCGTTTCTTGAGATAAAGAGGGGTAGAAGGAAGAAAGAGAATATTATACAGGAGAGAAAGAATATGAGCATTCCGGCGATGTCGAATAGGCAACCACTTGAGTTTCACACGAAATTCAGAAACATGGTCATATTTGCGCAAACCAAATATGAACCTTATACAAAGATTTTGAAGCCGCTCAAGTTTATCAAGTTGCACTTCAGTGAGGTCAAGATAGCTGGCATCAGCATAATCAAGGATGGGTAGAAGAAGAGATTGTGCAAGCGCAATCTTGGTTGCAGTCGGCAGAAAATTACGCAGTCTTCTCAAAGATCCAGCAGATGCAAATAGCTTGCGGCTAACTTCCTGTAGCTGGGCAGTCCAAGAGAAGCTTTTGTCAAGGAATATACCCAAGTTCTTAACTTTCTCGCTAAAAGGGATAACAGTGTTGTCAAAAGAAACTTGGGGTAGGGTCGTCCAGTCGATCCTTGAGACCGTTCTTGAACTGCCCACCACCAAAACTTGCGTCTTTATGGGATTCACCCTAAGTCCGAACCTCTTGCTCCAGTCGCATATACGGGCCAGATCACTATTAATGGTCAAGATAGCCTCAGATAGATTTCCAAGAGGAGCTCGTGAGTAAATTTGCAGATCATCTGCATAAAGGTGGTAGGAAGAAATTAATTCGTTGGAGATTGAGTTAATAAAAACAGCGAAAAGTAAGGGAGATAGAACGCCGCCCTGTGGTACCCCGGCACAAGTACTACACCAGGAAGACAAGGTCTCTCCGATGCAAATACGTTGCCGGCGGCCGAACAGGTAACTACGAAACCATTCAATTACCGTTGGAGATATGTTAAGAGAGCCAAGGATGCCAAGCAAAACATCGAAATCCACGGTATTAAAGGCATTACTAAAATCAAGTAGAGCCAAAACCGTTAGATTTCCCAGTTCCATGGCAGACCTTATATCGTCAGTAACATTCAGAAGCGCTGTAGTGGTGCTATGACCAGGACGGAAGCCGGACTGGAAGGGGTTAAGGAGATTATTTTTGGAGAGGAAGGTGCTTATTTGGTTGTGGATTAAGCGTTCAAGGACTTTGGATAGAAATGGCAAGACAGATATTGGGCGATACTCGGCAAAGGATGTGGGATTGGATTTTTTAGGTAAAGGAATTATTTGAGCGTCTTTCCATGAGCTTGGAAAGACACTGCTAGACGCGGAAAAATTGAGGATATGGCAAATGACGGGAAGGATAATGTCCAGCACCGGGAGTAGCATTTTGCGGCTGATACAGTCGCTTCCTACTGCGTTTGATGAAATCGATTGTATGCTCTTCTTAACATCACATGTAGTAAATTGACCAAAAACAAATGGAGAATAACTGGGAGTCGGAAGAGATGAAAGATGATTCAATGTATTTAATTTAGTAGTCCTATCAAAATTGGACGAAGCAGTAAAATGATTATTCATTGCATCAATATTAAGATCTTTAGGAATAGTCTCCTCCCGTGACTTACCGACCCCCAATGACCTTAGAAATTTCCAAACTTTGGATGCGTCCCCATTTTGGACAGAATCATGAATATGTTGGCGATTAGCATTCCTACACACCTTGTTGCAGTGTTTACGTATTGAGACATATCTCTCCCTATTAGCGTTAGTAGGGTTGCGCTTATATTTCGACTTTGCCGTAACTTTTTTATTCATGACATTTTTTATTTCATCCGTAAGCCATGGTGCCGGCAAATGTCTCACTTTGACTGCCCGAACAGGAGCGTGACGGTCGTAAAGTTCAACAAGCTTAGTGGTGAACATAATAACTTTCTCATCGACTGAAGCGGAGGCAAATAGATAAGACCAATCTATGTTGCTGGCATCCTCACAAAGACTGTCAACGTTCATGCCTCCAAAATTGCGTTGCATGAGGATTTTGGCTTTAGCCTTAGGTGGACGAATTTTATATGACAGAAAAATCAAATCGTGATAAGAAAAGGCATCGGCTGAGCATTGGCCATGCTTAGCGACGCGATCAGGAGAGGAAACCAACATCAAGTCAAGAAGTGAAGGAGTAGAGTTTGGGAAATGGTGAGTAGCACTAAGCGGAAGAATGGAAAGATTACTAGAAATTGAAACATTAGTAAGGGAAGAAGAACGATGGTCCTTCTTCAGCAGGCAAGTATTAAAGTCACCCATGATTATGCTATGACTGTATGAAGGGATAAGCATTTCTAAGAGCTTCTCGAAGGATGAAAAAAAATTAACACGTAATGAAGGACAATAATAAACTCCAAGAAGTAATTTAGAATGATTTAGCTCGACCTCCAGAAAGAGATGCTCACCAGCACCCGATGGTGGTGGCTGCGCTGACACATTGATAATAGAGTAAGGAATATGAGCGCGGAGATATATGGCAACACCACCACCACCACCAACAGTCCGGTCGTTTCTAATAAGCACAAAGCCGGGCAGAGAGTAACTAGTAGAAGGGAGACATGGTTTAAGCCATGACTCGGAAATAAGTATAGCATGTATGTTTTTACAGTCAAAACTAGCCAACATATCGTGGAAATGAGCCGGAATACTCTGAGCGTTGATATGTATAACGTTAAAATTCTTAGGAACATCGGAAAACTGCGCTCTAAGACTGTCTACAAGAGAAGGAACACTCACAAAACTGTCATCATTATTCAAAGAAAAAAAACTATCACTATCACTGCTTTCATTAGACATAAATATTAACTTATTATATAAATATATAAAACCCTATCTTAAAAATATAACAAAACAACAAGTTCACCTGCCAGTTGCGTTATTCAGTATAAGAATAAAATAAAAATAAAATAAAAACATGTTAAATCCGGGCAACAAAAACAGAATCTTCACGAAACACAAGAAAAAGAAAACACGTGTACAGGAGTATTTAAATTGAACATGCAAATTGACAAATAAACGGAACGCACCGATAAATTCACAACTTGACATTTCAGTGACATTGACACAAAGTATTTTATGATGACAGTGACAAGCAAGACGTGTCAAATTGTAAACAATGTACCTATCACTATGTTTGGAAATTTATTAAAAACTGTGAAGGTATAAAACAAAACCTAATATTACCCGGACCCTCATGAAAACATCACAAGGATGAAAATTACTTCTTCAAAGCTGTAGCACGTTTCAGTCTTGCGGTCTTCGAAGAAGCAGCGGTCGGAATAGTTTCTGACACTGCCACTTTAGGTCCACTCGGCTCGGGCTCAATGGGAATCGGTGCAATTTTGTCCAAATCAGCAAGTGAATCAATCCGGTGCCGCGTATCTTTAGGACCAAGGACATACACACATCCCGCTTTAGTCCAGCTCTTAGCGACGCCAACTCTTGCCCTCGCTGCCAGGAACACGTCATGCCGCCCCTTTGTCAGAAACTCTGACATAGTAATGCCTGAAGCCCTTAGCTTGACTTTCGAGAACCATATCTTATCCCGGATTGCAAGACTGCGCACCTTAAATAAGATAGGCCTGGATTTATTGGCCACTGCTCGACCCATCCTGTGACATCGACTGATGTCAGCAACAGTAAAATCGTTAAGCTGTAATTTATCACAGACCACTTTAACAATGACCTTAGCGGTGTCCTCCTTTTGCTCTTCACTTACGCCATGTAAAAGCAAGATTTTCCGCCGACCACGCATCTCCATTTGGTCAACAGTACCAGCAAGAAGCTCCACCTGTCGCTGAAGACTGTTGAGGGCTTGTGATATGAATGCCCGGAACAAATTAAATTCCACTGCCAGGCCGGAACTTGTGACAGGTGATGGAGGGGTCTTCTGCAATTCAGCTTCGAAGACAGACATCCTTGTGTGGAACAACTCTTTTAGATCACTTAAAGTGCTGGTCAGTGAATCCATTGTCTTGATGTGATATTATTTTGTAAAGAAGAAGTTGTGAGGAGATAACGCTACACTAGCAGGTAATAACTATAAACTATCAAAATATGTCATAAAATATTGTAAATTATTATTGTATTAAATTAAATTGAATTTTAATTAAGAGCCTATTTTTTTAAGTGTTACTGGTACAACTACCCACAAGAAAAAAAAAAAAAAAAAAAAAAAAAAAAAAAAAAAAAAAAAAAAAAAAAAAAAAAAAAAATAATTGTTGTTAGAGTAAAGCGTGTCCTCTGCCAGCTGAATGTTTGCTTTTAGAAATGTGAAAAAAATCACGGCAGTAGTATATATAACGAAATTAAAAGGAAAACTAATAGTCGATCAACTTATTGTATGTACTTGGAAAAGTAAAATCTTTGTATATTGATGTATGGGGTTATGGAGACAACAGTTTTCGAACGGCAATGTTAATTTTGTTTCTTCGTTAGAGCAATGTTCAGTACTTTCATTGTATATGAACGGTAGTAGGCCTTTTAGATGCTTGTTAACATTTGTTAACTTTTTAATTTTAATCTTTTAATTTTTATTAACATATATACAATTGAAAATTCTAAAAACAAAAACAAACCTATATGCAAATACAAAAGGGAGACGGAAAAGACCTCATTGTGCATCAAAAAATTCGTCCACATCGATGTCAATAGGAAACGTGCCCAGAACGCTGGCAGCATTGCCACGTTGGATGGCAATGCTGATTCTCTGGCCGAAGAAAAGGCCAGCCCTCTGGTCACGTGAAGAGTCGACGAGCTTTGTACTAATTTCTCGAAAAACTCGATGCGCACTCGGACCCCATGGACCTAATGTTTCAACCCCAAACGGCTCAAACATATAACTCCCAATAAGGTTGTTATATTTGCGCCGTTTGAGGTTTTCTGCACCGGCAGCAGCCGCCCCAGCACAGCCCGCCGTGCTAAGAAGATGGGACTTTTTAATTCGTTTTTTTTTGTTTTTCTCACGACTTATTGTCGGGCCTACGTTGTCCCCCCATATCTAAGTACTAATGCTGTAACATGAAAATATTGTAAAACCAAACCGTTTTTTACAAGAGTAACCATGGAGTTGCATGCCGGTTCTTCTCTATAGGAAACGACCAACCCGAACCGTGCACCTTTTGTCGAAGTTTTATAAGTGTTTTTGTTTTTTTTAATGTATTTTGGTGAATTTTGCTGTTTATATGGAACCCTCTATGCGCGAATCAGACTCGCACTTGGGCGGTTTTTTATATGATGATATAGTTTCAACAAGATTCGTACCCTTTTACGTACATACATTCTACGGAACCCAGAACAACTACAGAACTCTATCTACTAATACTTACATAATACTCCTTTTGTATCTTTAACTTCAGCTTCTAGAAAAGTAACATTCGATGTCAGCGATGACGATATTTGAAATGCTAAAATGTAAGGGATTGGTTATCGCGACACTTTCGATGAGAGTACCATATACGCGACGCTTTCGATGAGAGTACCATATCGCGACACTTTCGATGAGAGTACCATATACGCGACACTTTCGATGAGAGTACCATATCGCGACACTTTCAATGAGAGTACCATATACGCGACACTTTCGATGAGAGTACCATATTGCGACACTTTCGATGAGAGTACCATATCGCGACACTTTCGAAGAGAGTACCATATCGCGACACTTTCGATGAGAGTACCATATACGCGACGCTTTCGATGAGAGTACCATATCGCGACACTTTCGATGAGAGTACCATATACGCGACACTTTCGATGAGAGTACCATATCGCGACACTTTCAATGAGAGTACCATATACGCGACACTTTCGATGAGAGTACCATATTGCGACACTTTCGATGAGAGTACCATATCGCGACACTTTCGATGAGAGTACCATATCGCTTGTAGAGGTCTCAGTGCGAGTTTTTACTCACGCTCAATCGCATTACCGTAAACGTCATTTTGTATTGAAACTGGATAAGACCCGTCTAGCGACGGTAAGGAGAAACTTCTTTTTTTGTATACATTTTGACCTAAGAGATCGTTTACGTTATCACGAGTGAGTACGTTAAAAAACTCGGCATAAGCACATTGATCATAAAAAATCGGCTACCGTTTTTTTTTAATTTTATGATTAATAGGCTCGCGTTACACCACCATTTCATCTGATGGTAAGCGATCATGTGGTTGACGATACAGCGCGCTTGCTGAGAAGTAATCACTCTTTACTAAAAGACCCCTGGGTTGCACCTATCTAGAAAAGATAGACTCCCTCCGGCAGGAAATTAGGCTCCTGAGCTGTAAGAACAATGAAAGTATTCCCAATCAGATGAATGGTATGTCCATAACAATAGCACATCGCCGTATATTTTATGGAACCAGCTTGGTAGAATAAAATTGTGAAATTCCGACGGACTTTAGTCAAGTTAAGAAACCGACAGGAATTATTAATAATGAATTAATTAATCTAACATCACGGGTATCCTCTGGTTAATAAAAGCCCGGGTTGTGACAGTATTGCGGAGCTTATGATGGGCATAGGCCTATCCCAAGACCCATTCATTCCAATATGTACAAATGATGATGATGTCTTTACCGAAATTTGGCCACGGTGGTCAATCTCAGCGGAGACTAGCCATACGCGCGGGAATTATTATAGTTCACGAGCATGCACACAAACACAAGTGCACTCTCGGTTCCTTCACTCTCATTGTCCAATGGTACGATACTTCACAAATCTTAGGACCAATGCCTTAATATGCTTTCCGAGGCACGAGGGTGTTCACACCTTCAACTGGCTACCACTGACAAATTCCTTAAGGGAAAACCCAATCACACATTACTCGACTTGGGAGACAATTACTATACAGATAATGTATATGTAAAGAATTGCAGAAAAAAATGTTGCGCCGACATCATATAATTTTGGGTAAGGGCAACAAAGCGATGATGGCATTCTAAATCTATAATTTACATAACAAAACACGGTTTTACTTGTCATTAAAAACCAAGTATCGAGAAAAGACAAGGTCTTCATTGTCACGAGCAGCGCGCAAAAACAGATGTTGGTATGTTTACGTACCCGCGACTACATACAGTTACAATGTCTCAATCAAGCTCTAATTCAACTTATTGTTGTAAATCGCAGTTTAACTATAACATTGTTCCAATTGAAAAGGTGTTGTTTCTCTCTTAGCAAATATTTATTTTAATACATTTGTTTTCAATAATCTTTACGTCAATGCTAGGCTAGATTTTCGGTATAAAAAGGTCTGAAAATGTTGTATCGACATCAGTCCGGTTCCAACTCTCAGTCAACATGAGAGGAACAACCTTCGTGATCCTGTGCTGCGCATTGCAGGTAAGCACACCATCATTCCTGATCTTTTCATCATACTGTGTTCTACTCTCCTATTATTTACTATCTTTGTTTTATTATCTGTGTATATTTTTAAGGATGGGCTTCAACAGTCGCGATAAATACATCAGCCCGACTTTTGTCTGCCAATATAAAATTAAGATAGAATTTTTGACTGTAAAAATTCAAAAGTTGTAAAAAAATCGTTAATCTTTTAACAATTAAATAATGTAAAGGTTTGTAAATTTATAAACTTATAACAAACTTACGGTTGGTTTTAAATATAAGTTGATATCAAGATGCTGGAATTATTTAACTATTTCTATTCGGCCAAAACTGGTACGATTCATTCATCTATAATATCGTTGCTTGAAGCTTGGACTAAGCTGAAAATTTGAATTCTATATATAGTTGAGAATATGAGACAAAATTTGAGTTTATCGATACGAGAAGAAGAAGAAGTAAAAATGTGAAAAGTAAGTAAGTGCGAGCATAGAAAAAACATCTCTGTGACCAAATGATTATTTAACTGATGCTACCTACTTATTATACGAGTACTGTCGTCAAACTATACCTACTATTAAAAAGATGAGCAAAACTATGTTTCATAAGAAAACATAAAGGGATAATTTTGAATCCACTTCGAAACTTAGTTGATCAAACAGAAATCTGAAAGCTTTATGTATCTACAAGCAGTGGACACGCACCTATCCATATTCCCGGGATCAGCGCTTTTATTATTTGTTTCGTATACCTAAACATATTTATATTTCATTCACAGTATGTCGCCGCAAACTATGGCCAGGGAATAGAAAACTTTGGTCAAACGGCCGGTGCTCACACAACAATCTTGAACGAAACGGACCAAATAATAAAAACTAAAGATGGTAAACTCGAAGAACACAAAAAGGTCCGATCGATAATTGAATTCGACTCACTACCGCCAGGCCTTAAACATCGTGACGACAAAAAACATCACGAGAAGAAGGTTGTTACATTTGTTATTGAAGTAGATGAAGATGGTCATGAAACCGTTTATGAGGAAGAAGAAACAATTACAACGCTAGATGATTCATCCTCGGCGAGCTCCAAATCGTCTGCATCAGGTGCACAAAGAGGCGTAGCAGGTGGTAGAGCATCTGGTTCGTCATCTGCAGCAGCCTCAGTACAAGCTACTGGCGGTAGAGGCTCGCTCCAACCCAGGGTCCCGGGCCCTGTAGGATCAACAAAACAACAAAGATCTAACCGACCTGACGAAATAATAATTATAACAGAAGGCGATTCTGGAACATCTGTCTCAACGAGCTCCTCTACATTCACATCTTCGGGATCAGGTTCACAGTCAGGTTATTACGGACCAGGAGGACGTGATGCCGTAAATCAAGGATTTAACGCGGGTGCAGCAGCAGCTGCCGCAGCAACTGGAGGGGCTGGAGAAGCTGGCTGGGGAGGACGTGGATATAATGGACGTGGAGGATCTGGCGCAGGCACAGCAGCAGCGGCTGGAGCAGCAGCTTTTGGAGCAAACAATGACTTTGAGGACGAATTTGGACTCGGTGGTGCCTACAACTACGAAGACGGAAGAGATGGCTTTGGATCTAGGGCGCGATCAGCAGGGGCAGCAGCGGCCGCAGCAGCAGGCGCTGGAGCAGGCGCTCGTGCTGCCAACGGTGGCTCATTCGATGATGGTGAGGATGCATTCGCCTTTGGAACCAGTTCAGCAACTGGAGGAGCTGGAAGAGCTGGCAGGGCAGGACGTGGTGGACAAGGTGGACGTGGAGGATATGGCGTGAGCGCAGCAGCAGGTGCTGCAGCAGGCGCTCGTGCAGGAAACGGTGGCTCATTCGATGATGATGAGGACGTATTCGACTTTGGATCCAGTTCAGCAGCTGGAGGAGCTGAAAGAGCTGGCAGGGCAGGACGTGGTGGGCAAGGTGGACGTGGAGGATATGGCGCGGGCTCAGGAGCAAATTCTGTAACAGATTCTGGAGCATCTGATAATGGTTACGGAGGTTCATCCTCAGCTGCTGGCTCTACGTTGACAACAAGTTCAAAGAGAGGTTCAACTCCTAATATAATTATCATCGGAGGCCAAAATTATGAGGCTGATAGTTCAGCATCAGCAACAGCCTCAGCAGCAGCTGGGCAAGCGGACCAGGGTCTTATGGTGGTTACGGACCTCAGGGCGAATATGGACCATACGGCCCTGGATCTGACTCAGGAGCAGCAGCGGCAGCAGTAGCTGCTGCGGGTGCTGGCTGGGGAGGAAATGATGGACTGGGTGGACGTGGAGGTTCTGCATCGGGCGCAGCAGCATCAGCTGCAGCAGCTGGACAAGCCGGACCAGGGTCTAATGGTGGTTACGGACCTCAGGGTGGATACGGACCATACGGCCCTGGATCTGACTCAGGAGCAGCAGCGGCAGCAGCAGCTGCTGCGGGTGCTGGCTGGGGAGGATATGATGGACTGGGTGGACGTGGAGGTTCTGCATCGGGCGCAGCAGCATCAGCAGCAGCAGCTGGACAAGCCGGACCAGGGTCTAATGGTGGTTACGGACCCCAGGGCGGATACGGACCATACGGCCCTGGATCTGACTCAGGAGCAGCAGCGGCAGCAGCGGCTGCTGCGGGTGCTGGCTGGGAGGGAAATGATGGACTGGGTGGACGTGGAGGTTTTGCATCGGGCGCAGCAGCATCAGCAGCAGCATCAGCAGCAGCAGCTGGACAAGCCGGACCAAGGTCTAATGGTGGTTACGGACCTCAGGGCGGATACGGACCATACGGCCCTGGATCTGACTCAGGAGCAGCAGCGGCAGCAGCAGCTGCTGCGGGTGCTGGCTGGGGAGTAAATGATGGACTGGGTGGACGTGGAGGTTCTGCCGCGGGCGCAGCAGCATCAGCAGCAGCTGGTGGAGCTAACGGAGAAGAACAGTCAGGATATTACGGACCAGGTGGACGTCGCGGATCTACCGCAGAAGCAGCAGCAGTGGCTGAAGCAGGAGCTGGCGGAGTCAACGGTGGTGAATTCGGCGATGGAGACTATAGCGACCGATACAACTCAGGACTCGATGGTGATTCTAATGGAGGATATGGATCCAGTTCAGCAGCTGCAGGAGCTGGAAGAGCTGGCAGTGCAGGACGTGGTGGACAAGGTGGACGTGGAGAATATGGCGCGGGCGCAGCAGCATCAGCAGCAGCAAGCGCTGGAGCAGGCGCTCGTGCAGGCAACGGTGGCTCATTCGATGATGGTGTGGACGAATTCGACTTTGGGTCCAGTTCAGCAGCTGGAGGAGCTGGCAGGGCAGGACGTGGTGGAAAAGGTGGACGAGGCGGATATGGCGCGGGCGCAGGAGCATCAGCAACAGCCTCAGCATCAGCTGGACAAGCCGGACCAGGGTCTAATGGTGGTTACGGACCTCAGGGCGGATACGGACCATACGGCCCTGGATCTGACTCAGGAGCAGCAGCGGCAGCAGCAGCTGCTGCGGGAAGACTGTCAGGATATGATGGACTGGGTGGACGTGGAGGTTCTGCCGCGGGCGCAGCAGCATCAGCAGCAGCAGCAGCTGGTGGAGCTAACGAAGAAGGACAGTCAGAATATTACGGACCAGGTGGCCGTCGAGGATCTGCCGC